>JALIGW010000001.1:286988361-287503361 GCA_023053685.1 Diadophis punctatus similis | reverse complement strand
GGTATCAAAACACTATTGAGAAATCAAAGAGAACTGGGCAAATTGTGGCTATAGGTTTCCCCCTACAAACAATACCAAAATACACAAATAGTGCTCTTCCCAAAACTTTGAACTGTTCTGAGTTCGAGCCTTGCTTCTATTGCATTTTACTTTATTGATATGGTGGAGGAAAGAACAGCTCCAGGGACAATTGTAAAATTCTCATCTGGCATCTAAAAATAAAATTTATTCCTGTTATAACCACACTTGCTTCAGTTGGTTTACACAGAGCTTGTTCTCCAGAGATTAAAGGGGAAGAAAGTATATTTACTTTAGGGAAGAAGTGCCCGTAGATACAGCCACTAAAGTCTCTTATGTATCCCCCACAATAAGACAGGGAATTAGTTAGGTATCTCCCCCCCAAAAAGAACACAATTCCTAACTGAGAACTTTGAATACCACCATGGAAATTGCAGCATACACATTCAAAAAGGATGCACCGCCATTTTGCAAGGTTCTAAAGTTTGTAGTGGGGGGGGGGGCAGGAAAAGAAATCAAATCTTAAAAGGGGAAAACTTCAATCAGCAGTTCAGCAAGGATTGAACAGGCTCAGGGGATATGGATTGTTGAGTGTGGTGGAAAATAATGGAATGGAAGGAAAATTGAACAACAAAGTGCAGATATTGCCATTTTATTGCACTGTACATCCCCTATGAGAATGCTTCTGAATCAATACCTCATAGAGCTACCAATTAAAAATACTCCATTGCTGTTGGGTCTTCTACTGCTTAATGGATTTTTTGTATAATTATTTAAAAAAGAAGAAACAGTGGGAAAAAATGAAGAGGGAGAATAAGTAGACCATCATGTTTTCTGGAACTTCAACAAAATTCTGTGAAAAAGGAAAATTACACAGTAAAAGCCTCATCAGGAGGCATCTCTGAGGCCTCTAAAATCCCTTAGAAAATACATTTTTTTAAAAAAAAAGAATGGATTTGAAATAACAAGCTGTCACAATTATAAGAATGAACCAAGACATTGTTATTGATCTTGCTGCATCATCTACAATTAAAAACACTCCAGTTAATAGAATAGAGTAGAATTTTTTTTATTGGCCAAGTGTGATTGGACACACAAGGAATTTGTCTTGGTGCATATGCTCTCAGTGTACATAAAAGAAAAGATACGTTCGTCAATAATCTTAAGGTACAACACTTAATGATAGTCCGGATACAAATAAGCAATCAAATCATATTAGGAACCAGTCAATATAAATTGTAAGGATACAAGCAACAAAGTTACAGTCATACAGTCATTAATGGGAGAATATGGGTGATGGGAACGATGAGAAGATTAATAGTAGTGCAGACTTAGTAAATAGTTTGACAGTGTTGAGGGAATTATTTGTTTAGCAGAGTGATGGCGTTCGGGGGAAAACTGTTCTTGTGTCTAGTTGTTCTGGTGTGCAGTGCTCTATAGTGTTGTTTTGAGGGTAGGAGTTGGAGCAGTTTATGTCCAGGATGTGAGTGGGTCTGTAAATATTTTCGCAGCCCTCTTTTTGGCTCGTGCAGTATACAGGTCCTCAATGGAAGGCAGGTTGGTAGCAATTGTTTTTTCTGCAGTTCTGATTATCCTCTGAAGTCTGTGTCTGTCTTGTTGGGTTACAGAACCAAACCAGACAGTTATAGACGTGCAGATGACAGACTCAATAATTCCTCTGTAGAACTGTATCAGCAGCTCCTTGGGCAGTTTGAGCTTTCTGAGTTGGCGCAGAAAGAACATTCTTTATTGTGCATTTTTGATGATGTTTTTAATGTTAGATGTCCATTTTAGATCTTGCGATATGGTAGAACCTAGAAATTTGATCGTCTCTATGGTTGATACTGTGTTGTCTAGCATTATAAGAGGTGGAAATATGGGAAATATCTCCTAAAATCTACCACCATTTCTACAGTTTTGAGTGTGTGCAGTTGCAGATTGTTCTGGTCGCACCACAAAATTAGTTGTTCAACCTCCCATCTGTATGCAGATTCATCATTGTCTTGAATGAGGCCGATCACTGTTGTATCATCTGTGAACTTCAGTAGTTTAACAGATGGATTGTTATTGATGCAGTCATTGGTATAGAGCAGGGGTCAGCAACCTGCGGCTCTGGAGCCGCATGTGGCTCTTTCATCCCTCTGCTGCGGCTCCCTGTCGCTCAAAATATGCATCACAACTGCCAGTGTGCGATACCCACTGACACACAATTTATTAAGCTTTTAGACCCCCGGTAGGCCAAATATGGATAAATCCAAGAAAAGAAAAGTTTCAAAAGAAAACAGAATCTTTAATTCAACTATATATGCTAATTTTGTAGCCGCTTAGGAAATAGTCAGGCACGGGAAGAGTTTTGTGGCTCCCGGTGTTTTCTTTTCTGTGGGAAACCGGTCCAAATGGCTCTCTGAGTGTTTAAGGTTGCCGACCCCTGGTATAGAGAGAGAAGAGAAATGGAGGGAGCACACAGCCTTCGGGGCGGGGCTGTGCTAATTGTATAGGTATCTGATGTGATTCTGCTTAGCTTCACCTGCTGCTTCCTGTTTGTTAGGAAGCTTATGATCCACTTACAAGTGTGTTCAGATACCGCTAGCTGTTTCAGCTTAGTAAGAAGAGTGTCTGGAATGATGTTATTGAATGCTGAACTAAAGTCTACAAAGAGGACCCTTGCGTAGGTCTTTGGAGATTTAAGATGTTGTAAGATGTAGTGCAGAGTCATATTAACAGCATCATCTGTTGATCTATTTGCTCAGTATGCAAATTGCAGGGGGTTTAACAGTGGATCCGTGATGGTTTTCAAGTTGGACAGCACTAGCCTTTCAAAGGTTTTCATAACTACAGATGTTAGAGCAACTGGTCTATAGTCGTTCAGTTTCTTGATGGTGGGCTTCTTCGGCACTGGGATGATAGTAGAGCGTTTGAAGCAAGAAGGAACATAGCACATCTCTAGTGATTTATTGAAGATTCGGGTGAAGATGGTGGCCAATTGGTCAGCACAGACTTTTAAGCAAGAAGGAGTTATCTTGTCTGGGCCTGGAGCTTTTCTTGGCTTTTGTCTGTGAAATAGGTCTTGCACTTCCTTTTCTGTGATCACTATGGGTGGTGAACCCAATGGTATGGGGTCAGTTGTAGGAGGTTTGGCTGTTGTTGGTGTGTCTGAGATGGGGGTTGTGGAGATAGGTGGCTGTAGTTTCCTTTCAAACCTGCAGTAAAACACGTTCAGGTCATCTACCAGTTGTTGATTTCCTTCAGCCTGGGAAGGTGGTTTGCCACAACCAGCCGCCCAGAGTCCTCTGGGAGTTGGGCGGCATAGAAATCCATTCAAATAAATAAATTTTTAAGAGTTGCTGGTTCATTTGTTGAGAACTGATTCTTTAGCTTTTCAGAGTAGCTTCTTTTTGCTGCTCTGATCTCCCTTGTTAATACATTTCTGGCCTGATTGTACAGCATTTTATCACCTTTTTATAGGCTTCCTCTTTGGAAGAACGTAACTGCTTAAGTTTAGCTGTGAACCAAGGTTTATTGTTATTGTATATTTGCAAGTTCCTGGTCGGTACACATAGGTCTTCACAGAAGCTGACAAATGATGTTACAGTATCTGTGAGTTCATCCAGGTCTGCAGAGGTATCTTCAAAAATATTCCAGTCCGTGCAGTCAAAGCAAGCCTGCAGTTTTAACTTTGCCTCCTCAGTCCAAATCTTCACTGATTTAATTGTTGGTTTTGTGGTTTTAAGTCTTTGCCTGTAAGCAGGTACAAGGTGAATCATGCAATGATCAGAGTGTCCCACAGCTGCTCGTGGTAAAGACCGATAAGCATCTTTTAGTGTTGTGTAGCAATAGTCTAAAGTATTCTTGCCTCTAGTGGGACAATTGACATGCTGAAAGTACTTTGGTAGCTCTTTCCTTAAGTTTGCCTTGTTTAAATCTCCCAAAATAATGGCCAGTGAATCGGGGTATTTGGCTTCAGCCTCCATAATTTGGTCAGCTAGAGTTCGCAATGCCTTGTTTACACAGGGTTGTGGCAGGACGTACACAGCAATTAGTAGAAATGATGAGAACTCATGTGGAGAGTAAAATGGTTTACAGTTGATAAGTAAAGACTCTAAGTTTTTGTCACAGAATTTATATATTATAGTTCTATCCTGAGACCAGCTGTTGTTGATATATAAGCATAAGCACCCTCCCTTCTTTTTACCACATGTTCCTGCAATTCTGTCTGATCGTTGAATCTGAAATCCTGGGATATGCAGGCTGCTATCATCAAATGTTTCATTTAACCAGGTTTCAGAGAAGCATAGTATTGCTGAATTGTAAAAAATAGAATTGTATCTGCTTAAAAGGAGTATTTCATCCATCTTATTTGTAAATTAATGTAAGTTGGTTAGGAAGATTGATGGCGGGGGTATGTGTGTCATTTCTCCTATTCCTTAGCCTGTTTAAAATTCCCGCCCTTTTACATCTCCGTCTTCATTTCCTCCATTTGGTTTTTTTGGTAATCCATAGCTCCGGGGAAATTGCTTCTTGCTGTGTTAGAATCTCCTCCGCATTTGTAAATGGGGGGAGAATCACAGAAAGCTGCTCCTTAAAGAAACATTCATTATTTTTAGCAGATGGTCTCGTGAGTATGAAGTCCATAGTGAGTTGCAGAGAATAATAAAAAATAAAGAAACTATTAGAGAGCATTTCACTGAGGCAGCCTTCAGCGGCGCCATCTTGGATCTTAACCAATAACAGAAGTCTACTACTTTGTGGTAATACATTGCAATTGTGTCAAAATGACACCAATACAAATTGTGGCATCATAAAACAATTAGAAAAAAAGTTGAAATGCTTTTTGTTTAGCACACTTTACAGTTCTAAGATCACTTTGTTACTTTGCAAACATAAAATGTATTGCACATAATTTTAGTTGCTTATAAAATAATTGTGTTTGGAATGTCACATCTAAAAACTATGATTGGATGGACAAATTTTCCATAATATCAAATTTTAAGTTAAAAAAACCCATTGTTTACACAGGTTAGAATAATACATTAATGCATTGTATCTTTCAGTAAAGAAGTATGCAGTTTTCAATTGTGCCCAAGTCCTGTGTGCTTCCAATATAGACTCATGGAGAAAAGAATTGTTACTTCCAACTTTAAAACCTTCATATGTGCCAATGTACCCTGTATTTATTAAGAAGCAGGGCAATCAAATATCCTGCTTCCAATATACTGTAACTTGTTGCTTGTATCCTTACGATTTATATTAATATTGATTGTTTCCTGATTGCTACCCTATGACAATCATTAAGTATTGTATCTCATGATTCTTGACAAATGTATCTTTTCTTTTATGTACACTGAGAGCATATGCACCAAAGACAAATTCCTTGTGTGTCCAATCACACTTGGCCAATAAAGAATTCTATTCTATTCTATTCTATTCTATTCTATTCTATTCTATTCTATTCTATTCTATTCTATTCTATTCTATTCCAAGACCCAGACATAACCATTAATTATTGTCTGCTATCATGTGCACAGGATTTGACTTGAATGCCTCCTCCCCTCTTCCCTAATTTAAAATGTGTGCAGTTGATATATTGGTTCCTAAAATAAGAGCTCAAACTGTTTGTGCATATGAATATGTGACATAAAATCTGGATCAATACCTCTTTTAGATCGATGCAGCTTTAGAGAAGTGATGCTAATCCTTTTTCTTTCCAATATTTTCCACTTTGCTGGGTTCCAGGTATATTTTTTCTTTTGCAAACCCAAACATTTAGTCCTTTTAGTTGTTATGTTAAGGTGCTTCTTTGTCATTTTATATTTTGCATTTTATATTCATATATTGTACATATTTTAAAGTGGTATTGTTTGTTTGTGTCCTTTATGCTGCCCATATACTATTTGACTTTATAAATATAGTTGATAAATTTCTGAAATTGTTAGGAAAGATCAGTGAAACAATGGAACAAACAATTTTAAAGAAGATATCAAATCTTCTAAAAAACATCAATAAGTGATAGGAAATGGGAAGATATTCCATGCTACGAAGAGCTTTGTCCAATATTGGCCATTACCTGGTAGAAAATTAAGTGATTCTTAGTTCAAATTAATCTCATGCCAAAATCTCCAAAGACTTTCTGACCAGTGTAGGACCAATCAAAAACTCTGTAGCGATTCTCAGTCATCCAGGACATGGTTGTCCCAAAGGTGCTTTTTCAGGAGGCAACTGGACTTTCTTGTTGTTGTTGTTGTTTGAAGATGTTTCACTTCTTATCCAAGAAGCTTCTTCAGCCCTGACTGGATGGTGGGGATCCTTTCCATTCCCCACCATCCAGTCAGAGCTGAAAAAGCTTCATGGATGAGGAGTGAAACGTCTTCAAAGAAAAAACAAGAAAGTCCAGTTGCCTCCTGAAAAAGCACCTTTGGGACGACCAATCAAAGAATAACAAATATTTAGTTGTATTCTGTATGAGAGCATCTAAAGTACATTAAAATCTAAACCTCATTACATTAGAGTGAGACACATATTCAACTACATCAATATTTGTTTAGAAATGGCAAAACTGCTAACAAAACAAATGTAGCTTATCAAACTAGGAATATTCTCAATATTTAAGTGCATATTCACTACTTCCACATACTCTATACTGAGTTTCATTTACAAGATTAATAATTTTTAAAGGCCACTATTCATCTGAAAGTGGCAAGAAATAATGACTTTGTTCAACTTCATGTGGCTAGTCTGAAAAATTACTGCCAAGTGAGAATGCTGTTATTTTAGGAATGTCAATTTTATTTACAACTACACGATCTGGGATGCAAAACTAGACAACTGCTAGAGGAGAGCAAAATGTTTTCTATATCTCATTGTATCTCATCTTGTGTGTCATTGGATTTCTGCAGTTTAGATCAAGTAACTTTCATGTTATTTCTTACTGAATTTTTACTTCATTGAAGTATCACTGAAATTGGAACACTCAATTTCTTGTACTGTTATGGTCTTCTGCAAATGGTTATTGTTTTAGGAACAGAAGCTGCCTGGGAATAGTAGTCTTCTTTTGTGATATTACTTCTACTGGGAAAAAAAATCCTAGCCAACTAATGATTGCTGATATAATCCAACTTTTTTCTCCCAGTGGAGTTTCCAGTACAGTTCAACAAATATGCATTAACTGATTTAGCATCCAGGATGGGCATCTTGCTTGTCTCTGTCATCAACATGGACTTAAGATAAAAACTTCCTGTACATTTTTGATGTACACAGAAGTTCACAATGACCTCTTGTCTTCTTCTGTTTGGGATACCCATTGATTGATTTATGGTCTCAGACCAGTAAAACACAAGTACAAGACTTAAAATACAGAAAGACCAAACCTGAGACAATTACTATATATGATATTGCACGCCACAGCTATTGCTAGAAAATTGACAACTTTTTTAATGGTAGCCCAAGTTAGGTCTGGTTGAAGAATTGGGGATATTCAGACATGAATTAGGACAAGTGCCAAAATTGGGAATGGGGCTTGGTTCAAAATTAAAATATAATGCTGAAAAATTATCTGAATTATTGCAATAAGCACATACAAATCTCCAGCTCTTATTTTTCCCATTTTCTTCCTCTGCTCATGTGAAAAAGAGATTGAACATTTCCACTTTAATTAGTAAGTGAGTGTGGCAGCAGCAATCACATTTAGCTCTGAAAATATGGCCAAACAACTGATAATTTTTCTTTAATTACCAACACTAAAACAAAAAAAAACACCAAGAAGAAAATTAGGAGAAAATAAAACATAAAAAAAAACCACAGGAACAGAACAAACAAGATATAATAGCTTGCTTAAAGTAAACATCTTGTCCCAAAATTGTTTAGGGCTTTATAGGTCAAAATCACCACCTGGAGTTGGGCCCAGAAACAATTTGGCAGCTGGTGCCGTCGATGGAAGGCTGGTATATTATGTCGACAAAGGAGGCATCAAAATGCCCCATTCTGAACTGGCAGCAGTTTACGAACTCTCTTGATTTCAGAACTGCCCTACACAGAGCACTTTGCAATTTCCAAAGCAATCCTCAGGCATGGCTAGATCTGCCATCTCCAGAACGAAATTTAGCAAGACCATCATTTGAAACCGTGTGTGAAGCTTTTATTGTGACACCCTGATCAAGCAGGCCCAATGCCAGTGTTTTTCAAATCCATAATACTGGCATTGCAGAATTGCTTTCCGGGATAGGTCAAATTTAAACCATTTTTCAAAGTGTCCCAAAGGTGCTTTTTCACCTAGGAAAAACTAAGTCCAATTGCCTTTTGAAAAAGCATCTTTGAGACAACCGTGACCAGGATGACTGAGAATCTCCATAGACATTTTCCAAGTGTCATTTTAGAATATCTAGAATAGAATGTCAAACTATTCATTAAGGCTGCATTACTATTACTATTAGTCTTCTCATCGTTCCCATCACCCATCTCCTCCCACTTATGACTGTATGACTGTAACTTGTTGCTTGTATCCTTACAATTTATATTAATATTGATTGTTTCCTGATTGCTTATTTGTACCCTATGACAATCATTATGTGTTGTACCTCATGATTCTTGACAAATGTATCTTTTCTTTTATGTACACTGAGAGCATATGCATCAAAAACAAATTCCTTGTGTGTCCAATCACACTTGGCCAATAAAAAAAATCTACTCTATTCTATTAACTGGCTTGTTTTTAAATCGTAGATGATGCAGCAAGATCAATAACAATGTCTTGGTTCATTCTTATAATTGTGACAGCTTGTTATTTCATCAAAGACAAATTCCTTGTGTGTCCAATCACACTTGGCCAATAAAGAATTCTATTCTATTCTATTCTATTCTATTCTATTCTATTCTATTCTATTCTATTCTATTCTATTCTATTCTACTCTACTCTACTCTACTCTACTCTACTCTACTCTACTCGATTCGATTCTCCCGAGGAGGAGAACTATTCCAATAAGTAGAACTGTCCAATAAGTATTATTGGGAAAACTTGGCAGGGGAAAATGGAGCTACCCTTAGAATCATGCCAACAATTCATTTAGGATAGAAGAGCTTGTGCACATAACCCACATTAACTTGAAGCACCATGTGTAAATATCCAACCCTGTACACATCTCTTCTCCTGTTTATCCTGAAACAGGCCCAAAAGGAATCATTAGTGCAATTGCAGCAGGACAGATTTCTAAGCTCCTTTTTCTCTTCTTACAAACTGATGCTTGCTCCTCAAACGCAACAGCCATCTGAAAAGTGTGTGCCATTCCCTTAGCAAACCAAAGTAGCTGAGGCTCAGTTAAATGGCTCGTGCAAGGGAACAAACCATCCCCTCTGGAGCTGATAGCCTGAAACCCTCATTCAAGAATTAAAAGGGTGAACTGAGAACTGACAGAAAATGTAAATTGGAGCATTGCAGATGAGCCATTGTTTCTGCTCCACATTCCTGGGCATGATCTGTTCCGCTGCAATCGGTAAGATTAAAGAGACTAAGGGATTACAGTGAAAGTCATCAGATGATCCAGAATGCTGGCAAAACAGAAGAATGGGTACATATGACAGCTGCCAACTGAGAATTTTAGGCTTCTTAATTAACTGAAGTGAATAAATATGTCTCCTGCCAGATTCCCCTGGCCTAGCATCCTAGCTCTCTCTCCTACAGGTTCACTGCAGGACAACGGAAGTGTTTGTCCCTCTGTTACAACTGGAATATCTTCCTACCAAAGGCAAATTATTTTTGCTCGGCTGCTGCAGTCCAAACATTAAAATTAAAGTTATGGGATCTCAGACTTAATTTTTTTAAGGGAAATACAAGTAGAAGTCAGGCACTGTTCTGCCTGACATAAGGTTTGCTACTGTCCACTATGATGGTCTGGAGAAAAAAAACCCACAAAGTGTAATTCAAATAATATGTGAGTAAAATGGCCAGAAGTTTATTATGTTCAACATTCTGCATTGTTTAAAAATTACCCACTGTCTACCTCCATCCCCTGACAAAATCATCTTTGGACTACCTTTTTGTTTGTTTTTTTCCTCTTTCAGACAGGAAGTTACCATATTTAGATTGAACAAATCTGGGTGGCCACTATACAGCAGAGAGGAAATGCAGAAAAATCTAAGCCTTTGCTGGCTTCTAGTAGCAACCCAAGTATAGTACTTTATCATTCTAAAATCAATCAGTTTATTGTTTTGACCACTATGGTCAAATAACCAATAAAATCTTCTAAAAGTGACCAGACATTAATAAAATACAGAAAAATGTGCAAAAATCAGTAAGTACATTAAAACATTATTATAGCAGATAAAATAATGGAGAATCATTAGGAACTTGTGATAAAACCATCTCTCTGTTAAGCAGTAGTCTGTGCAAAGCACGTTAATCTTCATAGTGATGTCTCCTTGTCTACATTTATTAAAAAAATAATTTTATATGAATTGGGCCAAAATGATTTTTCTGTCAAGTGGAGCTCCATTTTTTTCATATGCTAAAGTGGAAATGGGACAATAAAATAAATATTGTGTAAAATCTTCTATACAGGTAGCCCTTGAGTTACGACCACAACTGAGCCCAATTTCTGTTGCTAAGTAAAACATTTAAGTGAGTTTGCCACATTTTATGATCTTTCTTGTCACAGTTGTTAAGTGACTCACTGTAGTTATTCAATTAGTCAAACTGTTGTTAAGTGAATCTGGCTTCTCCATTGACTTTCCTTGCCAAAAGGTTGCAAAAGGGGATCATGTGACCAGGGACAGTGCAACTGTCATAAATATGAGTCAATTGCCAAACATCTGAATTTTGATCACATGGCCATAGGGATGCTACAATGGTCTTAAGTTTAATTAAGTTTAAGTTTAATTAAATTTATATACCGCCCTTCTCCAGGGGACTCAGGGCGGTGAACAGCCAAGTAAAAAACATTAAAATACATTTAAGCCAAGTAAAAAACATTAAATACATTTAAAATAAAATATTCAATGTGGCCCTAATTTAATACAATTAAAATTTAGTAAAATCTTAAAATTTTAAAAACCCCAAAGACTTTTTCACGCCAGCCTGGCTTGATAAAAATAATAAGTCTTAAGGGCACGGCGGAAGGTGGACAGATTGTGAATTGTTCTTAAGTCTGGAGGGAGCTGATTCCAGAGGGTGGGTGCTCCCACAGAGAAGTGTGAAAGCTGGTAATAAATCACTTTTTTCAGTGCCGTTGTAACTTTGAATGGTCACTAAATGAACTGTTGTAAGTCAAGGACTACCTGTAATTTCCTTGGAAGATGGGTAGTATGGGATAGGCTTAGAGGGAGTACTAGGAGACGGGCAGGATAGAAAACTATGTGATGGCAAACCCAATAGCCTGGCTGAGAAGTGGACAATGTTTGAACTCTGAAAATTACCTCATGAAAATTACCTCATTCCTTTATTCTTTCTCTACATGGCTCCCTGTACAAATACTATGTTTTTATAGCAGGACAGCTGATGCATGAGTTGCCAGCAAAAAAGTCAAACAGCTTCCACAAGTGTATATGCGTGAGAGGCAGAACAGAAAAGTTTGGGGTTTGGGGGAGAGGGGGGGAGGACATCCAAAGCAATTATGTGTCTGAGCCGTGTGCTGCTTACTTAAATTGAATGGAAAGGGAAAAGAGCCCAGAGATCCAAGCTCAAATTTTCCAGAAATGGCACTTGTTACCTGGTTTGGTACAAAAGTATTGGTACAAAATACTAATACTTCATTTAATTCAGAATGACAAAAAGAACAGGCATAATATGTCAATGTAAGATAGGGCACCCCCAGCTCTGGGAGCTGAGCTGTTCTGTTGATTGATCCTTCTCACTGTCCAGAAATTTTGAATGAACATCAGGAAGAATGTCCTAATGGTAAGGGCTGCTGAACAATGGAAGAGAAATTCTTTGAAGATGGTGAATTCTCCTTTGCTAGTGGCCATGGGTTGGGATGCTGCAGTAGTTCTGCGTGGGGGAAGAGGCTGGATTAGATGATGTCCAAAGTACATTTTGATGCTTACATTCTAGGTAACACAGAGGACAAAAAAGGACAAAACCATGATGTGGGCATTAGCAGCAAGGGGGAAGTAGTTCTTCAAAAATTTTGCCAGGCAACAGAAAATTGCTATCCAGTGCTATAAAATATCTAAGTATTAAGTATTAAAAGTTTAGATGTCAGTCTGTATTTTATTTCTATTATTTTTTTTATTTAGAAGAATATTATTTTTTTTAAAAATTGTCACTCCTAATCACTGTTCTTTATTTCATCATCTACTTCTTTCTTGGGATATTTCAATGGCCACCTATGTGTAAGCAGGATGAACGAGGAGAATGTGCATCTCGTTAACTGACTGCACTTTTCTGAGATAAGTATTTCATAGAGTAGCAGCTGATTTCATAAGCATACTAACAGAGAGTCCTGTGATTCCAGCTGTCAGTCTGATATCATCGTGAGTCTCAGATTCATCTGGTGCTAACAATGGTAGAATTCAGCTGCTGAAGTACTTATGACATACATTAAAACAATTATTTTCCTTAATTCATATATTATTCATCATTCTATAAAAAGATTAAAAAGCTATTGTGCTGCATATTATTTCGCAACACTATGAATCTGTTGTATGCAATCCATCCCAGTATAACAGCATCAATCTATTCTTCTACGACCCTTTACCCTGGCTTTACGCATAATCGTCAGCAGCAGCAGCATCACAGTTCATTACCTTGTGTTGGTTGCACTTATGTGCATTCATTCATTCATTCATTCATTCATTCATTCATTCATTCATTCATTCATTCATTTTGTATAGCCATTCATCTCAATAAATGCAACAGGGTGACAAACAATAATAACATAAGGCAAAAATAATAACCACCATTGCATACCATCCTAATTGCTGTAGCCAGATGAAGACTTGCTATTTGGATCGATGCACATCCCACATTATTTAAGACATGGATATCTTCCACAACTCTTTATAATCTGGAGAATAATCCAGTGACCCCTTCTCTTAATTCTCTATTGGATATGAGAACTAAGCATTGGAGACCATTTCATAATACAAAACAAAATTATTGCAAGATGTTTCCTAATAAGTTGGCCCAGAGAACCTAACCAAGGCTTTTGATAACATGTGTGCAGATGCCTAGCATATCAACAGTTAAGAGATTTTCAGAGTTTTTCAGCACACCTATGGATCAGAGAAAAACCACAGCTATGGTGGGATCACAGTGTTCTTTCCTCATGTATTTAGAAGAAGAAATTGTCAAAATTCACCTGGAAACATGAAACATCCAACCTCATTTTAACGCATGTTTCCTTTGTCCCCAAATCTAACATAGCTATTACACTTCTATGCACAGCATACCTTCATATTAATGGCGGGTAACTTGTCGCTTGCTAAATTACAATTTGAAACAAAGTGCAGAGCCAAGAAAGGCTTTTTTTGATTGTGTGGTGGGCATAAGTAGTTCAAAGCAAGATGTTGGGCTTGGCATCTAACTTTGTCAAAACTGATAAGAAATCCAGCTTCTCTGTCTCATTTTTATTACCTTTTCCATATATTCAAAGGGCCTTCCATTGCCTCAAACACATCACTGAAGATGTTTAGTAGAAAAAGGGGCTTCCTAAGTGGAAACATTCAAACAGTCTTTTTGCAAAATTATTGCTATCAAAATAGAAAGTCTAAAGGAATTTGCCTGAAAGAAATGCAAACTCTACCTTGTTAATATAAAAGCTGACAGAGAAATTTGAAGAGTCTGTTTCTATACTACAATAAAATAACATTCCTGGAACATCTGCAGTATCTGTTTCTTGATCTGATCTACCTTGAAGGACTGAGGGGATGTGCAATTGAATGGAAGAAAAGAAAGAGAATGCAAATACATTTTCCCCACTAAAGTTTTCTGAAGGTTCCTATATTTAGTTCATCATTATCTTTTTAAATCTATGATGGGATCTTCCTACTGAGCAGAGATCTGGTCACTCCAGTTTAAGAGGGCTATTATAAATATCTAAAAGAGCAAACAAAATGATTAGCGGGCTAAAAGATGACAGCAGTTGTGACTCTGCTTAGACTTAGAACTAAAGACAGTAAAAAAAAATGACCCAGTATATCTAATCATGCATAGGACAGTGTTACAGTTCAACATCATTTACTGTAATTAAATTCAAGGAGACACAGGACTGGCAGAAGGAAACACTTTTTCACATAGCACTTAGCTTAATTGGAATTAGCTATTCACAATTGTGTGAACGTTAGCAATTTTTATCTTTTTAAATGGGGACTAAGCAGGTTAATGAAATATCAGGCTACTGATGGCTGTTTGTACCTCCTGAATCATAGGGAGCTTGCCTTAAAAAAATTGTAGCTGAAAAATGACAATGAAAGCAGACTATTGCTCTGTAATCCAGGGTTGTGAGTCTCCCAAATGCATCACGTGTGCGTGACACACAATGCTGAACAAAATGGGGCTACGGCTTTGTCTCATTCCTTTTCCTCTGGCAGTTGGCATCACTGTGTTTACCAAAGCCTTGAAAGAGGCAGGTTAGTCAAGGTTAGATTGTCTCTCCCCTCCCCAAGTTAGAAAATTTTAAATGTATTTTTAATTTTTTTCTTCTTTTGTTCAAATGAGTCTGATTCTTAGAGACTGCCTGGACAAATCCCTGCAGTTTTCTTGGCAAGGTTTTTCAGAAGTGGTTTGCCATTGCCTCCTACACAATTGTACATGCCAAATAGGCAAAGGTCATAATAACATATTGAAGTTTAAGTACCACTGGAATTTAATTAAACACAACTGCCCAAGTTTGAATATAGTCTTTGAAAATCTAATTGTAAATGCAGCATTCAACTTGCTATAGTTGTTTGCGTCTGCTATGGAGAACTGAGAATTCTTTCAAATCAGAAAAATACGAAAGCTCCAATCTCTCAAAATATTATTTTTTCATACATTAAAATGATGGAACCAACCTCTAGTTGAATCCCCCAAAAACCTGTTTAGCACCCCCTCCAAATATAATTTTAAAATTTCCAAAACTACACAAGACCATTAAATCATGTACAATAAGAACACAGTTTTAATGACAGTAAAATACTAAAATCTCACAAGAGCTCACCAAACCCACATATGGGTTTTTTTATGTTCTTATCCTTACTAAATTTAAGTGTGTTTGGGGATTCACACAGATGCGAAGGGCAAGAATGGTGCTGAACCTTGCAGTGCATACAAAGAAAACTGCAAGATGAACAGAAGTATATAATCCATGCTAAGACAATGAACGGTTGCAGGAACTGGGCATGGCAGGTCTAGTGAAGAGAAGGACCAGGGGAGACATGATAGCAGTGTTCCAATATTTGAGGGGCTGCCACAGAGAGGAAGAGGTCAAGTTATTTTCCAAAGCACCTGAAGGCCAGACAAGGAATAATGGATGGAAACTGATAAAGAAGAGATTCAACCATAAGGAGAATTTTTCTGACAATGAGAAGAATCAACCAATGGAACAGCTTGCCTTCAGAAGTTGTGGGAGCTTCATCACTGGAAGCTTTCAAGAAGAGACCACTACAACATTTTCTTACTTGAAGTCAAAAGAGTCATTAAACTATACATACCACTAATAACTCCCAAAAACAGGAAAAACAAACTACCCATAACAATAAGGAAGTTCCAAGCAAAAAAAAATATCTGGCAAAAAAACAAAACTGGCTACATAGTCAACTACAAAAGCCACTACAAAAACTTATGACAACAAATAAAGACTGAATACACAAATTATCATATCAAACAAGAGGAAAACCTTCTGCACACAAAATCCAACCGGGCATTCTACAATTTCGTAAACAACAAACTTAAAGAGACGAGAACCATCTCACCCCTAAAAAGATCTAACAATAAAGACTGTAATGACGAAACCGTTAAAGCCAACCTCTTTAACACATTCTTCGGCTCAGTCTTTGTAAACAGCAACAACTCATGTCCAATATTTCCTAGTCGAACCACAAACAATTACAATGATCTAATACATACCGACTTTACAGAAGACAACGTTGGAAAGGCACTATGCAATCTAAAACCATCTCTATCCATTGGACCAGATGGACTATGTGCTTACTTCTTAAAAAAACTTTCCACTGCCTTATCAGAACCTCTGAGCATAGTTTTTGATAAATCTTTCAGGACCAGCTCCCTACCCAACCTACGGTCACTAGCTACGGTGATCCCTATCTTCAAAAAGGGAGACCCCAGCCTAGTTGAAAATTACAGACCAATCTCTTTATGTTGCATCACCTGCAAAGTCATGGAATCAATGATTAACCAATCCATTACCCTCCACTTAGAGACAAACAACCTACTCTCTCACAACAATCTGGTTTCAGAAAAAATTTATCCTGCAATCTACAACTTCTACACTGTAAAAACATATGGACTACACAACTCGACCAGGGCAAAGCAATAGACGCAATTTACATAGACTTCTGCAAAGCCTTTGACTCAGTAGTACACGACAAACTACTTCTAAAACTAAAATCTTATGGCATTTCTAGACCCCTGCACAAATGGATAACTGCGTTCCTGTCAAACAGACAAGTGATCAAAATAGATAACGCTTTATCAAACCCTGTACCTGTTAACAGCGGTGTTCCTCAAGGCAGCGTTTTAGGACCAACTCTCTTTATTCTTTACATAAATGACATTTGTAATAATATAAAAAGTAACTGCGTCCTCTTCGCAGATGACATAAAACTATTCAACACCACTGACAATACTACAACCCTTCAAAAAGATCTTGATTATGTATCAGAATGGTCAAACAAGTGGCAACTTCAAATCTCAATCAACAAATGCGCAGTCTTACACATTGGCAAAAATAATCAGAACACAAAATACAAATTAGATGATTATGACTTTGTTGATGATCCTCACTCAGTAAACGACCTTGGAGTACTCATCTCTAATGATCTAAGTGCCAGAGCCCACTGCAACAGAATTGCTAAGAAGGCATTAAGAGTGATTAACCTAATCTTGCGTAGCTTCTTCTCTGGTAATATTGTACTTTTAACCAGAGCATATAAAACATTTGCTAGACCAATTCTCGAATACAGCTCATCTGTCTGGAGCCCACACCACATATCAGACATTAACACAATTGAGAATGTCCAGAGATATTTCACGAGAAGAGTACTACATTCCTCTGTTCGTAACAGAATACCTTATGCCACCAGACTTGAAATTTTGGGGCTAGATAATTTAGAACTACGCCGCCTTCGATCTGACCTAAGTGTAGCACACAAAATTATCTGCTACAATGTCCTACTTCAGCTTCAACCGCAACAATACACGAGCTCACAATAGATACAAACGTAATGTAAACCGCTCCAAACTTGATTGCAAAAAATTCGACTTCAGCCACAGAGGGGTCAATGCCTGGAATACATTACCTGACTCTGTAGTTTCTTCCCCAAACCCCCAAAACTTTAACCTTAGATTGTCTACCGTCGACCTCACCCCATTCCTAAGAGGTCTGTAAGGGGCGTGCATAAGCGCACCATCGTGCCTACCGTCCCTGTCCTAATGTACCCATGTATTTGTAAAATTTCTTGTACTTATAAATATGCTTGTACTTATATATTCACAATCATGTTTTATACTTTGTTTATACTTTGTCTATAATCATATACACGCTTGACAAATAAATAAATAAATAATAAATAAATAAATAAATAAATAAATAAATAAATAAATAAATAAATAAATAAATAAATAAATAATATAATTTTTCAGTTTCAAAGTTGAACACATACTTATAGATATACTGTAACTATATAGCCCTCACAAATTGGGAAGAAAAAAGGGAAAGAGGTCCTCATTTCATAGATTTTACTGTTGTTCTGTATCCTCCATCTGGTATTCTCCAAATCTGTTAAAATTCAGGTTCCTTGTTATTAGGCATACTTTGCTGCCTCACTATGGCCTGCAATATGCCTTGGAGGGATGAGCAAAGAGCACTTGGGGGGGGGGGTTCTATGCCAAGTGTATATGCTTCCAGCAAGTCACCAAAGGAATGAAGATCACCCTAACTATGAGCTAAAGCATAGGTGTCCAACTCGCGGCGTCACGTTGCCGTCACGTGATGTTTTGCGATGATTTTCCCCTTCGTGGAGCTGGGATGGACATGGCCTGCGCGTGACGTATCCGGCCTGCGGGCCGCCAGTTTGACACCCCTGAGCTAAAGCAACAATACAGGAAGATGCTGGAGGCTTCGGATCACTTTAATGACAACAGCAAAGTCATCATTTCATACTGCATAGGAGAAGACAATGGCAAACATTTCCTGTATTTCACCAAGAAAACCACATGGGTGGACAAGGTAAGATAATTGACAACATAATGCTGTATGATGCATGGCCCTCTTAAGTCAAATGATACTCCACCTGTTTCTAACGGCTGAGGGTATTTCAGAATACTAAGAGAATTTAGGATGCAGCTAGAATAAAGCCTTTTGAATGTCTAGTTGCTGATGCTGCCATGTAGGAAAAGAACATCCAAAGCTGCAAAAACAGAATTACACTGGGAACATGAAATGTAAGAATATGCATAAGGGAAAAGTCATCAAATGAAAGGTGAAATGAGTCAAGTACAAATTGATTTCCTCGGCATCAGAGAATTAAAATGAACTGGCATTGGACATTTTTATTCAGAAGCTTATGCAATTTACTATACAAGATATAGACACATACACACAAAAAGAAAGAATAGCATTACATTAATTGACATGAAGGACATAGCAAACAGAATGCCTAGGTACACGGCAGTCTAACATCAATTAAACTTCACCGACAATCCTTTAAAATGACAGTTGTGCAAGTTCGTGCTCCAACCACTGATGCAGAACAAGAGAAGGTTGATGAGTGTTATGGTCAAATTCAATCTGAAATCAACAGAGCATTCAAGCAAGATATGCTGCTTATGTTGGAGAATGGAATGCCTAAATTGGAAATGATATGAAGGAAAATATTATTGGACTTTATACTTTAACTGAAATAAAGCAGGACGGTAATTTATCAGTTTCTGCCACTCCAATGACTTCCTCATCACTAAGTCTTGAGACAACCAAAATTCTTGAGACAATCAAAATTATAAACATAGATGTCAACCGGCCCAAATATACAGAAATCAAATTTACTATCATATTGTTACTAGGAGATGAAAGATCCAACAGCAAAGATGTAGCAAGAAGTAGAATGGAATACAAATTATTCCAATGCAAGTTTCAAGTTACGCTAAATAGGAAGAAGAAAATCAACCAATTTTGTTGAGCAATTTTGAGCAAATATCTACCATTTTCAAGGACACCATTATGAACTGTTTGAACTGTTCCTATCCTGAACTTCATGGATAGGAAACCAGGAGAACTGGGAAATGGACTCAAAGAAGTTGTTAAGGATGAATATGAAAAGAGATTGCCAAAAAGCCAAGTAAGAGAAGAAGGCAGGCTGTCAGAATAAATGGTGAAAACTGCCAGGAAAAGAAGAGAAGCCAAAGCCAAGAAACAAAAAAATCTCAGGAAGGAACAACAAAGAATTTCAGAGAGCTATTAGAAAAGCAAGAAACAGTATTACACTGACACCTTTAAAGATCTCAAAAAAAGAAAGAAAGAAAGAAATGATTTCTAAAAGATCTTGAAAGTCAAAAGGAGATTCCAAATTGGAATGCTAAAAGTCACCAATGGATAGACAGTAACTGATTCACAGATGATCAAACAAAGATGGAAAGAGTATACTGAAATTCTGTATAATAGAGATGCCAATATCAATAGAAATATGGCAAGCAACACAAGAAGGTTCTAGCCCAGTGACGGGAGTGCGAAAAACAGCACAACGGGCAAACCGGAAGTCCGTTTTTCCGAATGGAGGCTTCCCTGAAGCCTCAGGAGGGCGAAATGGCCTTCCCCGAGGCTGAAAATTAGGTGGCCAGCGCACGCATGCGTGCTGGAGCTGACATAGGGCAGCGCCTCGCATGCCCTCCGATATGGCTCCGCTTGCCGCCTGTGGCACGTGTGCCATAGGTTCGCCATCACTGTTCTAGCCAAACTATGCTAAGAAATTTGGGGAATAATACAGTAGCCAACGAATTTGAGGAGGTCGTTTCACATTCCATACCCAAAATAATAGGAGATTTAACAGATTATATAAAATACTGTATATTATCCTTAATTTCACACAGTAGCAAAATCAGCCAATGCAGATTAGAGCCCTAAGGGAGATGCCAGACGTTCAAACTAGTTTTAGAAAGGGCCAAAGAATAAGAACCATTATTGTTGATGCATGCTGGATAATTGAAAAAGCCAAATAATTCCATAAATAAGTCAATATGTGCTTAGTTGATTACAGAAAGACTTTTGAATGTGTCAAACGCAACTCAGCTGTGAAATGGCCTTAGCAAAACTGGAATCCTAGAACATTTCATTGACTGCATGTGAAACATATATAAAACATGTACTCAGTCTAGATGTAGCATGGTGATAGAGTCGCTCCAGACTGGCAAAGAAGTGAGACAAGCCCTTATTTATTCAACTATGTACTGACAATATACTGAATAAAGCTAATTGAAAGAAAAAGAATGGTCCTTAAAAATGGACAAAGAAATATCAATAACCAAATTCTGATGATACTACTCTGATAGTTAAAAATGCAAATGATCTACAAGCTCTAGCAATGAAAGTCAAGGAACAGTGAAAAAATGAACTAGCAAAGAAGACTAAATTCTTGACAATAGGTAGAGCAACCAGCCTTAACACTGACAAACAAAATACTGATGTGCTAGACAGTTTCTGCCTTTTAGGATAGATTATCTAAAAAAAGGGAACCAGCAGTCAAGCAATATGCCACAAACTAGTAATTGGTAATTTTCTAGATCATAGATCACAGAAACGTAGGCTTGAAGGGAACTTGGAGGTCTTCTAGTCCAAGCCCCTAGTCAAGGCAGAATCCTTATACCATCCCAGTCAAATGGTTGTCCAGTCTATTTTTGAAAACCTCCAGTGACAGAACACTCACAACTCCAGAAAGCAAGCTATTTCACTGATTAATTGTTCTCACAGTCAGAAAATTTCTCCTTACTTCTAGGTTGGATGTTTAACACGTTCCCATCTATTCTTGTCCTGCCCTCTGGTGCCCTTAAAGAATAAGTCAACCCCCTATTCTTTGTGATAGCCCCTCAAGTACTAGAAGATAACTATTATGTCCCCCCCAATCCTTCTCTTCAATAGGCTAGGCATACCTAGCTCCTCCAACCATTTGTCATACAATTTAGCCTCCATATTCTTTATATTTGTTGCTCTTCTCTGCACTCTTTCCAGGGTATCAGCATTTTTTTGTATCATGGTAACCAGAACTGGATGCAATATTCCAATATGCTCTCGCCAGTGTAGTATAAAACAGTACTATCACTTCTCATTGTCATTGATGATATACCTGGTTGCTCTACCTATTGTCAAGAATTTAGTCTTCTCTGCTAGTTCATTTTTTCACTGTTCCTTGACTTCGATTAGTCTCCAAATTTTAAACCTTAGATATGTAATTACAATACTATACTTCTTTGCTAGTGCTTTTTATCTTAATCTATAAGAATTATAAAAATTATCCTAAAAAAGAATTTACGTCTTTAAAATAGCAACTGGCTCTTTTTAAATAGAATAACTGCATTTAAGTCAGTACTGCAGTGTTTCTCATGCCGGTTTGGGGATTCTGGGAGTTGAAGCCCACATATCTTAAAGTTCCTGAGGTTGAGAAACTCTGAAACTCAGTAGACTTACTTGAACTAACAAATTACAAAGATTATCACCACAAACGTCTAGCATATTTTATTTCTTAGACTGCATTAAAAATATACCAGAATGTTTTTGGTATATTTTTAATGCAATCTAACTTTCTATTTTGGCTATTTTTCTATTTTATTCCAATCGGTGCATCACATTAGAGACAATCCTCTTTTCTGTATCATCTCAATTCTTTTACTCACAAACCATTAGCTAAAGGACATTTTAGGAGCCAAGGTGGCGCAGTGGTTAAATGCAGCTACTGCAGGCTACTCCAGCTGACTGCTAGTTCAGCAGTTCAGCTGTTCAAATCTCACCAGGCTCAAGGTTGACTCAGCCTTCCATCCTTCTGAGGTCGGTAAAATGAGAACCCAGATTGTTGGGGGCAATATGCTGAACTCTGTAAACCGCTTAGAGAGGGCTGTAAAGCACTATGAAGCGGTATATAAGTCTAAGTGCTATTGCTATTGCTATTTAAATTGTTTTTATTTACAGAATATGTTTAGGCTGCTAGAAATATGTTTCCTGCTAAGAATATATTCAAGGTGTAGCTAGGGCCATAGCAAGTCAGATTAGGCTGAGAATGAGCATCAATTTATTAAAAGTCATTAAGTTCATACAGCTGAACAGCCTTGCAGCCAATTCAGATTAAAGAAACTAAGGAGAGATAAGCTACGTAGCAATTAGGGTGTCAATGGCCATGCATCATTCTGGAGGTGATTAATAGATTAAGACAAGACCCTATATCCCCCCACATCTTGCTCACTTCCTCCCCATCTTTTTATTGTAAATTATGGTTTATGTTGCACAGTCAGCCACATATTGACTGGATTTGGCATTTTTGTCCACCTATCCCGTCCTTCCCAAGGACCTGGAACAGGCAGGTGTTGATGTTTGATGATGTTAAAGGTATCAGCTCAGGATGTAAGCTGTTCTGAGTGAAGCCGCCTTTTTGCAATTGACTGAGGGTGACTTTGTCAATGCCAATGGTGCTCCAGTTGTTATGGGGTTGTACCCAAGGTGCCTATTACTGTTAGTGGTACCTTTGCTTTCTTTTGCCACACTTGTTTTATTTCTATTTGCAGGGCTTTGTATCTTGTTATCATCTTACTAGTTCTTTTCTATTCTGCTGTCTCCAGGTATTGCCACATCCACTATCCGGACCTATTTGCTTTTCTTATTCACAATTGTTAAGTCTAACAATAAAACAATTGTTAATTATTTCTACTTTTAACAACCTTGGTTTTTAGTCCCTACAAATAATGTTCCAGAATTTTATTTTTTTCCTTTGTGCCTTCTCACAAACTTCTTCAAAGCTTTAACAAGCCTCTTTTGTAAATCCAGTATAGGAAGCAAATCACTCTCTTGGTTTGTTGTTTGAATAACCCTTTTAATTATTAAGACATCAACTGGTTTCTTTTTTATGTCTAGTGTAACATCTTTTTCTATGTCATTCTTGCAATTTGTTATCTTTAAATCTACTTTTAAAATGTGTTCTTCTTCCATAACTTCTTTTAAACACTATCTGAGGCACTGTTAAAATTAACTTGTTCAAAAATATCATTCAATATGTCTAATATTACACATTTCTGCTGTTTACTCCCCCAAAAGAACCCTTTTAAAAAGTTCTTAAACTTGTATTTAAAAGTTCTTTTCCTCAAGATTGAAGGAAAGTCACTTGGTGATATAAAACTCGTGGATCCAAAGGTCCCTAGCAGTTAAATAGCAATTTCCGAGAGTGATTAAAACAGTATGCCAAAGCATTGTTTCAAATGTGTTGACTGTGGCTTCAGCAAGATGGCTATTCCCTCATCTCCCACAGCTTTAAACCCCTGGGTCCCCTCCTTATCTGGAGCGGAATTATTGAAGAGATTCACTGGCTATTCGTTTCACTGCAATCTACCATTTCCTCCCTGGAAATCTGTGATTCGTAATAACTGACTTGGCTATAAGTTTGAATTCATGCCTAATGAATGCTATTGTTGTAAGGAATATCCTTCTGGGTTCAGTTCCAAGTGGGGAAAAAGACACTGGATTCATGGAAGTTGCTTGGAAAGAAGGTTTAATGGAGAACAGAGAGCACATAGCAATAGCAATAGCACTTAGACTTATATACCGCTTCATAGTGCTTTACAGCCTTCTCTAAGCGGTTTACAGAGTTCAGCATATTGCCCCCAACAATCTGGGTCCTCATTTTACCGACCTCAGAAGGATGGAAGGCTGAGTCAACCTTGAGCCAGTGAGATTTGAACAGCTGAACTGCTGAACTAGCAGTCAGCTGAAGTAGCCTGCAGTGCTGCACTTTAACCACTGCGCCACCTCGGCATGAGCTCCTGAACAGAAAAGGTGGATCACATGTTTTCAGATGTTGGGTCCAGAGAAAGAAGGGTCGGGATGCTGAAATTTCTTTCTTTTATGCCCTCTCTTGGGCCCCGCCCTAAGAGTTTCCTTTTCCTGTACAGAAATTTATCCCATTGGCTGTCAGACTCCCAGGGGCATGCTGGGGCAACTCTTGTGGGCTGTCCTGAGTCCCAGGTTTGACTGATGTAATCTTCCCAGGTCCCATGTGGTTTAATGAAAGGGCTTTGGGCAATTCCTAATATGGTTATTTGTTATGTAGACTGTTGCTGGGCCCAGTCCTTAATGGCCCATTGACAAAAGTGGGGGCTACTGAGTGAGCTGGCACATTGGTGGGGGCTGTTTTAGGCAGACAAAAGAGTGAGTCTTTTGTCTGCCTAAAAGCATGTTTCAGGGGATATATAGAATATTCTGCCTTTTAATATTTCCTAGGATATTTCATTTTTCTAGGAGAGGGGTGGGTGCTAACTTCCTACAGTATCATTCTGTTTCCTTTCCCTGAAGTATACACAGAAATTTCTGCATACCATTTCCTTATATTATGGAAATGTTTATTTCACATTTCACTAGGGAAAGCAGTTATAAATCTCATAATAATACATAGTAAATAAAGGATTATCTAAAATAGATGTTGTCTCTTTTCCGAGCTTGCTCAGATGTAGCAACTTTACCAAAAGGGGGACTAGGGCTAAGCCTGTCAGGATTTGCGATCACCTGGAAACCACATCTCAGGTTCAAAAAAGGCAAGAGAAAAACACAACTCTATTTTTTTGTGCCTGGGAAGGTTTAAGTTTTAAAGTCATTTTCTTCCTCCTTTCTTCCTCTTTTTTGAAGGCATGCATAAAGAAACATAACAAACATAATCTTCAACCCCAAATGAACTATGATACATACAAAAGCATACATTAACTTGCTCATACACCATCCTTTTCCAATAAGAAAGGAAGTTTGTGAAAAATGTATGAATTACACAGACAACTGCATTTTCCAATTCAGCTTCCATTATGACACAATTCGTAAGTTTCTGAAGCACTGATCCGCTTTATCATTTGCAGGAACTCTACTGTCTCTAGAATATCTCTATTGGCTCTTTAGATGAACTTGGTGGCTTTCCAAAAATAGTAGGCTGTCCTGTTGTTGAACCATCACGTTTGAGATTTGATCCTTATCTGGCTTCCCAGGCAGGCCATTTCATATTGTTGGGGGCAATATCCTGACTCTGTAAATTGCTTGGAGAGGGCTGTAAAGTACTATGAAATGCTATATAAGTCTAAGTGCTATTGCTATTAGTATCATGGGACTTTACCATGAAAATTTCTTTTTCTCTTAGCTGTTACAAAGAGAGAAAAGTTATATTATGCTGCTTAGAAAAAAAGCATATCAGCATGCCCATTCGGAGACTGACTTGGGGATCAGATTTATGAATCACACTTAATCAGATTTGTTTTAAGCACACTTTTCTAATTAAATCAAAATTAGCTCAGTTACAGGTTGTGCTAACTCATAACTCAATGGTTTGGTCTTCAAAAGCCCTGGGTGCAACCCCCAGAGCCTCTTCAAAAACTGGTACTAAATTAAAATTCCAACTGTGGCAGAACAGGAAAATTACCCAATATGTGGGGAATAATCAAGCTAAACAAATTCAATCAAATTTATCGTTTTACTTAGTTTCACCTTCTTCTTTGTCCTGACTCAATAAACATATTGGAGTGTAGCCCTTGACATGTCAAAGGCCAAGTGTGCTGCTTAACCAGATATGTTTGACACCCTATGATTTACAAACTACTCAACAAGGTAACTCAAAACCAAATAAACATGTATATGAAGCTCAATATCAGAATCTAGCCAAACTCTAGTCTAGAATAAAGGTGAAATCTCAGAGCACTTTGGAAATTAGAAAAACAACATGGAAAGAGCTTCTGAAAAGCTTCAGCAGTCTATTTGTACAACAGCCTGCAAATACTTATCATAGATGTAACTCTTGGTAGATTTGATGGAACAGTTCCCTCCATCGGTGACTTCATTTGTTCTTTTGCTTTCCATGAACCTGACTGGCATCTTATCAATCCTCCACTGGAAAAACTAATTAGTGTGTACAAAGCTCTTTTGCATCTAAATCTTCTAAAGATTGGGGCTTACTGTATTTTTTGGAGTATAAGACGCACCTTTTTCCTCCCTAAAAGTGGCTGAAAATTTGGGTGCGTCTTATACTTCGAATGTAGCTTTTTTTTTTCCAGCCCTAACTAGGTGCTAACAGATCTTCCCAGCTCTTACTGGCTTGCAGGCTTTTTCATTGTTACTCTCTCCGAAGAATGTTTTTCCAGTCCTAAGTCTTTGCAGGGTTTTTTTCATTGCTCTACTTACTCCGAATACATTTTTTTCTAGCCGTAACCAGGTGCTATCTACCTTCCCAGCTCTTACTGGCTTGCAGGCTCTTTCATTGTTACTCTCTCCGAAGAATGTTTTTCCAGCCCCAAGTCTTTGCAGGGTTTTTTTCATTGCTCTACTTGCTCCGAATAAGTTTTTTTCTAGCCCTAACCAAGAGCTAACGATCTTCCCAGCTCTTACTGGCTTGCAGGCTCTTTCATTGTTACTCTCTCCGAAGAAGGCTTTTTTAAGTCCTAACCAGGGGATAAAATAATGTGCTGAAGCTGACCAGACTAAGGACGCTAGCCAGATGAATACCTGGTAGGCAGATTTTTTCCCCTATTTTCCTCCCCAAAAACTAAGGTGCGTCTTATACTCCGGTGCGTCTTATACTCCGAAAATACGGTATTTATTATGAACCCAAAAGTATTTCAGCACCTACAAGGCTAAGTAACAGGTATCTGCCACATGAGTTGCTTCATCAAAATTATTCAGGAGGCAAGGAAGCAGCGGTGGGTTGCTCCTGGTTCTGTCCGGTTCTGCAAACCGGTAGCGGTGGCGGGAGGCTCCGCCCACCCACCTGGGATGCTTCTGCGCATGCGTGAGCGTGAGTGCACGTGAACCGGTAGCAACAGCATTTAGAACCCACTACTGCAAGGAAGTATATGTTTCTCCCCTCCATGAGAAATTCTTTATTAATTTATTTACATAATTGATACCCTGCCTGACATCCCATACTCCAGGCAGCTCAAATAAAAATGCATTTCAAAGTAGCACCACATAATGGGTATTTCAAACCTTAAAACACCTCTGCTGCTATGGTTATGCATGGTAAGCAATGGGTGGCCCAAAGGGAACTGCATTGATCCACCACTAGTCCACCCCAATGCAGGTGGCAAATCGATACATGATTCAAGCCAGTGGGGGCATTACAGTCAAAACAGCTAAATCACAGGACTGATTGCAGGATTTGTGTTTGGCTAGTCTACAGAAAAGAAGGACTAGAAGGACATAATAGCACTATTCCAGTATTTGAGGGGCTGCCACAAAGAAGAGAGGGTCAACTTATTTTTTAAAGTACCAGAAGGCAAGACAAGAAACTGTATTTTTCAGAGTATAAGACGTACCTTTTTGCCCCCAAAAAGAGGGTGGAAATGTCGGTGCGTCTTATACACCGAATACAACCATTTTTGGCCTCCCAAAGCCCCGTCCCTGCACCTCATTTTTGCAAAAAAACAGGCCTTTTTTGCAAAATGGAGGCATTTTTGCCTTCCCCCATCCCCTAGGAGTGCTCTGCAGGCTTCCCAAACCCTCTGCATGCCTCGTTTTTGCAAAAAAAAAAACCGGCCAAAAACGGGCCATTTTTCGCAAAAATGGAGGTGTTTTTGCCTTTCCCCACCCCCTAGGAGTGCTCTCCAGGCTTCCCAAACCCTCTGCAGGCCTCGTTTTTGCAAAAAAAAAAAAAAAAACCAGCCGAAAAATTGGCCATTTTTTGCAAAAAAGGGGGTGTTTTTGCCTTCTAATTACCCCATCTAGCATGACTGGAGGAGGAATTCTGGGAGTTGAAGTCCACTAGTCTTAAAACTGTCAAGTTTGAAGTTTGTAAAAAGTGTACATGGTTGTAAAAAGTATACATGGTTGTTAAAAATATTCTGCTATACTGGTATTTTATTAAATAATATATTACTACCCCATTTAGTTCAGAATACTTTTTTCCTTGTTTTCCTCCTCTAAAATCTAGGTGCGTCCTATACTCCGAAAAGCAGTAATCAAGAAGAGAAGCAACCTGGAATAAAGGAGAAACTTCCTAACAGTGAGAACAATTAACCAGTGGAACAGCTTTGCCTTCAGAAATTGTAGGTACTTCATCACTGGAGGTTTTTAAGAAGAGACTGGACAGTCACTGGTCTGAAATGATATCCAGGGGTGGCCAAACTATGGTTCTTTGAGGACCTGTGGACTTCAACTCCCAGAATTCCTGAGCTAGCCATGCATGCATGGCTGGCTCAGGAATTCTGGGAGTTGAAGTCCACAGGTCCTCAAAGAACCATAGTTTGGCCACCCCTGAATAGGCCCTCCTGCTTGAGCAGGATGTTAGAGTAGGAAACCTCAAAGGTCCCTTCCAGCTCCATTCTTATTGAATCAGACTTCATGCATGCTTAAGCAGCATTGCTGGGATACCACTTGCTAGTAAAATAAAAGCAGGTGTATGAACTATTGACCTTATGCCCTCTTTCTGTTTGGTCATCCTGGTAAAACAGTAGTGGAATAAATACCTCCCGTATTTTTCGGAGTATAAGACTCGCCTTAGTTTTGGGGGAGGAAAACAAGGGGGGAAAATTCTGCCTCTGCCTCCCAGCAATTTGCCTCCCAGCAAACAGCAAACAGTACAGATGATATACACTGTTTGCTGTGTATTTCTGTGCATGTGTGCCTGACCCATAGAAATAGCAAAGAATTGGAGAAATGTACATTATGGCAGCATATTAATGCCAGAAAGTTTTCTTAAATGTAGTCACACTAACTCCTCCCAACTATTTAAATAGATCTACTCCAAACATGACTAAGTCAGGGTCTAACTCAGCTGCCTTATCTTAATACTACAACAGGACACTGATACATTTCAGACTATACTTGGACAGATGCTGTTAAAATTGATGTGGCTTTCTGGAAGTATAGTTATTCTCTGCTATTTAAAAGAAGATGCAATAGCACTGGGCTTCTTCAGATCAAGCATTTATTTTAAAAATCTTCTTTATTTTGTTAAGTTGTCTAGAACAATAATAAAGTAGTCTTTAAAAAATAAGTCTAATAATTTGAACATTCTATAGGCATTTATAGTTATTGACTTACCTCCTTGCAGCAAACAACAAACAGCTAGTTTTAGCACAGCCTGATTAGCACAAGAAAATAAAAATCTGCCTCTGCCTCTACCTCCCAACAATTTGCCTCCTTGCAGTTTTAGTTTCACTTTCAGTTTTAGCACAAGCAGCTAATAGTTTCAGGCTGCAGGGATTGCCATAGCCTATTGCCGCCTATCTCAAGGCCGATAATAAGTTGCTTGTGCTAATCAGGCTCTGCGCTGTTTGCTGCAAGGAGGCAAATTGCTGGGAGGCAGAAGCCAAAGGGTGGGGGTGGCTGGGCAGGGCTACATTCGGTGTATAAGACGCACCCAAGTTTTCACCCTCTTTTAGGGGGGGGAAAGGTGCATCTTATTCTCCAAAAAATACGGTATTTTGTTTGGTCCAGAAGAGCCAAAAATTTGTTATAATCAAAAAATAACTAACAGCAGAATGAGGATATAATAGTAAACTGCTGCTGCAAAACACACACACACACACACACACACACACACACACACACACACACACACACACACTCGCTCAAATGCTAAGAAACTCACACCGTGGTGAACTCATACTGGAAAGCAATGAAAGAAACAATGTATGAAAAACATCTCAACTCTTAGGATTTCATGTAGCTCTCAATGGGGACTCTAAGTTGCTTAGAGCTTTGAAATGCCAAAAGCAAATAGGTTTGCATTCAGAAAGAGGTCAGATCCCACTGCTTAGCATATGTACATTATCCCTGTTGGGAACAAAATTTAATTTGACTTTATGAAGGATAATTAAGGATAATTATCAATAAGAAAAAACCAACAAAAATGATATTAGATGGCATCATTAGCAACTTCATATTAACTAACAAAAATGTAGTTGGAATACTTTCTGCAGTCTTTGTGACTAGTTCATAAAATACATACAGTATCTCAAACCCATCTCTCAAAATAGCTGGAATATTTTGCTTGATAGTATGCTGCACCAGGTACTTGGAGGTTTTTGAAAATTTATGATGGCGCAGTGGTTAGAGTGCAGTACTGCAGGCTACTTCTGCTGACTGCCAGCTGCCTGCAATTTGGCAGTTCGAATCTCACCAGGCTCGAGGTTGACTCAGCCTTCCATCCTTCCGAGGTGGGTAAAATGAGGACCCAGATTGTTGGGGGCAATAGGTTGACTCTGTAAACCGCTTAGAGAGGGCTATAAAGCACTGTGAAGCGGTATATAAGTATAAGTGCTATTGCTATTATGTTTATTCTTGTATCAATATCCTACCATTTCTCTTAAAAATCATCCTATTGGGTTCTCTCCTATAACAACCACATTGACTGATGGAGAGAGAATCTGACCTAGCAGTGAGCACTGCAGTAGAAAGGTAACTTTAATCTACATCTCCCTGGCCCATGTGCAGCTGTACTACTATGTTAAGGTATAGGATCATAGAATCACATGTTAAGAGATTTGCTGGAGTTTTTTTTTAAATAGCTGTTGGAGTCTCCCCCCCCCCTTTTTAATACTACCACTTTAGATCTTCCAATTAAATTAACTGCTGTGACTTTTGATAAGTAGTAAATTTATATTTGAATTTTATATTTTAAAATGCTTTTTTTGCATTTGTGTTATTAAAACTAGTTTCCTGCTATGTGGCTTACATTGGTACATGCATACCAGAATTTAATTGTATTAAAGTTTGTTGCAAAATCAAAACCAGAAGCGCACACAGATGACTGATTCAGCTGGATTCAATAACTTCTTTATAAACATAATAACAGATGAATCTAAAATACCATTAGCAGATTATTTCTTCAAGTAAACACAAGCAGGAGTTAGCTTCATTTCAGCAGAGTTCAGACAAGCACAGAGAGGAGACTGGAGCCACACCCAGCCTTAAGCTTAAGTTTCAGTTTCAATTATCTGCACAGATTCAGAAGTGGTTAGCTCCTATTGGCTGATTCAGTTGCTATGCCTATTCATTGGCTAACCTTGTTAACATGGCTCTCCCAGTTCATGAATATCTTAACAAATTGCTTTCATTACAAAGTCTACAAAAGACTTTTGCTGATTTGTAATGAAAGCAATTTCATTAGTTTCTCAAATCTCTGTCTTCAGAGGTAGCCAGAATCTTCGGATCATTCAGAAGTTCATCCATTGTCGGGCTAGTAGAAGTCACAAAGGCTGCTCTAAAAGGAAAAACCTACAGCTATCATGTGCTGATTAGGGGTTACTAAAAAGCATCTTGTTGTCTACATTGGGGGGAAAAAACCACTGGATTGGGTGGAATGCTGATCCTCCTAGCTTTTCTGTACTTAAAATACAGTGACCATATGTCCATTATTATAAAGGACAATCTCTTCTTTCAGAAAGCTGCCCTTTTAGATTTATTTTTCAAAACTCATTTTTGTGCTTTATTTACCATACAAATGGTATCACTTAGCACAGTTTTTTATACTCATGTGTACTATATGGAGGCTGAACTTTTTTAAAAATAAATTTACATATGCTGTTTGATTTTAGATATCTTTTTAGAATATGCATTTTAGCAATAGCAATAGCACTTAGACTTATATACCGCTTCACAGTGCTTTACAGCCCTCTCTAAGCGGTTTACAGAGTTCAGCATATTGCCCCCAACAACCTGGGTCCTCATTTTACCCACCTCGGAAGGATGGAAGGCTGAGTCAACCTTGAGCCTGGTGAGATTCGATCTGCCAAACTGCTGGCAGCTGATGATCAGCAGAAGTAGCCTGCAGTACTGCACTCTAACCACTGCGCCACCGCGGCTCATTTTGTAAAGTTCTGGGTTCTTTTTGAATTTTCTTTTGTAAAGCAAAGTTATAAACACAAGCAATTAATTCTGTATCCTCGTGCACCCTTTCCAATATCTGCCTCCCTTTTCGGGTTTCTCTTTTGTTTTTCCAAGGAAATATTATCTACAGTACATTAACTTTAAATGAGTATTTTACGCTACAACCCTGTATGTTGAAGGAAATACCTTTATACTGAATGAAGTTTTTTTTTAATCTGATGTAAATTGGAATTTGAGCCAAAGCCTCACACGCAAACACAAACCAAACCTGGAAACATTTTGTTCGGGGGGAAAAACTTCTTTTCCAGCTGCCTTCCTGCTTCCTTAACATGTACTGTTTACAATGAGATGTAGGATAATAGCTGAACTACGGAACCTGTTTACTATCTGAAACTCCTATGCAGCTATGAAGCTCATCAAATGGTTTTGGCTTAAGTAACTCATAAGTGTGGTTAGACTGCTAATTGTGTCTCCAGTCATTTTAACAGTTGAAATGTTACAGTGATCTTCTCGGAGAACCATACAATAAAATGTAAGCAGAAAAAGGAATGTTCTGAACTTCAACCTTAAATATGATAAAATATAATAACATATATAACGTATCATAATAATATCACTGCAGATATTAAAATCCATGACACACTATTCCGAAACTGAATTGAAATGCTGTGGTAAATCGTGTTTTAACTATAGTTTCTTGATCATGGTGCATCATGCTACGCTATAAACCAGTTTATTCATCAATAGCTTTATTGATATGACCATAAACTTAGCCCAAAAGTACATAAACTACTTTCGGGCTAAGCACAACACAACTGAATTACTTGATCACCTTAGCTTAACGATTTGACTGGAAACTTCCTGTAGATCAACCGAGTGTTGCATTTCTTAATATTCATTACTCCAATAACTCAAGAAAGGTTACGTATTTACTAGAGATATACTATTTCTCTTATGCCCACAAGCTCATTCTGAAAAGTTCCAGGCACAAAAATGTGATCCTGTTCTCCCCATATATCTACAGAAATTAAAATCAGTGACACTTTAAGTAATTAAAAATAAATATAAGCAGGAGTGTACGGTATACAACAAAAACACATATAACATGGGTAAATCACATTTAAGAAAGCCAGTTTGGTGTCATGATTAAGGCACCAAGCTAAAAACTTGAAGATGCTTGAGATCTAGTCCCATTTTAGGCACAAAGCCAGCTGGGTGACCTTGAGCCAGTCACTTTCTCTCTAGGAAGAAGGAAACTGCAATTTACTACTGAAATCTTGCCAAGAAAACTGCAGGGACTTGTCCAGGCAGTTACCAGGAGTCAACATGAACTCCAAGGTACAAAAGAAAAAAACAAACTTAGCAGAGAATAAAAGTGTTGCAAAAGGTTCTATGTAGATTGGTTAGAGAGCAAGGCAGGCAACAAATGGAAAAGAGGGAATGGAAGAGCAAAAACCTGGACTTAGTGATTACAAAGCAAAGCCAACAATTTCTAATGGCCATCATTATGAATATAGCCATCTTCTACTTGCAGCTGCTGATAGAATAGAATTCTTTATAGAATAGAATTCTTTATTGGCCAAGTGTGATTGGACACACAAGGAATTTGTCTTTGGTGCATATGCTCTCAGTGTACATAAAAGAAAAGATACATTTGTCAAGAATCATGAGGTGCAACATTTAATGATTGTCATAGGGTACAAATAAACAATCAGGAAACAATATTAATATAAATCGTAAGGATACAAGCAACAAGTTACAGTCATACAGTCATAAGTGGGAGGAGATGGGTGATAGGAACGATGAGAAGACTAATAGTAATAGTAATGCAGCCTTAGTGAATAGTTTGACAGTGGTGAGGGAATTATTTGTTTAGCAGAGTGATGGCGTTCGGGGAAAAACTGTTTTTGTGTCTAGTTGTCTTGGTGTGCAGTACTCTATAGCGTCGTTTTGAGGGTAGGAGTTGAAACAATTTATGTCCAGGATGCGAGGGATCAGTAAATATTTTCACGACCCTCTTTTTGACTCGTGCAGTATACAGGTCCTCAATGGAAGGCAGGTTGACAGTAATTGTTTTTTCTGCAGTTCTGATTATCCCCTGAAGTCTGTGTCTGTCTTGTTGGGTTGCAGAACCGAACCAGACAGTTATAGAGGTGCAGATGACAGACTCAATAATTCCTCTGTAGAAATTATGCATATTCACTGACTACAACAGGTAGGTAATCTTAGTAATAAAGTCAAGAAGTGGGGTATGATATACTGTACAGGGCAATCTAACAACACACGTACTACAGCCTTGGTCGTATTGTCCTAACACAATCAAAGGCAATCCAGGAAAGGAATATTCTGATATCTATTTATGTAGTCATTGAGGACAGGGCCTCAAACTGTACATGTGAATAACCTTATATGTGGGACACGAACATTATAATAAAAATATCTAGGTAGGATAAATAAACCCTCTGCGAGTTCACAGTAGTAATGTGATTTTTTAAAAAAAAATCTTCTATATTGAGGTTCAAGACTCTCCACTTAAACTCTGCCAATTTTTTATCTAGACCCATAGGGAGGTAGCACATAAAACAAATCCAAGCTTATTTTCTTTTTTTAAGGAGGAGGTATAACTACCGAAATGTAGATACCGGTAGGCCAAATCTCAGGTGGATCTCAAAACACATAGCCAAGTTCCAACCAAGAGTGTTTGTTGTTGATCAAAGGACACAGGAAATAGCTTTCCAAAAGATGGACTGAATACTTCCAGAGTAGGAGGGAATGTTGTAGCCAGAGGTAAAGTAAGCAAAATCATTTTGAAGATACAACATCCATTTATTATCATATCTACAATACAGCGTACATTAAGATTCCAGCAAAACACTGGCAGCTTGCTGAGCAGCCCTGAGCAAAAGCATAACCATAACCTATATATTTTAGTCTACTATCAGCAAAGACAAAACAAAGAAAAAGGCAGACAGTATAAATTACAGCATGATGTTGGAATGCTTTTGGTAAACCCGTCTAAGTAACCTTATTTATCCCTTTCCCCTGGGTCTATTTATGTCAGACTTGCACAGAATTGCACATTATATATCAACAAGCTTAAACTTTGAATACTTTGATTGCTACAAGCACATTGTTGTCTTTGTGGTTGCAAACTTGACAATGTTGTTAGAGGCTCTTTTGTTCTTGTTGAGAGCTTATCTATTTGGTGATTCCAGATAGTTGGAGAGGAATGTTTAAATTAGTCCCCTTCTGCTACTTTATCATTCTTCAATTAGGAGATCAATTTGAAACTGGTAACCACTCAGACAGCTCAGAAATTGGAAGAGCTGGGTTTTCTCCTCTGACTAATGTATGAAATAGATTGTGGTGGTAGCCAGGTGGGATTGAATTTTTAGAGCTTGAACTATCTCTAATGTCTATACGTGGTATACAAGACTTCAGAACAGATTAAAGTTTGCGTTAGATTACTGCTTGCTGGAACTATTCACAGTTTTCCAAGAGACAGCTTAAGATCTCAAATTTCCACGGTGTAGCACTTTGCTGCTTCCTGAGAGTTGTGAGAAAGTGTTAATTACTTGAAATTTTTCTGAAAGGGCAAAAGGAGATGAAAGAGTTAAAAAGTCTCCAGTGGGAGACTTGCCTGCTATTTTAAAGATTGTCTCTTGTTATGAAGTCATTAGTTGGTTTTACTTTATTGTTGGCTCAGTGCCTGTACTATGAAGTAGGGAGAAGCTTGAAAAACCTGGATTGGAAGAATTTGAAAGGAAGTCATGTAATTCCTCATTCTGATTATTTTAAGGGGAATTGCTGAAGTTAAGATGCTTCAACAATTAAAGTTGTCAGTTTTAAGTTAAACTTAAATAGAGTCTTAAGGCTTTATTATCAAAAAGCCACCCAACAGCATCCAAGTCCGCTTGGGAATTGGGGTGGGAAGGAGCTGGTTCAAGGACAGGACAATTCTTTTGCCTGTCAATCTGAACTGATGATGTTGTCCAAAATTATAAGTGTTATTTGAGCTGGCTGAAGCAAATCCTTGAAGATATCAAAAGAACAGAGGAAGATGGGTTCCTGCTTCTTTGGATGGTGGTAAGTGAGATCTCTGATTAACAGAGGCCAACATATATTTGAGAAGATAATTTGGGAGCAGAAAGAGTGCTAAGTTTTTCATTAATTGTTGCTATATTAGAACATATCAGAAATATAATGTCAGTCCTGATTTGTCAACAGATCAGACTGGGAAAGAAGTGCTGTTATTTATACACCTCTTTACTGCCAAAGCTATTCAATTACCAGTCTCAGAGCAGAAGTAAGGGGAGGTTTGGATCCAGGTTGTTTGCAACTAGAATCAACCTCCCTTTCTTTGCTTCTCTTTTTAAAATAATTTTATTATATTGGCAATAATAAAAACTAATATAAATAAAAAGAAGAAAAATTAGAAAGAACAATATGTGCTAAGAAAAAATGTAGAAGAATGAAATGACTTTCAACTTTAATCACAAGTGTAAACTATTTTAGTAATTTTTCTCTTCATCCCATGTCCCATCTCTTATCTATAAACAAATTCATAAAATGTCATCATTTCAGTTCTGGAGTCAGCAAAAATCCAGACCTGTTGCCAGAAATAAGAACTTATCTATTTTAAACTTGATCAAGTAAACCAATGTTATATTCTTTCTTTTTTACTTCTAACTCTGCAAGGACAAGTTACTAAAAGTCAACATTGATTTGAAGGCACAATTTTTTTTCTCTCTGTCACCAATTGCCAAACAACTGATCAGTACATTGGTAGCTGCAATCCAGTTCCATATGCACCACCAGCCTCCTTGTCATCTTCAGTACAATTTTTAATTGCTTGCACCCAGGGCAGACACTAATCCACATCTCTTGGTACACCCCTGACTATTTTTGCTTACTGTAATGGGTTATGTAAAAACCCACTTAATCACTGGCAGCTTCAAGGCTGAATTACTGCAATGCACTCTTTGTAGGATTGTCCATGGGCATAATTTGGAAACTGCAGCTGGCCTCAATGTAATCGTATGAAGAGTATCTCTTGGTTCTGCACAATCTGCAGCATCACTCCTAAACTGAAACAGCAATGCTGGTTCCAATGGCTTTCCAAGCCCAAATCTAGAGGTTTAATTCAATGTTCAAAAACTTTCAGAGCTTAGGTAAGCTAAGTTACCTGCAGGACTCTTTACTCCTACACAGTCCATTCTTGTCAGCCCTTTGAGGGTAGCAAGAACAAAGAACATACACAGCAGAGATTCAAGGAATCACACTTTCAGACACTAAAATCTGTTGAAAACTTTCACTATCCCTTTTTAAGAACAAGATCAAGGCTAGGCTGTTTTAAGTTTCTTTCTCACCTTTCTCCTTTCCCAAAGTTGAGCAACTATTTGTCTTTCCTTTCTCCTTCTCCAGAACTAAATTTTCACTCACAACTTCAATAGAGTATATGCTGCAGATTTCCTATCTGGATATGTCTAATATATTTATTTATGGAAGTCTTAAAGTCACATCCTCTTTAGCAAGCTTTTGGCAGATCTTCTGATGTTTTTTTCTTCTAGTAAAATACTGTTTATACAGTATCTTGATAATCCTGAAAACAATTACAAAGAATAAATATCATGGCACCTTGAAGACTTTGTTTTTAAGATTATCATAATCCTTTCTGTGGTTTCTGTTCCAAAAATTAATCTGGCTACCTCTCAGTATAAGTCTTATACAAATTACTATTGCTGCTGTTTAAGTAACATTTTACTCTTTTAAAAGTGTAAAGAAATGGAAAGAAGAGAACATTTATCATTTTTTTAGTTGTATATGCCTCTCCTTTCCATAAAAGAAATGCAAACAAAAGAATAAATACACAATCACAAAATTAGAAATTATTCGTTTGTTTCTCAGTTTCATGCCTTTCCTTCAGGAGCTCATGGTAATGTACTTTCTCCTCTTAATTTTTTCCACAACAGCCCTATGAGGTAGGTTGGACTGAAAGACAGTGAGCAGTCCAAAAGACCCTGCCAGCTTTGGTGTCCAAGGGTGCACTTGAACTATGCCCTTCCCAGTTATTGTCCAACATACCAGCCACTGTGCCACATTGTTTTTACATTTAGCAGAGAAGGCCAAACTGAAACACCCACAGCAGAGGTGGGTTCCTGCCTCTGATTGCCGGTGCGGTTAATCGCTGAGTTCGGCGCAGAGCCGAAGACGCTGCTCCCGTTTGCGGAACGGGATCTTTCCCTGGGCGCTTTCCCCGCCCGCATGGATGCCACCAATTACGTTCTTTTGCCCTCTGCGCATGCGGAACGCTTTGGGCATGCGCAGAGGGCAAAAGAACGCAATTGGCGGCATCCATGCAGGCGGGGAAGGCGCCCGGGGAAAGCTACCGTTCCGCGAACGGGAACAGCTTCTTCGGCTCTGCGCCGAACTCAGCGATTAACCGCACCGGCAATCAGAGGCAGGATCCCACCTCTGACCCACAGGCCAAATACTGACTTTCATTTTTATATAATTATACTGGAGAGATTCAGTGATTAAGTCATTTTCTTCCAATGTTTTACATTTGTTGCTGGGACACACTGCAACAGCTGATGAAAAGAACCACAAAAGGTACTTGAACATTTGAGCTCATGTTGAAATGGCCAATTTGCCTTTCCCCTGGCACTTGAGATTGAAAATACAGCCAAGGAGGGCTTTGGGGAAGATACAGGAAGTCAAGGTGTATTACCGTACCTGCTGTTCTACTTCAATCCATGGTTTTACACCTGCTCCCTATTTCAGATGAGCCAGTTCTTTGTTTTTCCTCTCAAATCTTGGGCCGGTTCCAATTGTCTACTTTTTAAAGCTGTGGTTAGAAGGAAACAGAAGAGCCTTCTAATCCGCAGAAGATTTAAACTGCATGCTTTCATATTGGCCAAACTGAACTTTCATTTCATAAGCCAGTGATCCTGAAAGACAAAGAACATCTACCCCTCTCCTTAGCTGCAGCCCTAAAAGAATTGGTCCAAAGATAGTATCTGATTTAGGAAGAACTCCTAATTAGGGCAGCCAGTTTGGTCTAGTGGTTAGGGCAGCAGGCTAGAAACCAGGAGACTGTGAGTTCTAGTTCCACCTTAGGCAAGAAAGCCCGATTGGTGACTTTGGGCCAGTCACTCTCTCTCAATCCAATCCACCTCACAAGGTGGTCGCTGTGGGAAAAATAAGAGGAGGAAGGCATGTTGGATATGTTCGCTGCCTTGAGTTATTTATAAAATAATAATAAAGGCAGGATATAAATAAATAAAATATATCTCTTCACTCCCAACACCAACAGAAACATTTCCCTCTAATGCAAAATGCCACTTTTGGATATTCTTCAGAAGGGAAGGGAAATGTTACATTTCCAATTTCCTCTCCATCTTTCCCATTTCTGCTTTATGCCTCTGCCTCATATCCCAATACATAAAGCTAATGCTATTTATATTTTTCAAAACTAGCATATTAAATGCAATCTCGCAATAAACGGCAGTTCTCATTTGGACCGGTGACATTGTTTTGAAATTACCAGCCAGTCAGTTTGGATTAGACTGTTAAAATGAGCCTATTTCCTTGAATATCCTTGAATATCCATTTAATTAATTTAATTTAATTTAATTTAATTTAATTTAATTTAATTTAATTTAATTTAATTTAATTTAATTTAATTTAATTTAATTTAATTTAATTTAATTTAATTTAATTAATTTAATTTAATTTAATTTAATTTAATTTAATTTAATTTAATTTAATTATTTAATTTAATTTAATTTAATTTAATTTAATTTAAACGTTCTTATAAGCCGCCCAATCCCGTAGGACTCAGGGCGGCGTACAGCATAGATAAGAACAATAACATAAAAACACCATAATTTAAAAACAATACATTACTTTTAAAAAACCACTCATTCAGGGGGAATCTGATCTTCTTTTTCACCCCGCCTGCCGGAAGAGCCATGTTTTTACGGCTTTACGGAAGACCAGTAGAGTGGGGATAATCCGGATATCTGGTGGGAGTTGGTTCCAGAGGGATGGGGCTCCCACAGAGAAGGCTCTCCCCCGTGGCCCCACCAACCGACATTGTTTGGCCGATGGGACCTGGAGGAGGCCCGCTCTGTGGGACCTAACTGGTCATAAGGAGGTGTGTGGTAGGATGCGGTCCCGAAGGTAGCCTGGTCCTGAGCCATGTAGGGCTTTAAAGGTCAAAACCAACACCTTAAATTGCGACCGGAGACTAATGGGCAACCAATGCAGTTGCGGAAAAGGTTCTGGAGACCATTCAAGGTCATGTAGTACCAAACATAGCTTGATGTAACCATGCTCCATTAAATCTCTTTGGCTTAATGATCCCTTTCATGAAACTATTCTTACCACAATAATACAATAATATAAACAAAGACATTGCAGGGAAGATCCATTGTCCATAGTATCCCAATTAATGTATCCATAAATCAGACATTTATCCCAATAAATCTCATGGAAACAGCTCCTAGAAAAATATACCTTTTAACCCCTAGCACACAGAGCTAAATATCTTGACCTTATTCTTTTGTATAAACACAATATAAAGCAGTGTTGGGTATTTAGCAGCTCAAGGGCCAAATGCTTTCTTTACGTAGCCTTTGCCTTAATTCCAAAAGTTTCTAGTTTAGGTTTCTTATAGAGCTATCCTTCCCTTAGCAATAGCCTACTGTTTGCAGAGAGAAATAATTTGTTCTTGGTCTACTTTTTTGCTGGGACCTAATTCACCCCATGCTTCAGGGATGGTATCATGCAGCCTCTTATGGATAGGCTGCAGGCAGGATACCTCAATAGGAAAAAGGGTTGCCTATCTATTATGCAAAGGATGTACACATTTCAAGGAGCAGTCAAGGATGCATTCTGCATATGTTACCTCTCTGCTAGAAATAATGACTGAAAAGACATTATGCTAGCCAGATACATCAAAAATACTGAATTGCTCACCTTGCTTTCTGGAATAGGAATCAAATGTTGGATAAACCATGCAATTAATTGCTACCAGTAATTTGGAATTCAGTTCCCAAATTGCCCATCTGTCATGAGATTATTGGACTTGAAATTCAAAATATCTGGAAGGCACAAGGTTTTCTACATTTCATCCATGTATGGAGAACCTATTTATTTGACAGGAAGACATGACAGCCTTATTTCTCCATTCAGTTCAGAATTGAGAGTCTGGTGCTTCACCAACTATTTCTTATTGTGTGACTTGTTTAGGCTTCCCATTCAGCTTTAATTGCACTGAGCAAAACAGATTCAATTTAGGTTTAAGTGAGCTTGCTCCAGAAAGCTAGTAATGTAACCAAAATAGGTACCTTGCTCATATGCCCTTGCATATGTACCTTGCACATACATATGCCCTTGCATACGTATGTGCATATACTGAATAAAAGGATTCATTAAGTTATATATCATGCAGATTTAGCAATGACTTATTGGACCATAATGGAAATTCATATATAATGAGTGTCTTTTATTTTATAAGGTTTAAAAAACTGGGCAGCAGTTCAAACTCCTGGTTTGATACGTGCTTACTCAGAAATAAAACCACTCAGCTTAAAGAAAAACTATTTTCATTGTGTTGGCCCATTAGCATTTTAAAATAATCAAGAAAATAATACAATTGTTAAGATCCACCAAAAAGTTACAAAAAAACTCAGCAACCTTTCAGACAGGTCTTCAGAATCTAAACATTAAAAGAAATACAGAAATACAATGGGGAATCTAACAGATATGACTCATATGGTGAATCTTGTAATTTCATTATGCAAACAAAATCATTATTTTATGACACATTAAGACACCCTCTTAGATTCTGTGAGGCAGTTAAAGCAATTCTGTTCCAACTTGCTTTCAATTAGGGATGATTGTTTTGGGGTAAAAATCTTGGAAGAATGGAGGTTTTTCTTGTGTAATATGGTTTTAATTGTAGGAGGATTTTTATATGATGATGACATACCCCACTTAGCCTACAGATTGAAATCAATTTTTAAAATTGTAGGATTGTGGGCTCTTGATGGAAAGGTCTTACAATGTTGAACTAGCTCCTAAAAGGCATTTATTTGTTTATTTATATCCCACCTTTATTTATTTTTTAATGAATAACTCAAGGCAAGTGAACATATCCAACACACCTTCCTCTTCCTCTTTGCCCCAAAAAACAACCCTGTGAGGTAGTTTGGGCTGAGAGAGAATGACTGGCCCAAGTAATCATGCTGAAATCCTCTATCTGAGAAACTTTTTTTCAGAATATTTCAGACATAAAACGAGAGATTTATTCTCAGTAACTGAGAAAGAAATGGGATTTGTATGTTCCTCTCAAGATGAAAGGGGGGGGGGAACCCCAACATTTGCTTTTTGGAATGACTGCAGAAGCCCGGAAAAGAGGAGGAATTGGTTATCTGGATCTTGTGGCTTCAGAATATTCATTGCTGGGGCTCTAGTTGCCTTTCTTGAAACATCTGTTTGCTAATTAAATTAACATATAGAATAGAATAGCATTCTTTATTGGCCAAGTGTGATTGGACACACAAGGAATTTGTCTTTGGTGCATATGCTCTCAGTGTACATAAAAGAAAAGATACATTTGTCAAGAATCATGAGGTACAACACTTAATGATTGTCATAGGGTACAAATAAACAATCAGGAAACAATATTAATATAAATCGTAAGGATACAAACAACAAGTTACAGTCATACAGTCATAAGTGGGAGGAGATGGGTGATAGGAACGATGAGAAGACTAATAGTAATAGTAATGCAGACTTAGTGAATAGTTTGACAGTGGTGAGAGAATTATTTGTTTAGCAGAGTGATGGCATTTGGGAAAAAACTGTTCTTGTGTCTAGTTGTCTTCGTGTGCAGTACTCTATAGCGTCATTTTGAGGGTAGGAGTTGAAACAATTTATGTCCAGGATGCGAGGGGTTAGTAAATATTTTCACGGCCCTCTTTTTGACTCGTGCAGTATACAGGTCCTCAATGGAAGGCAGGTTGGCAGAAATTGTTTTTTCTGCAATTCTGATTATCCTCTGAAGTCTGTGTCTGTCTTGTTGGGTTGCAGAACCGAACCAGACAGTTATATGCCAGATTTATGACAAAATATTTCTGATGCAAAATTTATTATGGAACTTCCAGAGTTACATTTAATCTTATCATTTGTACTGGTTTGTACAACTTGGTACAAGTGCAAATGCAATGGGATTATAAATGTCAAAATTCCCAGCCTATGAGAATCTTAAGAGTCATAGTCCTTACATGTATGGAGGACACCAGGTAGGGTTGATCTAACCAGTCCTTCCAGAATTCCATCCTGTAGCTGTTTTTTTTAATCTCTAGCAATAAATTGCGGCATTGCCAAATGGAAAAATATTTAGCATAAATTTTGGGGGGCTAAAGTGGATTCCTAGCCAAAAATTCAGGGTTCACTTTTGTCAAACAACATACAGGCCTTAATATAAAATGAAAACACAGTCTAACTCTAGTTAATCTTATAATTAGAAGAGTTTTTCAATCATAGCTGTTAAACTAAAGATCCAAAGTCTTAGTTCAAATATGAAGTTATCACAGTATGTAGCCAAAGTAGAAAGCCAGTTTGATGTAGTGATTAAGACACCACGCTACAAACTACTGTAGGTGACTATGAGTTCTAGTCCTTCCTTAGGCGCAAAGCCAGCTGGGTGATATTGAGCCAATCACTTTCTCTCAGCCATAGGAAGCAGGCAATAGCTAGCCACTTCTGAAATCTTGTAAAGAAAACTCCAGGCAGCTGCCAGGGGTTAACATTGACTCAAAGGCCTACATACACAGATATGTCATCAAAATAATACATTTATTATGTCAAAATCAAACAACATTTTCAGCTCAGAACACTGACCCAATCATACTGTATATAATTCAATATTCAAATTGTATACAACATTATATAGTTGAAAAACCATCCTCATCCTCTCCCTTCTTCAACTTCAGCACTAAACAAGACACTAAATTGAATACTTTTTAAGTAATGCCGTTTATTTAAACTTCAAAATATTTTAACAGCCAGGCAAGCCATTTTAATATCAAGTTATCCAATTGCAAATGAAAGGGACGTTTTCAGGGTTTTAACTAAATCAGCTTCAAATCTTTATCACAATGAAAAGATGTTATCAAATCCAAATCAATAAAGACAGGAATAGTAAGCCGATGCCCTTATAAATACCCTCCAAAAGAATTCCTGTCTCTTTTAAAACTGATGGGAATTTGATATATTTCACAATTCTGAGACTGACTCTTTTGTTGTCTAAATAATTTATATGAATGCTGAGGTGAGGCTGCCCTGTACCAGTTCTATATATATTTCTTCCTACTTTGAGTCAAAACAGTTGCACATATTTATTAATTGCCTGTAAGTTAGTTTTGCTCTACAACAATGGCTTGTTGTTTGAGAGGAGAAAAAAATACATGGTTGACAATTCGCTACACTTGCTCAGTTTATGACCTATTTTAAAAGTCAGGTTGCTCCTTTCCCAATACCTCCTGCTGAGAAAGGAGAAGCTGGTTCAAAAGTGTGCAAGGGGAACCATACAATTTCACACACCAGAGAACTCATGACAGATAACTAAAATGACCAGACTGAGGAGCCCAGCAGTCAAATCTACCTTAATGCCTTCTTTAATATTTAACCATGATTCTTAATTCAGTGGTTATGTTCTCAGAAAGTGGTTGTTAGGGATTAAAAGGAAACATCCAAGGAAACCAGGGGATCAAGGAAGGCTTCAGCTTAGACTGGTCTCTGTACTGAAGTATGGATTAATGAGCATATAGTGGGGATGTAGAATGTCATTTCAGCTTCCAGTTTCCAGGAACAGTTGAATGAAGCATCATTACCAAACCATTGAGAACTAGGAAGAGGAAAATTTCTCCACATGATTGTGCGAGATATAAAAGTAAGTGCTGCAAAGATACACATAATGATATAGCTGGAAACTTATATTACAAGACAACCAGTGGTGAAATCCAATTTTTTTTACTACCGGTTCTGTGGGCGTGGCTTGGTGGGCGTGGTGTGGCTTGGTGGGCATGGCTTCATGGGAGTGGCAGGGGAAGGATACTGCAAAATCCCCATTCCCTCCCCACTCCTGGGGGAAGGATATTGCAAAATCTCCATTCCCACTCCACTCTGGGGCCAGCCAGAGGTGGCATTTGCCAGTTCTCCAAACTACTCAAAATTTCCGCTACTGGTTCTCCGAACTACTCAAAATTTCTGCTACCAGTTCTCCAGAACCTGTCAGAACATGCTGGATTTCACCCCTGAAGACAACTAATATAAGCTATGACTAAAAGCCTTGGGATTGCATGTGTCCCTCCCCCATTCACCTTATAAGAAGTATGTAATATTAGCCGGAACAACTGAAGAAGCTTCCTGGATGAGAAGCGAAATGTTTTCAAGAAAAAACTAAGAAAGTCCAGTTGTCTTTTGAACAGCACCTTTGGGACAGTTAGCCTCTTTTATTAATTGAGAAACGTATTGATAGAGCTCTGTCCACCTAGCTAAGCACAGAATCAATCCCTACAATAGAGAACTCAAGTGACAACTGTCAACAAGAAAGGGATCAAAACAAGGTGTACAACAGAAGAAGAAATTGATAGCAGCACATTTATGGAAACAAACGGTTTGCAGAAGTATTTAAAATAACAAGGAGGTATCTGTTCTTTATAATGAAAATGCTGACTGAATATATACATAGCATGTAAGCGATGCTTGAGCAGGGGCTGCAGGATTGTCTGGGATGCTACATATCCTCTTCATGACCTGTTCTCCTTGTTACCTTCTGGGAGGAGGCTTTGTGGTATCTGAAGCAGAACATCCAGATTCAGTCACAGTTTTGCTCCATATGGTATTAACTTTGTGAACTCTCAAGTTTCTTCTTTCCACTAAGTATTCAAAATGGACAGTGATGTGTGTGTGTAACAGAATTTCATTTTTAATGCGGGCCAGTGTGCTCACAGTAAAAAATGACTATAAAGGTTATCTTATCTTATTTTATCTGAATTCACATGACAAACACATACATAGTTATAGCTGCTCCCTAATGTCTATCAAGAGTTCTGCAGACACTGCAGATTGAATAGCCATATATTTACAGTATTCCCCTGCTAAAAACCATTCTATATGGCATTGATAAGGCTTAATTGTGCTTCAGTTTAAGGGGTAATTCAAAGAATACATCAACATTGACCAATCTAGAAACTGTATCTGAAAGTTCTAGTAACCTATGTAATAAAATCAATTACGGACATCAATGGGATCTTTGCTGCCACTGCCACAGACCACACTGCTTTTTGTTGGAGAGTAGGGGACTCAAGTAAATAGGTTTCCCAAGCTATTTTAATCCTCTCTCCAAACTTGCCAAAGAAGTCTTTGAATTATACAGTGTGGAGAGAAGCCCTAAATAAAATAAGATCTCAATAAGAAGCCTTGTTTAAAAAAAAATACTATAACCAAGAACTCTTTCCAGTTCTGTTTATAGAGAGATTCCGAAAATGAAATGAGCCCCTAAAATAAGGTGACCAGATTTTCACTTTGGTAAAGCGGGACACCATTGACGGGGGTGGGGAGATGATCCACGCCTCCCCTTTCTGCGCCAGGACAAAAGACTTCGGGAAGGACTTTCATTACTTCCTGGATTTCGCTCCGAAACCTCAAGCTCTTCTCCCTTCCTTCACTTAGCAGCCCCACCGCCCCGCTCCACACTTAAAGACCCTTACCGCTGCCATGGCCTCACACGCTCAGCCCCGCTTGACGGCCACAGCCAGGAATGCGCTTCCGGAGGCATAGAGGGAGCAGCGGCTTTGGCGGGTCTGGCCATGTCCTTTCCTGGGTCTGCCACACGGGGGGAAGGAGCGGAGGCGTGGGGCACCCGCCGGACGCCACCCCGGAGAGAAGACCAGGCCCGGCTGGCAAGGGCCAGGAAGGATTTTTCCTGTGCCGCCAGCCAGCTTGTCCTCCGGGCCAGATGCAGCAGAGGCTGCAGCTTTGTGCACACACACCCCATCGCAGCCCTTACCGCTGCCATGGCCGGGGCTCGCCTCTGCTGCGTCTGGCCCAGCTGGTGGCGCGGGAAAAATCCTTCCTGGCCTTTGTCAGCCGGGCCTGGTCTTCTCTCCGGGGCGGGGTCCGGTGGGTGCCCCATGCCTCCGCTCCTTCCCCCTGTGTGGCAGACCCGGGAAAGGACACGGACAGACCCCCCAAAGCTGCTGCTCCCTCCACGCCTCCGGAAGCCCATTTCTGGCTGTTGCCGTCAAGCGGGGTTGAGCGTGCGAGGCACTGAACTGGGCCCTCGGGCACATCGGAGCACGGTGGGGGGTTTTCCCTGCCCGGCCCGGAGCTGTTTCCCTTAAGATCCGCTCAAGGGAAGCGAGGCGCTTTGTGCAAATTCAAAAAGCGGGACTTTTTTGAAATGCCGTGGGACGCGGGACAATTTGTTTAAAATTGGGTCTGTCCCGCCAAAAGCGGGACGTCTGGTCACCTTACCCTAAAAACACCATTTGTTAGTGAAATCAGTATTTGATCCTATAGAGAGGAGGGGCTGAGAGCAGGTGCTCAAAAAAAGGTTGCAGATTAGACAACTTTATATTCAGAAAAGTGTTTTTCCTTTAAAGAAACTCAAAGTTTATTACCTCACCAGTCAGACAATATTCCTAATACCTTTAACGACCAAATTTTCTTGGAAAAAATAAAGGACAAATCTAAAAAGGGGCCAAATCTGAAAAAGATCTATAAGGATGGACGGATGTGTGTGTGTGTGTGTGTGTGTGTGTGTGTGTGTGTGTGTGTGTGTGTTGTGTTGTGTTGTGTTTGTGTGTGTGTATACATACTGTATGTTTATAACTGTTTTACAAAGAAGAATTCAAGAGCAAAATCAAGAGCAATTTTACAAAAACACATATTCTAATAAAATAATTAAAATCAAACGTAAGCATAAATTTATCTTTAAAAGGTAATTCAATTCCTATATTGCTCATAGGAATGTGAAAAATTGTGCATTAAGACATACCATTTGTACAATAAATGTTAATGACTAAAATAAAGAACAAAAGTGGGTTTTTGAAAAATAAATAAGTCTAAAGCAGGGGTGAAATCCTCCCGGTTCGGCCCGGTTTGGGCGAGTAGGTAGCGGTTGCAGCGGCTGGTTCGGAGAACCAGGATGGCAGCGCGAGGCTCCGCCCACTCACCCCGACATCATCACTTCCTGGGTTTTTAAAAAAATTTTTAAAGCCTTTTTTCCCTGCCGGTTCCCCTGAAAGAAAGAAAGAAAGAAAGAAAGAAAGAAAGAAAGAAAGAAAGAAAGAAAGAAAGAAAGAAAGAAAGAGAGAGAGAGAGAGAGAGAGAGAGAGAGAGAGTGGAAGGGAGTGGGAAGAGAAGGGAAGGGAAGGGAGAAAGAAAGAAAGAAAGAGAGAGGTGTTAGAAGGAAAAAATCAGGACTCACTTTCCAGCCGGGAGATCGCTTGGCAAAGAAGAAAAACAAATGCTGTCACTTTAAATCAGGAGTCTCCAAACTTAGCCACACAGCTGGCTAAGGAATTCTGGGAGTTGAAGTCCACAAGTCTTAATATTGCAAACTTTGGAGACTTCTGCTTTAAATTGAAAAGCCTTTGGAAGCTGCTCGGAAGGAGGTTTTTAATTGCAGAAGTGAAGTGACATTCAGCAGTGGATAAAAGGAAGGATTCTTATATGGTTCTATGTTTTTGAAGTTTTGGGGTTTGTGCAATATGGGCTTTGTGTTTCTAAAAGGGTTTGAGTGATTCCCATTGTGGCTAAATGACTTTTGTCCTGTGTCCAGTCTTGAGTGTGGGGCTGCTTATTTTGATTCTACTACTGTGTTTTGTTAGCTGCCAAATCTTGTCATAGGGAAATTTCAAAATATCCCGTCTTGAATGGGTTTTCTAGGGATCTGTTTGCCTGCTTGTGTAAATGGAGCCAAACATCAGGCTTCCACTTTCTACACGGTCATTATCTCATTATCTCAATCGGGCAGGAATGTGGAATGAGCTTCAGGCAGGTTCTTCATTAGCAGCTTGATTTTTCCTTGGTTTTTTGTGAGCCTTTTATTATGAGTAATATTTTATTGGGGGGGGTTGCTTCCAAAGAAAGAAAGGAAGGAAGGAAGGAAGGAAGGAAGGAAGGAAGGAAGGAAGGAAGGAAGGAAGGAAGGAAGGAAGGAAGGAAGGAAAGAAAGAAAGAAGGGAAGGAAGGAAGGAAGGAAGGAAGGAAGGAAGGAAGGAAGGAAGAAAGAAAGAAAGAAAGAAAGAAAGAAAGAAAGAAAGAAAGAAAGAAAGAAAGAAAGAAAGAAAGAAAGAAAGAAAGAAAGAAAGAAAGAAAGAGGGAGGGAGGGAGGGAGGGAGGGAGGGAGGGAGGGAGGGAGGGAGGGAGGACCACAAACCTGGCTGGCACTAGACACAGCTTCTGAGGATGCTTTGAAACAGCACAGCAAAGGCTGGAAGGGACCTCAGAGGTCATCTAGTCCAACCCCCTGCTCCCTGGCAAAATGGACTGCTAAATGGGCCACACCCACCCAGTCACATGACAACCTGGCCACGCCCACCCAGTCACATGACCATGCCCACCTGAAGCCACACCCACCTGACCTCCAAGCCACACCCACAAAATAAGCCATGCCCAGAACCGGTAGGGAAAAATTTCACATTTCACCCCTGGTCTAAAGGATAGTTTTCTGAGATAAGGAACTGTCCTTTATAACAACAGACATATGGTCACTCTACTTCCACCCTTGTAAGATACTGGAGAAGGAAACTGAGTACATCCCAGTTGGCCATCCAAGGATGCCTGAATATATATGGCTGCAACCTGAAACTCTTTCATTGCAATAGCACTGCATGCCAATGATTCCTTGTTCAATACCTGGCAGCTCTGACTAAAAAGATCAGTAGCAACTGATGTGAAAAGGCTGTCCCGGTGACCTTTGACAGCTACAGCCAATGCAAACAGGCAGTCATGGGCTATAAATCCTATCTAGTATAAGTCAGCTTCCTAGCATCCCTTTAAGCTTCTGCTCGTTCTTTCCCCAAAGGAAATGCTACTTAGGAACGGTTTGGATTCTGTCTCCAAAAGGTGCTTCAGAGTACACAGGGGGATAAATGCAGCATCTCTCTGCAACTCTCTGTAGCAAGGGGGTCCAAACCTTTTTCAAACTAAAGAATCTGTGGTTAATTAAAAAGAATGTTTTGGATTACCTCTGATTAAGAGGCCAAATCCTAAAAATGGAAAACTGGCAATAAAACGAAACTGGTGCTTCTTGCAATTTATTTATGCTCCTCCATTTACGATCAGTATCAAGTGTTAGAGGTAAACTGCAAAATTAACATTACAGTGAATGTATTAGCATCATTACTGTAATGGATTTACTATAAAATGTAAATGCAAACGTTCCATTTTAAATTCAAGATTAAACCTCGGATTTCACAATAATTTGGGGTGTTAATGTTTTAGTCAAATCAATGTTCAGTGACTGGGAAAGGATTGCTTTTCCCTATAAAAATTGCTATGTATGCTTTTCACTGCATTTGACTGAATATTCTCTCACACATTCTCTCTCCATCTCCCTCACCCTTAGTTTTTTTTTAATGGAATCCCATCAAGTTTTCAGAACCCTAAAATGCCATACAACACACAGTTGAAAAAAAACCCACTCTAAAACAGCTTGGCCTGCTTTAAATCTCTTGGGGAAGCAACAACTGTGTTCCAAGAAATTGTCCAAAGTTTTGCAGAAAACCCCTTTCCCTTCCAACAGACAGCAGTGGTAAGGGCAACTGGGCTGAGCATTATTACTTCCATCATGGTGTATAGCAGTGCTTCTCAATTATTTTCTGTTATGCCCCCCCTAGGAAGAAGTAAACATTTCACGCGCCCCCAACACCCAATTTTTTTAAAAAAATTTCTTTTTTGTGAAGCAACTCCAACTCTGTATGTATGTGCTTACAAATAAACTGCACTGGCTGGCCAGCAAATAACATGCTTAATGGATCTCTTTGGTGTCCTCTGGCACCGTCCCTCTTTCTTCCTCTACTTCCGATGAATTCACCTGATCTCAAGACGTGGTCGGATTTAACAATCAGTGCTGGATCTCCACCAGTTGCCTAGATCTTTCGCTGCTTTCAGGCAGCCCAAAGCAGCTAGCAAGCATACAATGTGGCAACTGGTTTTGTGCTTATTCCCCCCGTGCAATTTCACTTCTGGACATGCTCAGTAGCAGGATTCAGCCCGAAACACAGCTGAGGAACTAATCAGCTGTGCTTCAGGCAAAATAATAACCCGGGGTGGGCGAGAGGGCTCTTTTTCAAGCCGCGGAAGAGGAGTCCTTCCTTCAAAAATTCCCAAATTCTTTCCTTCAAAAATTCCCAAAAAAAGATGGCGGCGCCCATGGACCACGCCCCCCCGGCATCACTCTGGGCCCCCCCATGGGGGCACGCCCCACTATTTCAGAAACACTGGTGTACAGTATTAGTTAAAATGCCTCCAGATATGGCAGACAGCAACTCCATGAAATCTCCAGTTATACTGGAATATAAGAATTCCCAACTGCTTTGACTGGGAGAAAATTCTAGATATTTTATTTTGACACATGTAAAAAATACCAGGCACAGGTTATATTATAGGATTGTAAATTGGAAAGACTCTTAGTGATCATTTATTTTAGCTCTTCTCAGTGTAGAGCAGGGTTCCCCACCCCCAGGCCACTGAGCCGTGCTCCTTTTGGAACCAGGCCATATGAGTGGCTGGCCGGTGCACATGCACACATGCACAGCTTGACTTGCATAAGTGGTGGCCCATGTGTGCATGCACACACAGCTCAACTTGCGCAAGTGGCGGCCCGTCATGCACACACACACGCATGCGCAGCGTGCAAGCAGTGAGCCAGTTCCCCTCTCCTGCCCCACTAGGCTGCCAAGCTGTAAAGAATGGGGACCAGTGTGCTAGAGCATCTCTGACAAATGAAGAACTCCAGTGAAGAAGAACACACCACTTAATTAAAAAAAATTAGTACACAGCATACTGTATATAGCCAAAGAAGTTTATACTGCTTTTTACACAGAGTGGTTCTTGTTGTGTTCTGACTGACCTCTAACTGAACCCTAAACTTTTTTTGACTAGATGACCTCTGACTGAACTGTAAGTTCTTATGTTTTAGTTGAACTCTACTGAACTGTTGTTGCCACCCAGGTCATGTGTTTGAATGCTCATACGTTATTGGTTGTATAGACAGCCCTCTATAAAAGAGCTAGCTGTCAGACCATGTTTTGCTGGTTACTTGAGTGAGTTGAGTAAAAGAGCTGTTATGAAGTCTGTCTCCTGTGATCCTTGCCCACAATCTAATAGTTCTGGTAGGTTAAAATTGCTAGTTCATTTTATTTACCCATGAGCACTATCCACAGTACATCACAGGAGATGAACTAGCTTGTACTAGCTGGCTAAAAGTATTTGGGGGCTGTCGGGTCTTGTGGTCAATACTTGAATACTATTGGCATACCTTTCCTCGGTTAACAAAATTGTCTTATTGCCTATTACCTGCCAATAGTTTCAGATCCAATATAGACACATTCACAATAGTTATGGAACTTTTCAGAAGGCTATGAAATCCTTCAGTATAAGCAACAGATCATCACCTGAAACAGAATGCATATTCCAAAATAGGTTTGCCAGGTAGCATCTCGATCCCAACTCCCAGCAGCGTCTGCTTCCATAGCCTTTCACAGCTGGTTAAATAAGCTCAACATATGATCAGGAGGAAATCCTGTCATCCAAAGAATTTGGAGATATATCTAGTCCAGTGGTTTTCCAACATACAAAAGGCTCACTCTTTCTAGTGAAATTGTTTTTCCACATCTTCTTCAAACAATGTTAACATTGAGCATGGATTCTGATAGCATCAAACAAATTGGAAGCATTCGTTTAAATATTGCCAGCACTTTCCACCCTTGTGATTATACATTATTCAATTACAGCTAAGTAAAGAATGAATGCTTTTTAAAATAATTTGTTCAAATATCAGTGAATGTAAAAAATGCTCCTGTCTAGCTCTACTTTCTCCATTTTTATTAATATTAACATATTTTGAGGATAGACTTTTTGTTTTGTTTTTCTCCATGCCGCCTCATAACTTCAGGTTTATATTACCTTTTTTCTTCTTTTAATAAATTGCTAGAATTTAAAAGAACTATGTTGTGTTCCAAAACATAAGTTTCTGAACCAAGAATAGAGAAAATACAAAGTGAAATTGCAATATTTTACTTCATACTTTCTTGCTTTCTAATAATTTTGCGAGTTTTTCCCACTGGGTCCCCACAGACTGATAACAAAAAAGATATTTGAGAGCTTTTAGAATAACCTTCCTTGCAGGATGTTAAGAAACTTTAAATATGTAACGAAGATACAGTTAGTGAACTACAGTCCTGTAAAAGTTACTACTGTAATTATACATTGACATTCATATTCATTCACAATATTGGGAAGTCTCAGAAACTATTCTAATTGAATCATCAGTGGCAGAATTGAGTAAATCTTCTTATATCACCATTTTGTAGCTCAGAAAAATATTATCTGTTCAAATATTAATCATTAATTCCTTGAATGTTATTTTTAATTACTGTTGCTTGACTCATAGGTACATTGTATATATCATATTTGCACTGCACAAATGTGCTGCTCATTTTAAGTCACTGTCAGAGCTGAGTCATGGCCAAAAAAAGAAGATAGATCAGAATAAAAACAGTTCCTATCATATGATTATTTGTGCAACATGTCTATTCAAGATGAAATATACCATAGTTGACTCAATTAATTTAATTTTCTGGATTCACATAAAACGCCAAATCACTCAGCCAGGGTGCATTAAGCTAAAACATAGTTAACTAGTTTATGGCTTAATATGGTACGGGAACATAGCCATTGATTGGTATTTTAAGCTGCTGTGTTTTTAATTAGTATCTTAGCAGATGTCACTACTTGGCCAACTTGGTCTGTGCTTTGAAGCTACACAGGGTCAGGACTGCTTAGTGCTTGGATGGGAGACCACCAGAAAATTTTGGGTTGTAAGCTGGACTGACAAATAAATATCCATACATTCTAGAATAATGCAGTAGTCTAAACAGGAGGTCACAAGGTCACATGAGTGATATTGAGCAGGGCCTCCCAATCCAGGATTGGGCACAATTTATGCACAACCTGAAATTGTGTAAAGGCCCTCCTAATCATGGCTACCACTTGCTGAAGAGCTGAAGTGGTGCAGTGGTTAAATGCTGCAACTGCAGGCTGACTGCTAGTTCAGTAGTTCAGCTGTTCAAATCTCACTAGGCTCAAGGTTGACTCAGCCTTCCATCCTTCCGAGGTCGGTAAAATGAGGACCCAGATTGTTGGGGGCAATATGCTGAACTCTAAACCGCTTAGAGAGGGCTGTAAAGCACTATGAAGTGGTATATAAGTAAAGTGCTATTGCTATTGCTATATTGCTCTTCAAGCAGATTGTGCACTGCCACCACCATCATCTGGATAATAGGATGTCATCCTATTTTGTCTTGCATAAATAAATGCAACTTTCATTCATGGGTTTCTTTTGATGGTCTACCACAAACTCATGATTCATCGAAGTCTTAAGAAGAGACTGTATCCTAGTAGGATCCTACTAGGAGAGAAATTCAACAGCAAACTCAATGAGATTTGACACAATATGACCAGATGTAAGAGAAGACAGGGCAATATCCGTTTACTAATTGTGTAGGTAACAACATTTTAGCTGATGCCACCAGTAGAACAACCAATTATTAAAAATGTATGACCTCTAGCCTTTTATGCATCTAGCCATACTGGATATAAATTAATTATATAAAAGAAATTAATTTAAAATTAATTGAAATTAAGGAAATGTTGCATGAAAAAGTTTGTAATGAGAATCTTTTTTAAAAAACAACATTATCTAGATGTGTAGAAGAACTTGCCAGGAGACTGTGCTAATGGGATTAACCAAAAAGCACAATCCAAAAATGTATTGTTTTTGGATTGTGCTTTTTCCTCTCTTAAGAAATATAAAGATACATTGCTGCTTTATAAATGTACATTTTAAAGGTTACAATATGATCTATATAGTATAAGTACCACTGAAAGCACCACAGTAATCATTACATTAATTCATTAAATTAATTCTTGAGCAATTGTCTTTTGAAAACTTCATTTTCAGAATTGACTTTTATCTTACACATTTATCATTGCAAATATGATAACATCTAATATCTAATATGTGAGATAGTTATAAGTAGCTTCTGGCTATTCTGTAGATTTTCTCGTTCATACATTTATATTCCATTCTGAGGAATATAAAAAAACATTCCTGTCGCATCTCACATAAGAAACCAAATAAAAAACAAGTCAAACACAACAAAACTGAAAACCAATTACAGTAAACAGTACAGTCTTGTATTTGAGGGTCACTGAAGATGTTGCATTTCAACTCACTCTACCAGCTACCAAGTCCAAGACCACTTAGGCTAAGAACTGGGTGCATTAATACCCTATACTTCTGGAGAATTATTGATTGGGGAAAGCTGATATGCGCTACCTGTATACAAAAGAATGCTGCATGGGACTAGCAATTGATGGAATGATGCATCCAAATCCAGAGAGAAAAACTACTAGTAGCTGAGAACTGAAGTGCCTAACAATTTGCCTGCCTGTCTTCATTACTTTTCCCATTTCTCTTCTCTTTCTACATACTTAAACTGAACCTGGAGAAATATTGCTCAGCTTCAACAAAAATGCATGTGCTATCCAAAACCCAACGCTTTTCTATCAGAAACGGCATTGCTAGTGTTATGTTATCTTTCCTTCTCTCGTTTGTCCATAAATCACATTTACAGGCTACCCAAATCACAGCAATTCTGCAAGGCACAGATTGTAAGAAGGAAGTGGGCTAGAGAGAAATTTTTCATTTTGAAAACTTCAGAAATTAGGTTCATCAAATAAGATTAAGTGAAAGTAGATTTGGGTAGCTGGCTGCAAGTGGTTTTTCGAATAACATAACAAAAGTGCACAATGTTTTGTTGGAAGATATCATTATGGTAATCACGTTAAGTAGCATAGATAATTTGAAAAGGAGGGTTAAGCCAGTTCATCTACAATTATTAATCATGGGATAAACAATGCCTATATATGTAAAAGTTGAATGGCAGGAATACAACATTGTGCGAATAAATCACACAGGGCAACTCTTGCCTCTGTGTTCTCTTGTGGGTTTCCCAAAAGTATTTGGCTGGCCATTGATGGAAACAAAATGCTGAACTAAAAGGGTTCCTGATCTAACCTTGCATGGATCTACACACTCACACACACACCTGATGTTCCTCCATATAGAAAATCTGAAATGCAGGGAGTCAGTACTCAGAAAAGATTTCTGTCTTTTAAGCTTCCTTGATTGCTCTTTAAGAAACTAAACAGTAAATGGACAGGGAAAAGACTCCTAAGTATAGAAGTCTGGCAAAACCCCAAAGATGGAATCTGTGCTTGGTAATATTAATGGAACTGATGAGGCTTTCTCTGGGGAGTAGATGCCATTTTCATTTACTGAGAGATCAGGAGTCATTATGCTTTCTTGGTTTTTTAAAAAGTCAATCTATGCTCCAGTATAAGAATGTTAAGGCCCCGGCTAAAATAATGATTGGATTTATTATTTTGAGGAGTACTTTGTACTGTGCCTTCTTAAATGTCTGTTTTGATGTTGCATTTATTACTGTGTGTCCCTTTTATATGGGTAAGCTCCCTTGGGAGAGCTTTTCACCATAAATGTAGGACAGAAATATTTTAAATAAATGAAAATGTCATCTCTTATTATTGAATTCTTTTGAAAAACCGCTTCCTGATTCTCCTTGGATTGTCAAGAATGTTAGAACTGAACTTCTATCTGGCAGGGGGCTTTATAAAAACATGAAACCCAAAAATTACTTATGCTCCTCTCAATAGCTGTCAAACCGAAACAGAAAGTATAACCATTAAAAGTAGTTATGCCAGAATCTGAATTATAACATTAATCTGGCATATAACAAAGGGCTCCTAAATTCAACTACTTTGAAAAAACATCTGCTTTTTTCCAAAATATGATAACACTATGACTGCTCTTTTCCCATCATTCAGACATCTATGTTTCTAAATAGTTTTCAAATATATGTTTTCATTTTTAAAAATCCAAATATGAAAGTTAAGTTAACCCCAATAATACAGAAATTACCATATGCTGAAAAATGCAGGTGTTTGCTTGGCTCTGTGCAACAAAACAAAGGCATGAAAGGAAAAGATGCACCATTTCAAAGTAATCAACTTTCCTCAGGACATAGATGATACAACCAAATACAACAGAGAAGAGTCTCCCTGTAATTCACCATGAGGATTTCGGCATATTTTGTGTCCCCAAAAATGTATCTTTTTCTCCCGGCTGTGCAATCCTTCCAATTCTCTGCCAGTTCTCCCTCACCAATTTATGCACTTATTAAACCATCTTCCTGTCTGGCACAATCTTCCAACTCTGCTGCAGGTCTTGCCACAATAAGATAGAAGTGAACAGTATCTTAAAAGCTCTTTATTTCTTACCTGGCTCTGTGCAGTTCTTTTTGTGTGACTCATTATGTGATGCCATCAATTTTCTATTCCTCCATAATTCTGACAGAACACTTTGGTTGACAACCGCTGACTCTCGTCCTGCACAAAGACAGACACTGTATTTGTAAGGGCAAAAAGGACTTTGGGTTATCCATATATATAATTATGTCCATTAGAAAACCATAATTTGAGAAGTTGCCTCCTACTGAATCAAACCATTAATACATCTATCACTGTGAATTCTCCACCATATTAGCTGGAAAGGAGTCTCCGATAATTTTTTTGACACATATAAATTATATATGGACTGATGCATAATAGAGAAAAATCCCAGAACAAGAGGGGGGATGGGAGGGTGATAAGGAAGAAAGACAAAAAGTCCTATAGTGGTTACAGTATTGGCTACAGAAACAGGATGTGCAATGGAGGGGTTTTTTTTGTGACCTTGTACTAATAGAATATAGAATATTCTTTATTGGCCAAGTGTGATCAGACACACAAGGAATTTGTCTCCAGTGCATAAGTTCTCAGTATACACACAAGCCACAAAGTGATAAATCATAAGATACAAATGCCTCTCATAAAGTTGTGAAAAAGTAAGATATGGCCATTAATACTAATAATTTGCAGAAAGTTCCATCTTGATCATGTGAGTGCTCAACATGTGAGTAATCATTTAACTGTGATGAGCAATAATGCAACATGGTAGACAAACATGGGACTATCTACGGAGGGACATGTAGGCATAGAATCATAGAATCTTGGGATTAGATTCTTTTATCCTGCTCAGAGCAGGAATCCAACAGACAAATGGCTGTTCAACCTTTGATTGAAAACCTCAGTGATGAAACACCCACAACAGCAGTGGCTGTTCCACTGCTCAACAGCTTTCACATACAGGAGATTTCTCCTTATTTAGAGTTTGTATCTTTTTTCTGTAAAGCTTCCGCACCCATTGGTTCTTGTCCTACCTTCAGGCACTAAGAAGAATAAGTTCACACCCTTCTTCCAGGAACACAGACCTCTATGTTTTGGAAGGCCACTCCAATGCCACCTTTTAGTCTGCTTTTCTTTAGGCTAAATACAGCCACTTTCTGTAAACTGTTGTTTACAGGATACAGCTTCCAAAGCCCTTACCATCTTTGTTGCTACTCTTTGTATTCTTTCTGGTTCTTCAGCTTTCTTTTTGAATTATAACAACCAAACCTGGATCCAACACAGGCAGTCCTCATTTATTGACAGTAATTGAGACTAGGAACTTCATCACTACGTCATAAGGCATGATGTCATTTGAAAACGCTGACTTACAATGGCAGTTGTTTGATTGCCATTTGTGACCTGCTGCCACTTTCCCCATTAATTTTGCTTGTCAGAAGGCAGCAGCGATGCTTGCAAAGGGCATTCACATGACCATGGGGCGCGCGCTTCAATGCCATCATTGCAAGCTGGTCACTCAGCGAGCCAAATCATGATCATATGACAATGGAGACACTGCAACAGCCACAAATATGAGGAGTTGTCATAAATAAACTGCTTCCGGGCCACAATTTTGAACAATCGCTGAATGAGTGACCATTAAGCAAGGACTAGATTACCTGTATTCCAGGTATGGTCTGATTAGTACAGGCTAAAACTGGCTCATGCTTAATCTGTGGTCTAAAGTTCCAGCTCTCGCTTTGAATACTATTGCTAAAACAGGTACTATGTACCTTGTACGTGTGCATCTGATTTTTCCTACCTAAATGCAGAACCTCACATTTCTCAACCTCACAGTTTTTTGGATGATGTTCAAGACTATTGAGATCCTTTTGAAGCTTGACCTTTCTTCTGAGGTAACAGCAATCCCACCTTTCACACATGTTCCTTAGATGCTCCTTTTATACGGAGATTAGGAAAAAACATATTCTGCCAATAATTGCAAGGTATCTGGCCGTTCTGACACTACCTATCTAAAGTGGCTGCTTAAGGATGAACGGGCCATAACTACAGTACAGGTGGCCAGATTCTGCGCAGCAGTAGTGGGGATTCGTCGCAAATATGTGTCTTCCTCACCATAGCGAGATATATATATATATATATATATATATATATATATATATATATATATATATATATATATATATATATATATATATATATATATATATATATATATATATAATCAATTGTGGCTAAATTTTAAGTGTCTAATACACCATAGCTAATTTATACAACAAAAGTGGCAAACTCTACTTATTCCCTTTCCTTTTAGTATTAACCTGAGCATAGGCCTCACAGCTTATGGATTGTAATTTTAGTAGTGTAGACCATGTGTAATTGACAGACTGGATTTTATCATAGATTTTATCTGTTATTTATTATTTTATTTCATAATTTTTAATTGTATATTTATGGAGTGTTTTTATTCGCTCTAGCCTCTGGTCTATGACCGTAATAAACTGAATTGAATTGAATTGAATCCCACCTTTCTTTGTGTCATCTGCAAATTTGTTGAGCATCCTTCTATTCCCTCATCTAAAACATTTATACAAATGTTGAGGAGCACTTAATAGCATCCCCCCAAAAAACCCAAGTATATACGGTAGTCCTCAATGATAGTGCCCAGCGCAAACAAATTGGCAGAAAATAAGAACAATAACAACAAAAATAAAAGAATTTAAGAAATGGGAAGAAAATGAGTATTTGCTTCACTATTCTCCTTCAATTCAACAGCCAGGCCAAGTAATAAAACAATCTACACAAGGCTTGTATTGTTCTCAATTAATAGATGGTTACTTCAAGAATCTCTTTCAAGTGTACTATGCAGAGACAATTTCAAATAAGCCTTTATTCTAAAGATGCCCAGTAGGAACTGCCATTTAAATTCTCATAGAAATGCTAGCTTTAGAAGCAGAGTAATATAGGCCCCCCTGGGCTCATTCATACAGGTCAGGCTTAGAAAATAAAATGGGAAAAGTTCATGAGGTGGGCTTAATACCTTATAATTTAGCAATCTTACAGTTATATAACTGAAAAAGCAAAAGATAAAAAATACCTGTAATGCAATGCATTTATCATGGAATCAGATACAGTATTAGAATCCATGTAATTAGAGATTTTGTAGGGGTTAATTATATTTTTATTTTCATAACGTAAAACATTGAATAGAAATGCAAACATTGCAAGGATTTTATTAGATGTATGAGTGGAGGATTAGATTTTTCCCTACACACTGCTGTTCATCATCTGTCCAGTAACCTCTAAAACAATTTTTAAAGCTTGCTTCTCTACAGATATTTCCCCATGGCCTGTAAAGAGTTGGTTGGAATGAGCCACTAGGAACCGTTGGCTTATGAATATGAAGCTCTATGCATACGTATCCACAATAAATAAGACTGACATGGCACTCATTCAAAGTTGGTTACATGAACAAAAATACTCACTTTTTTTTTAAAGGTGGTGATGGAATATCTGCTTGTCGCTTCTTACACACTAATTTAGAATCAGTGCTGAATTCAAAAAATTCTCTAAAAAGGATTTTATGCTTTAAAATTTGAGGCATGCTGGATGCTTATATAGTTTTGATCAGCTTTCTCGAGGATCCTCTACTAGGAACAATTCATATCTTCATACCTTGAATTGCTATACTCTACAGGTAGTCCTTGACTTACAACAGTTCATTTAGTGACCGTTCGAAGTTACAATGGCACTGAAAAAAATGTGACTTAGGTCCATTTTTCAGTTATGACCTCTGCAGCCTCCCCATAATCGTGTGATCAAAATTCAGATGCTTGTGTAGTCGGTTCACATTTACGACCATTGCTGTGTCCCAAGGTCGTGCGATCCCTTCTCACAAGGAAAGTCAATGAGGAAGCCAGATTCACTTAGCCACCCAGTTACTAACTTAACAATGGCAGTGATTCCTTACGCCCAATATTGGAAAAACGAAAAGGTCCCTCCAAGCTCAGCAATAATTACAAAAATACTCGATTGCGCAGAAATGAGTAAATTGATTATCGAATTACAAGGTAAGGAAGAAACGGAATTTTATAAGATTTGGGGAAAATGGTACAATTGGTTAGAATACAAAAGTCAAATGAAAAAATAAGTGAGAAATATAAAAATGAAATATAAGAAGACAGGTAGATAGATTTCAATTGACAATTAAGATGACGGAACCATAAATAGAACAAAATTAAGGAAATATTTTATAGTAGATAAGTTAAAGAACCAATGGTACCATCGATAATAACAGTACGTAATGCTATAAAAATATTAATATTAATGGTTTATGTTTTTTTATGTTTATGTATTATGTGTTGTTGTTATGTAGAGTTAGATGTATGTTCGATTTGTATATATGTATATATTTGTGTTTTTTAAAACCATTTAATAAAGACTATTTAAAAAAAAAACAATGGCAGTGATTCACTTAACAACTACATCAAGGAAAGTCATAAAATGGAGCAAAACTCACTTAACAACAGAAATTTTGGGCTCAATTGTGGTCGTAAGTTGAGGACTACCTGTACTATCCCCTGCTCATTGGGGATAGTAGATCTTACAGTCTAACACATCTGGGACACATCACATTGGGAAAAGCAAATAAGTTGCCAATGTTTACATGACACTGCTGGCCAAGTGAGCGACCTCAACTACTGATAGCCTGATGTCTGGTAAATGTCTTGTGTGCTGGTAAAGCACAATCTCTGGTGACCTAGTCAGTTGGGAGCAACCATTTTCTAAATTCTCCCAGGATCTGGCCAAGGGGGTTGAGTGACTGCCATTTCTTTTGTTTTCTTTTTCAATCAGAGCAATTTTTAAAAATCCACAGTGGTCTGGTGCATAGAGAGCCAGAGAGATGACCTTGAAAAGACTCCAAGGACCATTGAGAAGCACCAGGTGCAGAGAAATAGGTGTTAAGTCCAGAAAGGTAGGAGAGCATTACAAAATGACTCAGACTAGCTCCCCCTTCTTGCCTTCCAGACTCCTTGGTATAAAGGGAAGGGAGAGAAGATACAAGCAGACTTGCAAGATTCTTTACTACATAGTAGCTTATCTCAGTATAGTTCTAGTCTTCTGGGAGAGTCTGTTTTTTTGATGTGGACCATCTTCAAAGACTGACAGGTTATTTTTTTTCTAGTCCAAAATTGATGAGACATGTCAACCCCTTTATTTTATTCCTTTGTTTTACCCCATGCATGCTGTGGAAAAGTATGACAGACATCTAATTCCTAGAAAAGTCCCCTTTTCACAGATCTATCTAGGATTTGGACTCGGGGCAGATAATCCCTTGAGCTAAGATTGTGGGTTGTGGGAACAAGGCCAGAATGGCTTTTTTTAACATTCTTCTTCCCTCTTAACAACTTCTTCATACAGTATGTGAGAGGGTAGAAATATGTCACTAAGACTGAAATTAAAAATTGATTACTAAAACAACAGGAGACAGGTATAGAATCCCAGCATCTATCAAACAAAAAAGAAAAAGGAAGGAAGGAAGGAAGGACCTCACAAATATTAATAAAGTTCACAATAGGTGAATCTAAATTCTGTAATGGAGTCATATTTATATTTAAGTCCTCCGCCCTACTCCTCCAGCTTTCCTTTATATGGAAAAAGTTTCAGCATCAATATTTCTTAAATCCAGTGAAAATAACCAAGTAACCAGATAATGATGGGATGGTCAACTTCATTGAAACTCAGGACTACTCTTTGTCTTTGTGCCTTAACTAAACATATCCATTTTGTCCTTTAACACCAAATGAGGGGGGGAAATCAGCCCAGTTTGATTGGGCTCAGTATTTTAAGGTGTGAAATGTTGCCTCATGTTTTTGCAAAGATTAAAGCATCCATTTCACTGTAGGCCTTACCCATAATGCAAAAAAAAAAGGTTGAAAATGTAGGCCTTAGCCACCTCAGGAGGGCTACAGAGGGTACAAATCAAACAATGGCATAGGGCCTGGTTTTACTTGAGGGACAGTCTGTCTCCCAATTCAGTCTGGCAGGATTGGTGTGTTCCAGGTTCCTTCAATTAAACAATGTTATCTATCGGGATCCCAAAAGCACATCCTCTCTAGAGCAGCACCTACCCTCTGGAATGTGATTCTTCTGAGATCTGGATAGCTCCCACTCTGCTGTTGTTTAGAAGAGCATGACGACTTGACTCTTCAGCCAAGTCTTTGGCAAGGAACAGGGAGACCACTTTTTTACCTTTATCTTTTAGCCTTTTATTAATTGTTGTGAATCACCCAGAGTTACTGGGATTTGGCAGCATACACATTTAATAAATTATTATTTACACAACAAGGTGAAGTCACAGCTTCCAGTTCTTTAGCTGGTGTTGAACTGGTGTTGGAACTGGCAAAAAAGCCAGTGTGGCTTTTGTAATTGACAGATGGAAATTTGGCTAATGTAGATTTTCTAAATGCCATCCAAGAGCTTTTGGAATGGGTGCTTTTGGAATGGCACCCAGTGTGGTGATAATAACTATTAATAATATTATTTATGTGAGGCCACACTCCAGTGCAATATAGCATGGAAGATCTTTTCCTGATAACCTGGAAAAATGTCTAGATACTACCAACAAGCTGTTCATTTTCCTCAGTCTTAAAATCTTTACTTCTCGAGTAAAGGCCTGATATGAAGAGAAGCAGTGTGGCATTTAAGTTATATAAGAACTGAGTAGTGAGTGATGCTTTCCAAAGAGAACTGGATTCATGGAATTGGTTGATCCATTTAGTTTCCTTATGAAAGGGCTTTGGGGTTCTTGTTTGATCACGTGCCTAAGAGATGAGAATGTTGCATTATTTCTAGATCACCCTTGTATAACATAAGCCAATACATTTTCACTGCAGGGGTGGGTTCTAACTTACCTCACTGCCGGTTCGCTTCCTCTTGCGCCACATGCGCAATGCCCAAAAATACCCCCCCCAAAAAAGCTGAAAACAAGATGGTGACGCATGCACAGTGCCGGAAAGTCAGCTTCTGCGCATGCGCAGAAGGAAAAAAACCCGGAAAAAAATTCCCCCCCAAAAAAATCCAAAAAAAATTCCAAAAAAAAGATGGAGGCATCCAAGATGGCATCACCGGTTCCGTGATGTCATCGTGACATCACCAGCAGGTTGCTACCAGTTCATGCGAACCGGTCCGAACCGGGAGGAACCCACCTCTGCTTCACTGGGAAGCCAGTTTTACTAAATTTGAATCAGCATATTGCCTGGGATTGCAGCCTCAGCCTGTTCTGAATGAGAGAAACCGCAAAAAGTAGTTTATATTAGTTACTGACTACATATACCACATTTTTTCCTAAGGCGGCTTTTGATGTTGTATTTTCCCCCCTCCCCTATTATTAGTGAAATGATAATGGGAGCCCTGGCTAGCCCAAGATAAGAAAAACTGTTAGTCTCAGCCGTACAGGTCATTCCTTTAATAGCCACCTGGCAGCATAATAGTTGAGCAAAGTAGTGTTTCCTACTTCTTATTAAAGTGAAACCACTGTACCTGCCAATTCTCTTTTAAAAAAAGTCATTCCATTTGGTGTGTCCTCTTAACAGCCTCTTTTAATTTAGAGGGTTGGCCATAGTGCAGGGATATAACATATCCCTAGAACATGACAGATCATCCTAGCTTCTGATCTCGTAAACCCTCATCAAACTCCATAGAAGAGACATCAAAAGTCCATAGCTGATCATTTCTAAACATTGAATGGCAACCTTACTTTCAACCTTCCCATTTTGGAACATATACATATACAAAGTGAGCAGCATAAAAGAAACAGAAAATACGGGAGTGGTGCAATTTCTTTTCACAAGCTTTATGTAACTCAGTTGGCAAGGGACTCTCCTAAAGGCAGGGATGGTGTGCATTAAATACAATCATCATCGTTTTCCAGAAAACATCTCCCCTGTTGAGAGCTCACTTAACGGGACTGTTGGCTTTCTTGTACAATATATCAAGAAATGGTACAGTCACCAAATAACTACTTGCAATAGCATACAACATTATACCACAGATACTTCTTTTCCTCTGCTCTTCCTCTAAATCTTAATCAGTATTAATTCAATTCATTAATGCTATTATGCAATCATGAAAATCACTCCACAGTGACATCCTAACCCATACCACTTGGAAAAATGTGGTTCAATTACTAAGTATCTCCAGTTTGATTCTCAGATTCACTTTGGTTTAGACATTGCATGTGTAAATCACATGAACAATTCTAAAATGAATACATATTAATATGGTGTTTTTTTCCCTAGGGAAAAAAATACACAAATCTTCTTGGTATTACAGACTGCTACTTGTTAAAACAAAACTACAGTTCTGCGTTATCTGCTGAACAATAATGAATCCCTTATGCATTGGTTCCCCTTGAGTTCAAATGACCCTCCCCCTCCCCAGTTCTTGCCTAAAATATAATACACAGCTCTACACTGTAGATCAAGAAGTAGGACACATCCTTTCAATAAGTAATACTGTAACTCTGAAAATACTTATTTAGGAAAATATCAGAAACTTCAAAATAAATGGAAGGAGCCGAAGGACTGGCTAGAACACTGCTACTGTATTGACAATAGCTCAAGCACCAAAATAAAACAAAACCACAAGGAAGCACTTATTGTACACAGATAATTTATGAAACTGCTGTGGGTCACTTGCACATTATTCAAATGGATTGCCCAAATGGATTGGGTATGGCCACTATTATGATGGCTGCCCTGGAAGTTTCACGGGCCCCAGCAGGTGAAACCTCTTGCTTGTATGTTTCCCAGAGAGTACCTCACTGAACAGGAAGGGGGGGGGGAGAAACAGGCCATTAGATGCAGTTCCCACATCCTCATGCACTGAAATTCAGGAACCAAGAACCAACCCCCACTGAATTAAATGACAAAAATCACTGTTACCTGGGCAGATTGGCAAGGATGACATACAAGAGGGAGAGATGTCCTATTTATACCACATTAGCGTTTATCCCAGCTTCCCTCTTCCATAGCCATGGGAATATGTGTGCAATCCACCTGCATATCCTGTAGGTCACTGCACTCAAACACACACACACACAATCACACACCGAGAGAGAGGGGGGGCACACGTCCACCTACCTACCTAGCTTGGCCATGCACCAAACAAAAAAGAGGATCGCACAGACGAAGCCCAGCTGTTGCAGCAGCATCTCCCGCCTCTTGCGAACTTTCCTCAGTTTGGCGAGCGGAGGCTTCGAAGGGACGCTCGGCGGCGGGACCTCCAGCCCCATGGCGAGCCGGGGCGGCTGAGGACGCTCTCGGGGGGGCCTGCGGGAAGGCGAGAAGGAGGCGAGGCAGGTCCTCGCGACTTGGCCGGAGGGGCTCACTCGGAGGGGATCCCCGCGGAGGGTTTCATAACCACGGCCAAGGGCAACGCGCACCTCCGAGAAAAGGAGGGAATCCCGCGAGAGGGGACCGGCAGCCGCGGCCAAAGCCTCCTTGGCGGCGGGGGCGACTTTCTCCGCCCGCGATCTCCGCTCGGGCCGAGCCCCCTCAGCCTCGCCGCCACCGGGCAGCGCGAGTGAACGGCCGCGACCCTGCAGGCGGAGGGCAAAGCCGAGCCAAGATCCCCGCCAGCGGCAGAGAAGTAGCTGGAAAGGCGGCATCCGAGGGCGCCGAGCTCTGGCAGCGGAATAGGCTCCAAGGCGCGCCTGGGCGACTGAGGAGAAAGCGAGCGAAGCAGGAGGTTAAGGTGGCGGCGGGGGGAGCCCGGCTCCGCTCAGCATCCCACTGGAAAGTTTCAGATCCCCTCCCCGTTCTTCCTTCCCCCGTTGCCGGAGGCAGCCAAGGCGGCGGAATCCGCGATCCTCGTCGCTGGAAGAAGCAGCAGCAGCAACATCTCCCCTGCCTCGAGTCGGACGTTCAAGAGCACCGTCCGCCCACGCTGCGCCTGCCTTTGATCGGCGTTCCCGGGAAGGCAGCGGAGCAAATTCCTTCGCGGCGCTTTCCTGAGTGGAAATAGCCCCGGCGCAACCTTCGTCCGCCGTTCGATTCCCGGGCAACTTTCCCAACCGAGCACCTGAGTCCTCCCCCCCCCCACCCCGCAGGCAATACGCATGCGCCTCTCTCCGCCACCCCCAACCTCCCCCGGGGCCGTTATCTCTTTGATTACCACACTCTATGATCCGTGTGATTTTCCCGCGGTGGCCAGGCGGCGGGATGGAGATTAACTGGCCAAACTAATCTTTTCCCCTAAATAGCGCAGGGCATTATCCCTTCTTCGTTTAGCGCCAGGCAGGGCTCTGCATGCGCTGATGAAGCGTGCAAAGAGCATGTGCTGGTGAGACAGCGCCGGAGTTATATTCAGAATCACGCGCAGGATACTTTTCTCCATCCAAGCCAAAGAACGGGAGTCAGGATTGTACGGTACTCAGAAACTGTCAAAGACATTACCTTATCTCGGGAATTGGTTACAGGTTTTCAGACGAATAATAGACATAATAAAAGTAAAGCCAGGAACGGGTGAGAATTGGGTGAAGTTGCTGGAGAAAACGACATTGTAATTGAAACATAATTGGAATCTAATTGTTGTGTTCTTTAATAATTGGAAGCACTGATTCCTCTGATCCATTAACTGTTTTGCTATATATATGGCCCAGACTGAAAATGCTGTTGGCTGAAAGAATGCAACAGAAATCATAGCAAATTTAATTTTAATATTTCAGGAATGCGGTAAACTTTCACAAAGGATATACTGCAGTCGTTGGAAGCCATGCTATGAAAATATTAAAAACTTGACTGCCTTGATACTAATGTTTATCATTTACAGTGTATGTTAAATCCGATATAGAATTTAACAAAGGTTTCTGCTGTCACCAAGTTTTTTTTAAAAAACACCTGCCAAAAGGAAGAGTGACATTATTATTATTATTATTATTATTATTATTATTATTATTATTATTATTATTATTATTATTATTATTATTATTATTATTATTATTATTATTATTATTATTATTATTCTTGCTTGGATGAAAACTCTAAATGGCTAATCATTTGTTGTTCAGTGCTAGATGTAGCAAATTCTTTAATAAAAATATCAAAACTGAAATAATGTGTTATCACTATCTTCAAGATAAGATGCGACCCAGGAGCAACCTTCGCCAGTCCTGCAGATTTATAAAGCTGAGATGCTTTAGAATTGAAGTTTGAATCCAGACCCAGGTTGTGGAACTGATTCTAGCAATTAGTTAAAAAACATTTTGCATATGCTCACTGCCACTTCATTTTTCCTGCGCTGAATTCTGGCATTGAAAACTGATTCTGAAACTGACCTTTGGCTCTTAATCAGCATTGCTTTTTATGGAGAGAATAGCCCCAGTGTTAGTGCCATTTAGCAGCTTAAGTTGATGCCAGCGTGGTGACATATTTTTGCTGTAGCCTTTTGGATGCATTTGAAGAAGCATTACCCAGATGCAAGCTTTTAAGCGCATGGGCACATTTAAGTAGGGCATCTTAGAGTGCCTGTGCCAGGAAATGATACCTACCATCAGCCTATCCTTGGGTGGAAGTCTGACCTTATTTGGTCTGAGTGGGCTAATAAACCCACATATGAAAGTTTAATAAAGAATTAAGTGTTTTAAGTATTTCGAGGAGGCCTTTCTAGTCACTTGTAAATAACTTTAGCAAGTTATTGTACCTCTAATTGTTTCAGATACCCATTTTTAATGAGCTTCTATGAGCAAGGGATTAGGAGAAAGAACAAGGATGCCTCCAGATTGAAAGATACCCTAGTATTTGCTGACATAGAGAAGAGAGCCATGTTAGTCTATGATAGCCCCAAATCATCACCTTTTCATACTAACATATTGTATTTAAAAGCATAAACATCTGATGAGCAGCTGCAGCCCGCAAAAGCTTATCTCTTTTCATATTATGTAGTTGTCTGAAAAGATGCTATTAAACCCATTTTGGTTTCCAGTAGTTATTGAAGAACCTGGATCTCTGTAGAAACGATCATTATCTAAAATTACAGAAGACAATCTAAATCAACGATAGGGATGCTTAGTTTGACTAAACAGGTCAGAGGTTTGAAGAACCTTGATGCCACAAAAAGCATTTTGTTCAGCCCCAGCATTTTAAGCAGAATGCATTCTCAGAAATATGGCTTTGACACCTGATTGTGTGCCAAGTGAACTCTAAGGCCTGATTGAATCATGTTGATATCCATTTTGCTTAATGTAAAAATATCTGCAATAAGCTGCTTTGCAGGATCCAAATAATGCGGTGCTCAAACAATCCTGGTTGAAATCAACTATTCCCTGCACCAACTAGAGAAAGCAGAATGATGGACCACAGTGCACTCTTGAATAAGAGAAACAGTCAGATGTCCTGGGGCTGAGGAGAAGTAGGTTCCCTGCCCTGTTGGCTGGCTCTCTTTCTTGTTGGTTGTTTCATTTAAATACTGAAAGCCCTAAATATTGAGGAACAGATGGCTTTATATTTCACCTCTCTCAGAAATGTTTGAGCCATGTCACCATGGAAACTCGGATGAGGCAGAAGAGCATGAAAGCACCGTATTCCATGTGAAAATACCTAGAGGTGCTCTGGACTAACATCAGCTGGGAAATAAATTATTATGTAATTGCGCTGTCAATTACTTTATTTTGTCACATAAAACTTCTCTATGAATCAGTTGCTCGGTATAGAAAAAATGTATTAAACAGAAGAGACTGCATTGCTCCTGAAGAATAAAGTACAGCAACAAAAATCTACAATTTTGGAAAGATGTGGTTATATTAAAAAATACACTTCCATACTTCTTTTTGTCAATCTGCAGGAATTTGAAGGCAAGTTTTCCATAACAGCTGGACAGTGAGAAAGCATGGTTCCATGAAAAATTATCTTGATTCTGGTTTGATATTTTAGCGCATAATTGGAAATTCAGAAAGCAGGACTACAAAAAGATAGTAATACAACTGGATGTATTCACACATCATACTAAGTTAATGATGGCTTTTACAATGGTCTGTCAAATAACTCCCTATTATTGGGTTCATACATTGTATTTAGCTGTAAATCTTAGTTTACAAATTGCATATACAGTCAAAAAACCCAAAATAAAACAGAACCAAAAAAAAAACCCAACCCACTGCATAATTTGATTTAGAAACTTAATCATTAAGTTCCAGAGGGAGGAAAGAAGATATATTTACTTTGTGTATGGATTTTGATAATTTATGTTAATATAGTAGATCTAAATAAGCTAAATTCAGGGTCATATTTGAGAGAACGATCAGCTCTCTGAATTGCTTAAAATGTATTTTGTTTGTTTGTTTGTTTATGCTATATGTGTGGATGCATAGCTGTGCTCATCAACAAAATATTGTATGATTGCTACATGTTATGAAATGCCAAAATAGGAACAGAGTGTTCCTATTTACATCAGGATATGCTTCAAGGTATTTTAATGGAGTAAACATTAAAAAAAATCGCATTTCTGGATTTATATCATTCTCTCTAAAAAAGTTGCTTTCTACTTATCTCCCATATTACAGTGCATATGTTATTATATTATATAAAATGTAGGAAGAAAAGAAAGCCTGTTTAGCTACATCTAAGCAGCGTGCAATTCTCTGTGAGAATTTGAACATGTGCTGAAATTCAAGCTCTGTATTGATTTCCTGTGGAAAATTCTCTGGGTAATTTTGCCCTTGCTTTTCTTCCATGTATTCCCCTTTTTTTTTTCAACATCCTTTCTTTTTATACTTACAGAATTGTGTGAATAAAGGTATTTCTCATTAAAACCTTTCTTTCATTTCTACACAATTCCTCCGATTTTGTTTGTTTCTTTGTTACTTCTGGGTTTTGAATACCCAGATCCGAAATATCCACCTTTCCTTTATTTTCTCTCAGTCCTGAGCTGAAGGGAGAATAAGTCTTTGGCAGAAGAATCCCTTAGTTAGATAGACAAGTTGAAACTCCTAAGATGTGTCCGGGGATTCAACCTGACCAATGGCAACCTATCGTAATTGCAATTTACTGGAGCATCCTTGGATAAAAGGAATGCTTCGATTCCCCCATTTTCACCTCACAGCAACAAGAGAAGTACAAGCAATATGATAACTACTTCATGAAAATTACAACACACGTTCAAATGCACGTTCAGAGGCAGTTTCTCAATAGTTTATTATGAAAGCCACTTGGGTTTTTTCCTCTTTATAATGTTAGAGGGCATGAAAGGAACCCAGTTTTTAGAGAGGAAAATCCATATGGCAAATAAACAGGAAGATCAGGTAGGAACTTGACAATGAAGATGGAAGAATAGAGGAAAATCTGGGGCTCTCATCAGCTGGCACCCAAATTTATGTAACCAGGGGTGTCAAGCACAAGGCCCGAGGGCTGGATCCAGCCCACAGGGTGCTTAGATCTGGCCTGCCCTAGAAACAGCAAAAAAACAGCCCTTGGTGCCTCTGCCAGCAAAAACAGACTCGGGAGGGTGTGCGGGGCCCTCCCAGGCTCCGCTTGTGGCCATGACAGCCTCCTGCTGCCCTCTGCCAGGGAAAACGGCAGTTCAGGGGGGCTGTGTGCAGGCCCCCTGAGCTCCATTTTCCCTGGCAGAGGGCGGCAGGAGGCCGTCGCGGCTGAAAACGGAGCTCGGGAGCCCATTTTCGCTGGCAGAGCGCTCGGGCCACCACAGACGCCCCGACATGAGTGATGTCAAGCTGGCCCCGCCCACCCCAGCCCCTGAAATCAAACACGACCCTGATGTGGCCCTCAGTGAAATTGAATTTGACAGCCCTGATCTAAACGTTTTAACTGTATCTGTATAATATTCTCAACAACAGTTTTCTTGCCTTCTTCCTTGAGATGGGTTTGCCTCCCTTGCACTTGCACAGATCCCCTTGTCATTACTGCTATTTGAATGAGTCGAAGTTTCACCCTTTACCTTGTGATGTTAACAACAAACATAGCTCTCCAAGTGCTCACATTCCCACTGGCATCACTCACAAAGACACTGAAGCTGCTATGTAAAGTTTGCAGTCACTTGCATTTTTAAAATTGTTGCTTCTGTGGTGCCTAACACCATCTGTAGATCTCATCAAAATACTGCCAGATTCTAAAGAAATGTAAACACTAACCTGAAAATGCTTAAATGTTACTTTTTATTTATTAGAACCCCCACTGGCTCTGTCCAGTCGCTGGGCGATTTCCATAAAGCACTGAATAATTGCTACTATGGCATTTCCTCAAAACTAAGAACTAATGAAGCCCTTATTTTACAGCTTTCTGACAGATTTCTTGTTCTTAATATTCCAAGCATGACAACTATATTTGCTCAAACTAAGTCAACCTGGGGAACTATATTGCAGATAGTTTCAGTGTAGGAACTCCTGCATCCTAGACAACATTCTTTCTCTGGTTTGCCTAGTGATGCTGAGGTGGCGCAGTGGTTAAAAGCAGCACTGCAAGTTCAGCTGACTGCTAGTTCAGCAGTTCAGCTGTTCAAATCTCATTAGGCTCAAGGTTGACTCAGCCTTCCATCCTTCCGAGGTCGGTAAAATGAGGACCCAGATTGTTGGGGGCAATATGCTGAACTCTGTAAACCGCTTAGAGAGGGCTGTAAAGCACTATGAAGCGGTATATAAGTCTAAGTGCTATTGCTATATACAGTACCCGAGAATCAAGACAGGAACTATAAAACATGCCTACATAGGACAAACACATATATTTACCCAAATTAAAAAAAATGGTTTATGTAACTAGCATTATTATGAACTTTAATGTAGTTTGAACTAATGGAGCATTAATGGATTCATTTATCACAAACGAATACTATTTGCCCTGCACACTATCCATAATACATTTCACAAGTGGCTTGCACAAAAATGAAAAAGTAGTTTCTCCTTGCTGAAGGAGATATCTCATAACACAAAGAGTATTGTTATTGATTATCGCACAGTCAACCAGATATTCAGACTGGATTTGGCATTTTTGTCTACCTATTGAGTCCTTACCAAGGACCTGGGATAGGCAGATCTGGATGTTTGATGGTGTTACAGATATCGTCACAGGATGGTACCTGTCTGTTTGAATTCTAAAGTCCCAGAGCAATTTAACTTCTTCATTTTCTATGACTTTCTCTATTTTATGCTCCCACCAGTTCTTGTTTGCAGGCAAATGTTATTTCTTGCAGATTTTCCAATGCACTAATGTTGCTACTTTGTCATGCCGCTGCTTGTAGTCAGTCTGGGCAATCTTCTTGCAGCAGCTTACCAGGTGGTCCACTGTTTCTTCAGCTTCTTTGTATAGGCGGTACTTACTGTCTGTTCCAGTCTCCTCAATTCTGGCTTTGTATGCATTTGTCCTTAAGGCTTGGTCTCGTGCAGCCAGAATTAGTCCCTTGGTCCCTTTCTTCAAATTTCCTGCTCTTAGCCAATGCCAGGTCTTGTCATTCTCTGCTTTCCCTGCTTTTTTTTTTTAATGTACTGGTCATGCAGTGCTTTGTCTTCCTTGCCTCCATTCTGTTCTGCATTTAGTCTTTCTTGTAGGTCAGTTTGGTCTCTCCAGTAGTCAGTAATCCTTCTTGACATACTAACTGTTGGGTTCTACTGAAGAGGCAGGAGACAGGTCAAGTGACTTCAGCTCTTTATTAGTTACAGCAGTGGTGGGTTCCTACCGGTGCGGTCCATTCTACAGTACCGGTAGCGGCCAGCAGATGGTGCTATTTGCGCATGACAGCTCCGGTGCCGTCTTCGCCGGTCTGTTGCGCGGTGTCATCTTTTGGGGGGGAATTTTTGGACTGATTTTGCCTCCTGCGCATGCACGGAAGCAAAATTGCGCAAGGGCGCACATCCGCACAGCAAGAGTGCGCGCCGAAACATGGCGATGCATGCAGAGCGCACCGGTATTGTGAAGAAGAAGCAACCCACTTCTGAGTTACAGTGAGCAACAACAGCAACTGTCCAGGTGGTGACTGTGGTTTAAATAGAGGAGCCTGGCTGGAAAGACCCAATCAGCAATTACCTGCTCTGCTCAATAGAGCGGACCTGTGTGGAAACTTCCCAGCTAGTATGTAGATCTCAGGACACAACACTAACTTCAGTGCATTTTCTTCATTGTCCTTCAGATACTCTTCCAAAGCCCTTTCTTCTTCTTCAACCATCTGATGTACTTGCAACATTCCACGCCCACCTATTTGCCTTGGTAGGTAGAGTCTGTCAATGTCACTGCAAGGATGAAGGGCATGATTCATCGTCATTATTTTTCTGGTCTTCCTATCCATTGCTTTTAGTTCTGCTTGAGTCCAGTTCACTATTCCAGCTGTGTATCTAATGACTGGAATTGTCTTAAGTGTTGATTGCCTTGATGGTATTTCCTCCATTGAGTTTGGCCTTTAAGATCTTCTTTACTCTCTTGATGTATTCACCTCTAATCTTGTCAGCTTGAAGGATATCCAGGTATTTGTAGTAATCATCTTCATCAAGACTCTTAATGTTATTTTCATGGGGCATATTGAGTCCTTCAGTTTTCACTATTTTTCCTTGTTTGATGTGGTATTACTATTAATATTATTAATATTATTATTATTAATATTATTATTAATATTATTATTAATATTATTATTATTAATAATAATAATATTAATATACTTTTGTTGTTATTATTATAATTGATTGCATAGTCAACCAAATGTTTAGACTGGATTCAGCATTTTTATCCACCTATCATGTCCTTCTCAAGGACCTGAAATAGACAGATGCTGTTGTTTGATGGTGGTACAGATATAATAAAAATAATAATATTATTTTATTATTATTATTTTTTTAAATGTCCCTGATGCACTTTGCAAATCTTCTGAATTGTGAAACATGATTTATTGTTCTTGGTTTGGATGGCTGCCACTGCATTAAAGAATGAGCTGGTCCCCAGGCAGAAGACTTAACACCTGCATCCCTATCAGTTACTCTGCTATTACCTAAGTGGTTGCACAGCAAAATGCCCAATGGGAGTTGAAATTCTTGTCTAAAGAAGGCAGGGAAAGAAAGGCTCTGGGTTTTTTCCCTCTCTCTTAGGTTCCAATTAATGCGATTCATTAACATGGTAGACATTTTCCACAGATCTATTCTCGTTCTTTCATTATTCTGTGGTATCCACCATCTGGCTTGCCCAATTATAGTGTGTGCTTTGTAGCTACAGTATAGTTCAGGGGTGTCAAACTCAATTTCATTGAGGGCCGCATCAGGGTTGTGTTTGACCTCGGGCCCGGGTGGGTGTGGCCCGAGTGGGTGTGGCCAACTTGACATCATTCGTGCCAGGGGCACCCGTCCCAGGCTCCATTTCCAGCTGCAATGGCCTCCTGCAGCGCTCTGCCAGCAAAAACGGGCTGCACACGGCCCTCCTGAGTTCCATTTTCACTGGCAGAGGCACCGTGGGCCACTCCTTCACTGTTTCCAGGGTCCAGATCTAAGCACCCCGCAGGCCGCATCCGGCCCACGGGCCTTGTATTTGACACCCCTGGTATAGTTAGTCGTCACTTAACAACAGTAATTGGAATAGGCAACTTCGTTGCTAAGAAATTCTGTTACAAAACACAACATCATGTGACTGCCCCAACGGCAGTTCAGGCAGTTCCAGTTGTAGTCATTAAGTAAATCACATATGGTTGTTAAGTGTAATATTACATGACCACAATTTGCAACTTTCCTGATGACTTCCTCATTGACTTTCCTTGTTGGAAGCTGGCAGTGAAGATCACAAATGGCGAACAAATGACAGTGGGGTTTTGCAGCCTTCGTAATTGTGTGCTGGTTGCCAAACACCCAAATCAAAATCACATCACCATAGGGACATTGCAATGGCTTCAACTATGAATAAGTCTCCTCATTCAGCATCATCCTAATTTTCAAAGCCCACTGAGTGAGTGGTTCCTAAGCAAGGATTACTTTATTTGTTTATTTTTATTTATTTATTTATTTTGTCAAGCATGTATAAGATTACAGACAAAGAATAAACATTAATATGAATATATAAGAAGTATAAGCATGGTTTTGAGTACATGATATTTTACGAATACATGGGGACTTTAGGACAGGGACAGTAGGCACGCTGGTGAGCTTATGCATGCCCCTTACAGACCTCTTAGGAATGGGGTGAGATCAACGGTAGACAGTTTAAGGTTAAAGTTACGGGGGTTTGGGATATGTACCGTATTTTTCGGAGTATAAGACGCACCTTAGTTTTTGGGGAGGAAAATAGGGGAAAACAATTTGCCTACCAGGTATTCATCTGGCTAGCATCCTTAGTCTGGTCAGCTTCAGCACATTATTTTATCCCCTGGTTAGGACTTAAAAAAACCTTCTCTACTTCTGAGAGAGTAACAATGAAAGAGCATGCAAGCCAGTAAGAGCTGGGAAGATCGTTAGCACCTGGTTAGGGCTAAAAAAAAACTTATTCGGAGCAGCTTCAGCACATTATTTTATCTCCTGGTTAGGACTAAAAAAAACCTTCTGAGAGAATAACAATGAAAGAGCCTGCAAGCCAGTAAGAGCTGGGAAGATCGTTAGCACCTGGTTAGGGCTAGAAAAAAACTTCTTTGGAGCAAGTAGAGCAATGAAAAAAAAACCTGCAAAGACTTAGGGCTGGAAAAACATTCTTCTGAGAGAGTAACAATGAAAGAGCCTGCAAGCAGGTAAGAGCTGGGAAGATCGTTAGCACCTGGTTAGAGCTAGAAAAAACCTTCTTTGGAGCAAGTAGAGCAATGAAAAAAAAAACCTGCAAAGACTTAGGGCTGGAAAAACATTCTTTGGAGAGAGTAACAATGAAAAAGCCTGCAAGGTAAGAGCTGGGAAGATCTGTTAGAACCTAGTTAGGGCTGGAATTATACTACATTCGAAGTATAAGATGCACCCAAATTTTCAGCCACTTTTAGGGAGGAAAAAGGTGCGTCTTATACTCCAAAAAATACGGTAGATATTACCTGTAATAGCTACATGGAATTCCACTTCATCACCTCTTCAAAGGACCACTGGACTTACTAAGATAACATGCCTAGCTGAAGCATTATAAAGCTGACAAAAAAGAGCCCTGGACAGGTATGACAAGAACTGTACAATTTAAAGAGGAATGGAGCAAAACAGAACATTATAACTGTTAGGTACACATAGCTAAAAATCTCATTCTACATTTTTTAAAAGGTGAACATTTAAGGGATCTTGTTAATTGGATAAACCAGTACAGATCTATTAATGTGGGAAGTGGGCACGCTAGAATAGGAGCAAATGGAAAGTGGTCAGTTCAATCAATCAGGGACGTCTTTATGAAAATAAGTTGCTCTTAGCTTGCTCCGTCTGGAATAGGTACTGTCAGCTCAAAGCAGTGATGTTACTCTTGCCTTTCTAACGTCCATCCTTCATTTACAGGGTTTCCTTTGGACTGTGGATCCTCAATCACTGAAGAGGTTTTGTGATAGGTAGGACAATTCTTATTGCACTCTAAACTGCCTGTCCTCCCATGCTTCGCCTAACTCAGTGTTTCCCAACCTTGGCAACTTGAAGATGTCTGGACTTCAACTCCCAGAATTCCCCAGCCAGCGAATGCTGGCTGGGGAATTCTGGGAGTTGAAGTCCAGACATCTTCAAGTTGCCAAGGTTGGGAAACACTGGCCTAACTGTTTCTAAGCCAATCCAGAAAACCCAGTCTGGATTTCAATGGGTGGCAACAGGGCTGGATGATACAATGACCATCACAAGATCTGAATGATTTGTCCTCTGGTTTTTTATCTTTCCATTCCATGAAGGAAAGGAAGACTGATCTCCTAATGACTCTCTTTTTCTTTCATGGATTCTTTCCTGTTCATTAGTTCATTGGCCCCTTTTTTTTTCTTCTTTCCCACGTGTTGGCACATGTGATGTCTTCAGAGACCTCTTTCCACATCATCTCCTTTGACCTGACCCAAAGCCTTCCATTTTTTCTCTTTTTCCCTTATGGTTCAGTCATAGCTCCAATGTTCTAATAATCAGAGAAATAGGGAACAGCTGTTACTTCATGCCTAAAGTCCATGGAAACTTTATAGCAAGGAAAAAGTTCAGCTTCACTGAAATTATGTTCTCAAGGACTTAATAGGACTCAAGTCAGAAAACAACAGCTTTTAAGGGAAGCTGGAAAACAACTCTAGCTTTCAACTTTAAAATACAATTAGTCATTTCTAAAAGGGTCTGTTCTTTAATTTCAAATTAATTTCCTTCTACTGGATTTAAAGGAGGAGGGTAGTAAATAGCCAAATACGTAACTTCTGTGGAGTTTGGGCCATAATAAAATTTAAGAATGAATAAATGAATTGATAGATAAATAATTTGATGCACGCAATCATGTTCTACATCCACCTAGGTCATATGCTTAGATTCTCACACTTTGTGCTAAAATTCATGACTAATCAGATGGACGGTAGCAGTTTTCTTCTGCAATATACAGACTTCTGCCTTGCAAAACTGGAAGGGGAACTAAGGTTTCATTGAGGTTCATGACTAGGGAGTTATTTGAATCCAGGCCTATCATCTCCAATTAATCATTCTAATTGTGCCTTCCTCTGTCTGGGTACACTTCGGAGGTGTGGATTTCAACTCACAGAATGCTCTAACCCCAACCATATTGAGAGTTTTGAAAACTGAAATCCAGATGTGTATGTGTACTTGTGTATATATCTATGTGTACAGAAGGGAGTGCCTCCAACACAACATACATATTTGTGCACTGATAAGAGATCAGATGGTGTACAAAACTGGGGTGTCTACTTTTATAAGCAATTAATTTGAATCAGCAATCATTAATTCATTATATTCATTTTAATTTAATAAAAATAAAATTTTAATGTTATGACTTGGTCCTAACCAGAGCCAGAACTATCTTGCTTTGCAGGATTCTCTAGAATTAGTTTCAGTGTGACTTGGCGTTCCTAGCCAAAAAAGTAGAGAAACTGGGTGTACAGGATTTTTATGTCGGCTCATTTCCCTTTTCTGGTTAATCTTTATTTGGGGGGAAGGGAATCTCATCATAAATGCAGGGCCTTTGAGATAAAATGCAGTGCCTGTGGTTCTAGCAAACCTCTATCCACACTGAAAATAATTGTCATGATATCATATCAATTGACCCAATTGAATGCATAGGGTTTTTTTAGATGATGAACCCTTCCCTCTCTGTAGACTAAAACAATACAACCAATTAATAACGTAACCAATGTCAATGTGGTCAGTAAATGAACATACAATACTTGCGCAGGTTGGCAAGTTTTATTTCCCCCATTTTTCAGCTTCCTTTTGAAAAGGCACCCAGAACTGAAATGGAGAAATAAAGACTCAACCGAGGCATTTCAAACATGAACTTCAGTTTCTGAGGGAGAGACTGCTTCTCCTTTATATAGCAGTCAGCTAATTAGCACAGAGCCTGCAGTTTCACCAAAGGAGCTTTAGGCACATCCATTGATGTGCACAGACAAACAAGCACCTAGAGAGGAAGAGAGCTGTTTTGCGTGGGGTTTCCCCCCCCCTCCCCCAGCTCAACAACAGTTCCAAATGGTAAAGAATTTTAGGAAAATAAAAACATGAGGGTAAACCAAAACATTTGCAGGCCTTCCTTTAACTGTAACGTGCGATGCAAAAATTCAGTCCCGCCTTGACTGGTTTAAAAAAAAAAATCATTGCTGTTGTAAGGGCTTATACCTGTTGATTTTCTTTGTGTCATTGTATACTTGAGGGACCATCTTACCCCACTGGGATTGGCCTGAACCACTCGTGCCGGCAGAGGAGGCATGCTGCGGGTCCCGTCAGCCCGATTATTCTGGCTGGCAAGGCCCAGGAGGAGGGTCCTCTCCGCTGTTGCTCCTGCCCTCTGGAAGATCTTGCCCACCCCCATGTGAGGTTGGCCACAACCCTCCTATCTTTTTGTGAGGACATGGCTGTGCCAGTCAGCTTGGGGTGCCAGTGGGGGATCAGCGCAATGGGTATGGTTGATTGAGTAATAACAGATCCCACCTCTCCCCCACACTCTGCCCCCACCTTCACCCATAGGTGTCTTTGATTTTAATGTGTGATTTTAACATTTTTGTTGTAACTAAGATATAACTGTAAGCCACCCAGAGTTAACCTATGGGCGGCCAATAAATAAATAAGTAAATGAGTAAATAAATAAGTTAGTTAGTCAGTCAGTTAGTGAATAAAATTAAATAAATAAATAAGAAAATAAATAAATAAGAAAATAAATAAATAAATAAATAAATAAATAAATAAATAAATAAATAAATAAATAAATAAATAAATAAATAAAAGAAAACAAGAAAACAAAGAAACAAATAAAAGCATATTTTTGATTAGGAGAAACTGTGCAACTTGCTGGGTAGAGAGCATCAAATTGTATCTCTTCTGCCTGCCCAGTATCACCACTGACCTTTAAGGAGCTGAAGTGGTGCAGTGGTTAGGAGCTGAAGTGGTGCAGTGGTTAAATGCAGCCATTGCAGGCTGACTGCTAGTTCAGCAGTTCAGCTGTTCAAATCTCACCGGCTCAAGGTTGACTCAGCCTTCCATCCTTCCGAGGTCGGTAAAATGAGGACCCAGATTGTTGGGGGCAATATGCTGAACTCTGTAAACCGCTTAGAGAGGGCTGTAAAGCACTATGAAGCGGTACATAAGAAAAGTGCTATAAGTGCTATTAAGAACCTTTGTGCACAAGTTTTTTTTGCCACCGAAGTTTCAAGTTATGTCATATGTCAGCTGCAGCTGCCAGGTGCTTCCTTCTCTTTTTTACTTCTACACCTCCATGTGCACTTGGAGTTGTAAGTAAATGGGCTTCTTCCCTCGAGCTGGTGCCCTGCATTGCAGCACTGGGCCATTAGGGTACCCATTGTTTGTCATGGTGCCTTTTTGCAGTGCACAACTTGCAAACATATGCTTGCAGTGGCCCTACACATGCCACTTCCAACTGGAGCATTCTCAATCCTGGTAGGATGTGATGGAACATGAACCAGGGGAAGGAATGGAGGGAGGAAATCACAGTTTCTCGGGGATGAAGCAGCAGATGCCAATGAGAAGTCCAGATTAAGAGACTGCCCAGTCCTGAGCTAGATGGGAGAGGCGGGACAAGGTTAGGATAGCCACATTCTAAACTCCCTTAGGATACATCTATTAGGATAGCAATAGCACTTAGACTTACCGTATTTTTTGGAGTATAAGACGCACCTTTTTCCTCCCTAAAAGTGGCTGAAAATTTGGGTGCATCTTATACTCTGAATGTAGCTTTTTCGGAGCTTTTTTTCCAGCCCTAACTAGGTGCTAACGATCTTCCCAGCTCTTACCTTGCAGGCTCTTTCACTGTTACTCTCTCCGAAGAATGTTTTTCCAGCCCTAAATCTTTGCAGGGTTTTTTTCATTACTCTACTTGCTCAGAATAAGTTTTTTTCTAGCCCTAACCAGGTGCTAATGATCTTCCCAGTTCTTACTGGCTTGCAGGCTCTTTCATTGTTACTCTCTCTGAAGAAGGTTTTTTTAAGTCCTAACCAGGGGATAAAATAATGTGCTGAAGCTGACCAGACTAAGGATGTTAGCCAGATGAATACCTGGTAGGCAGATTTCCCCCCCCCCTATTTTCCTCCCCCAAAACTAAGGTGTATCTTATATTCCGGTGCGTCTTATAGTCCGAAAAATACGGTATATACCGCTTTACAGCCCGCACTAAGTGATTTACAGAGTCAGCCTATTATCCCCAACAATTTGGGTCCTCATTTTGCCCACCTCGGAAGACTGAGTCAACCTTGAGCCTTGTGAGATTTGAACTGCCAAATTGCAGTCAGCCAGCAGTCAGCAGCAGTAGCCTGCAGTGCTGCACTGTAACCACTACACTATAATCCACTACAGGATTATAGCTTTAGTTTGGCAAGATTTTATTCATTAGGTGTAAGGAAATAAAGGATTGGATTATACTGGATTCTCCTGTTGTATTTGAGTTTAGGTGTGAGGTATGACCTCTGCTGAATAGCTGAAAAACCAAGGACTGGACCTAGTGGATAGGAGACCACTAGGAAATTCTAGAACTGTAGGCTGGGCTTAGATTTCAAAAACAAAATTAAAAAGTCGTCAGAGAAGGCAACAGAAAACTGCAGGTGCTTGGATGTGTCCAGGGTTTCACTGGGCATAGAGATTAATTCAAAAGAGTCTTCACTTTAAAAAAATATGCATCAATAATTATACAGTAAAAGAAATAAAAGCATTACAATGATTAAATTAAAAAAGGAAGAAAAAGGAACTAATAAGAGAAAAGAAAAAGATCTGTACAATATTAATATACAGTAAAATTTATTCAATCATTAAACCTGCCATTAAACCTAGACTATATAGAAACACATTGTTTGATCTTTTCATTTTTAAAATGTACAGATGTTTCAAAAACTGATGATGTGTATCTTGAATAGGTTCTTAAACATCAGCAGAATAAGGTTTTTTTCCTCATTTATATAAAATTATTTTCTGTGCCAAGCCTCAGATTCAAGAAGGAGACTGTATTGTTAGGGTTCCTCAGAGACTCCACTTACACACATATTTTTTTCACAACGTGAATTAGAAATGAATAGTGTTTAGCATGTCACATATCTTTTTAAAAATTCATGAAATAGACATAATTTTTCTGCTGTAAGGTATGCACGTTTGTAGTGCATACCTTATAAATCATAGTTCAAAAGTCATGGTGCAATGTTTTGTCTCTGTCTTATTTTTTTATGTATCTGCCTCAGCAAACAATGTCCAGTTGACCTAAAACAGTGATGGCTAACCTTTTTCTCGTCGCGTGGTGAAAGCACGCATGTGTGCGACAGTGTGTGTATGTGTATGCCGGCATCTATAATGCAATGCGCGTGCAACACACACTGCTCCCATGTGCATGTGACCCCTCTGCACTCCCCTGCTCCCCCGCACATATGCATGTGATCCCCCCGCTCCCCCCCACATGTGCACGTGACCCCCCCACCCCGTTTTGCACCTAGCAGTCTCCCTGCAGCCTCCTGGGACAAAAAATGGGCTGCGGGGGCCCCCCGCTCCCCCGCACTACCCTGCCCCCCCACTTGTGCATGGGACCCCACACACATACCCCGCCCTCTGCACACGGGCGGCAAATACCCGAAAATCAGCTGGCCGGCGGGAGGCGTGTGCATATGCACGGTGGAGCTGAGCTGGGCGATGGCTTGCATGCCCGCAGAGAGGGCTCTGCGTGCCACCTGTGGCACGCGTGCCATAGATTCGCCATCATGGTCCTAAGAGATATGGCCAAGAGGGACCTCCATCCTCCACATGTCATTCTTTTCACCAGCTATTATGACAGTCACTGCATGGTTCATATCCAAAGAAACAATGAATGAACTCACTCAGTCCACATAGTATTTGTGGCTTAATAATGTGTTGCTATTATTGCAGCATAATCCCTATGTGCACCTGACCTAGGAACTACATAGAGAAATGCAGGTTGATCTCCATGCAATGGATGTGAAGTTCTTTGAAAGGTTTGCATGAGTTTCAGGCTTCAAGCTTTGATATGCTTGATCACCTTCATCACCTTTTAAAATGCTAATAATGAAGCCTAAAATTTGAAGCAACAATACTATCAATTTCTGCCGCTGGTTCCAGAAACATGTTAGCTATTATCTTGCAAAATGTGTCACACACTTCCCGAATGGTAATTCTATTTTCATAACCCTTGCCACCGCACTCCTTCATCCAGTGAAAGGGGCTCTTATTTCCACAATGTTTTATATTCATTTTAGAAGTACAGTATGCTGCTTCTAACCCTTTTTCTTGTGGAAATATGAAAAGCTCCACATTCATGCATACGAAGAAGCAAAGTTATTAGCTTTATCCATTGTTCTAGAATAACATGTGCTTTATGCCTATTGTTGCGATGTTTAATAAATTCAACCACTTGAGTCATGAAGCTGCCAGTTAGTTTTTCCCTCCTCTGTACCTTTAGACCTCCTTTGACTATTATTTTTTTTACAGATCATTCAAGTGGGAGAAGATGCCATTTTTCACACTATATTTTGTGTTCGAATTTTTTAAGTCATTGTTTATATGGCCTAACAGTGCTTTGATTGGTCTTGCAGTGGCAACGGAAACTCTTGTGAAACTATATGCCTAGGAAAGTTTCTGACTGTATTCCCATACTGACCTGATCATGTTGAAACCTCATGGTCATGAAAGACTGCATATGGTTAGCGCCAGGGGCGGGTTCCTCTTACCTGGCTACCAGTGCTCTGTGGGCGCATCATCACGTTTCGTGCACGCGCTCACTCACTATGCGCGCACATCCCCTCATGCGATTTTGCTTCCGCGCATGTGCAGGAAGCAAAAAAAGGCCAAAAATTCAGAAAAAAGATGGCGACGGGCGACGGACCGGTGAAGATGGCACCGGAGCCGTCGCGTGCAAATTGCGCAATCGGCAGGTCCCTACCGGAACGGTGCACTGGACCGCACCGGTAGGAACCCACCACTGGTTATTGCTGACCAAACAGGAATGGGGACTTGATAAAGGAAATAATTTTGCAGAAAAGATTTCGAGGAAATGGTGATGTTGTTCTAGCATCAATTATTTCTTGCTTGCTTGGATATCACCTCTAGTAAAATGTCTCCCCAGCTCATTAGAAGTTGTTTCAGAAATCAATTAGTGGGATTATCAGCAAGCTTAGAAAACCAAGAGAAGGTGTTTGAATATGGCAGCAAGCAAGGTAACAGGCTGAGATTATAGAGTCAATTGGCAATTGAGAATAAAAGACTTCCATGAAATTTTTTGCTTATTAAAACATTTCAGAAAAGCAATTGAATGGGAAAAGGGAATAACTTGCAGTAATAAGAAACTGTGCTGGGCTTCAATTGCCTAGGGCTTGGGTACTCTTCTAAAAGTAGTGAGACTTTTTTCCCCTTATCTCTGCCAATGCGTTAAATCTATAGCTGTGGGCTGTTCTCTGAGTGCCCCCTTCTTTGAAGTTCGGTTACTGCTGACTGGGGAACTGCAGTTTCATTAGAAGCACAAAACAGTAGGAAGTCACAGAAGGTTTAATTAGCACTTAAAAAGTTCTTTTACATTGCTTGCAATTTACTGGTGTTCCTCTTTTCCCTGGTAAGGACATCTTTGATTGCAATACTCCAGCTTCAGAATGTCCCCTCCTCATCAAATGCAAATATTTCATAACCTTCTTTGTATGCCCAATCAAACTTAGCCAATAAAGAATTCTATTTATTTTTATTTATTTATTTATTTTATTTGTCAAAACGTGTACAAGATAACAGGTATGGTATAAACATAAACAAAAGCAAAGTAGTTTTAGGTACATTTGGACAATAGGACAGTAGAACAGGGATGGTAGACAAGATGGTGCGCTTATGCATGCCCCTTACAGACCTCTTAGGAATGGGGTGAGGTCGACTGTAGACAGTCTAAGGTTAAAGTTTTTGGGGTTTGGGGAAGAAACCACAGAGTCAGGTAGTGCATTCCAGGCATTGGTTACTCTGTTGCTGATGTTGTATTTTCTGCGGTCGAGTTTCGAGCGGTTTACATTGAGTTTGAATCTATTGTGTGCTCGTGTGTTGTTGCGGTTGAAACTGAAGTATTCATTGACAGGTAGGACATTGTATTGTATTCTATTCTGGTGCAGATCAAAAAGACATTTTCAGGCATTGAAGAAATGTGAGCAGGTTTGGCTTTATGATTTTGCAGAATTTGAGAGAATCTCCAAAGCCACTTAGTCCAGTTCGTTGCCATTAATGAAAATCATTATTGAAGTATCCTTGGGAAGAAGTCGTCCAGCTCTGTTAAAACCCCTTTACAATCTATTACTTTTCAAGATAATCCAATCTAATGTCACATTGCTTGTTTTATCAAGAAGTTCTTACTAATATTTAGTCAAAGAGCTTCTCCACACAATGATTCAAGCAGTTAAAGCTGAATCCACTCTTTCCTGCCACTGGCTTCTCAGGGGGAAACTGATAATTCTGTGACAAATCAAATTAGATGTCTATAAATGAAATAGCCCATGTTGCCAAAGGAATTTGGGAAAATCAGGAAAACATTGTGCACAAGATTTAAGCAAATAACATGTTTACACTCAGAAAGCAGTTGCCTTAATACTTTATAAAACCACAAAAGATTCACAAACCTTATGTATACATTAGAGATGCTATAAGGGTCTAAAATGTTCCAGAACCTAATTTCTGGATCATATTGGTGAGTAGTAAAACCCATGGCAATATGCACAAGGTCACAAGATGATCCAGAAATGACAGCGAGGTTTTTGTTGTTGTTGTTAAAAGTGTCTGTTGTCTGTAATTGTAATTTTGGTGGGATTTTCGTCATCCCCATCAAGAAACAGAGCACACATGCCACAACCAAAACTGGGAAGCCAATCAATTCCCTTCTTCATTTGAGAAAAATAATCCTAAAGATGAACAGTTAAAGACAATATTGACCTTTGATTCCTTGGATGAGAATTTCTATTTAGAGCCCCTTGACTAAACTTAGATCTCAGTTGCTGCACTCTAATAAATGTGCTCTAGCTTACTGGGGAATTATTCTAGCTGGATGGGGAATTCTGGGAGTTGAATTCGACACCTCTTCTAGCTGCCAAGGTGAGAAACATTGGCTCACACCTTAAAATAGCTATCTTTTTAGCCTTTCAGAAAACTGTAAAATCCTGCCTTTTCCCACAACTGGTGGGCTAGGGTGGGGTGTGAGCTGGAGGCTCTATGGTTTGGTGCCCAAGAAGAAAGGTGCTCTTGTTTTTTTGCCCCTATTTTTAATTAATTCTTATCATTCTGTAAGAAAAGTGGCCTTATGAGTTCATTAGTTATATGTACATACAAATATAAAACATGACCCATGCACCTGCCAATAGAATCACATTCTATTCCATGATCCTTTATCGTGTTTCCAATAATACATTTTTTTTCTGGCTCTTTCAGGCTGGACTTTTTTGTTGCCTAATAATAAAGTTCACATTTAAAACCAGAAAAAAACAATTTAGATCAGAAAAAAACCCCAAATAATTAGATTTCTAGCAATACCACATAACTTGTCTCTCCAGATAGCAATGTATCTCTATATTTAGGTCAGAAATTCCTAATCCCTTTTTGTCAACAAATAGGCAAGTTTCTGAAAAGGGAGAGAGACACGAAATCAGATAGCTGGTATAGAATGGATAATAGAGAAAGCAAGAGAAAACAAGAGATTATCTTTCTTCCCTTGACTTTGTGTAGAACACACCATAATGTGAAACATATAAAGACTTATGGGCTATTGTACTGAGGAATCTTTGCAAGGAATAGAAGCTACTGGAAGAACTTAACTTGAAGGAGCAGAATGGTTTAGAATGAAAAAGAGGGTGAGATAAGATTGCATAATGCCTCATCGCTGTTCAACTTATATAAGAAGTACATTATAAAAATGGCAAGATTGAAAAACCTGATACGGTACCCCAGAATTAAAATAGGTTGTCACAATGGTATCGGTCTGAGATACTGTATATATGAGCGGTACCATTTTGTTAGCTAAAAGCAGAGAAAATGTGGAAAAGCATATTATGAAAGTAAAAATACAAACTGGAAAATATGGCCATGATGTTAAATATTAAGAAGACAGAGTAAGGTCATCTTGCATGCTTAGTGAATCTATAGTGAAGCTCATTAGTAGAAATGAAGATGGCAGATAAATCACTGGAAAGACTTTTGAAATGCCATGAAAAGTATAAGTTAGGATGGTGTTTGTTCCCTCCTCACATTTTCCCTATAATAATTCTGTGCAGTAGTTTGGGCCGAGAGAAACTGAAAGGCACAAACGTAATCACTATGCCTTTCACTAATCTTTATGTTTCCTAAGCCTCACTGACTTCTGTCAATCTTAGCCTCATGAAATATTCAAAATAATTGTAGCCTTAAAGCTGTTGTCACCACATGTAGGCAGGTTATTAGTTAAAACTGCTTAGAGACTTCAAATTGCCATTTGTTTCTGGAATACATTAGTACAGCTGGACTTCTAGAATTTATAGAAACCTAATAGATGTCTGAGAGACTATATACATATTTTTGTTTCCCTGGAAATTGCTAGACTCATAAATGTTCAGAGATGTCTTCTGAGAATGTAGACAAGTGAACCAAGTAAAACACTGATGCATAGCATTCAATTTACTTTTCTTTTAAATATACAGAGAAAATACAAAATATTGTGGTGACCACAACAGTTTTGATATTATTTGTGTCTCTCCAGACTACTGTCTGTTCTCAACATTGCCTAGTAAGAGGAAAGGAAACAATGAGAGAAAGGGAACTAACAGATTTCATTTTCTGCCTTCTGAATACAGCTTTTATTCTAGAGGGGGGGGTGAGAAGGACAGGACAGAATTTTTACAAAACAGTCAAAAGCATTGGGTACCAGGTACTGAAAAATATCTTCTTTTCCAGAACCTTCTCAGATTTAGTAATTTCACAAGGCATTTTGTCATCAGGACGGTGTATAAAAAGATATTGAGTTGTTCAGTTACCCACCTGAGGAAAAATTATTTGTTTAACATTTCTGTACAATTTCCTTTACAGTCACATTTTGAAACACATTACAATAAAGTATAGCAATAGCAATGGCACTCGAGCCTGGTGAGATTTGAACTGCCAAATTGCAGACAACCGGCACTCAGCAGAAGTAGCCTGCAGTACTGCACTCTAACCACTGCGCCACCACGGCTCAAAGTATATAAGAATACATGGTGGAAACACTTGTTTATGTACATGCAGAGAGAGGGTGCTCAGGGTCCTGTTCCAATAAGGACTAACTGTATAATTATGCCCAATGTTGCAATAATTTTTATTGGGCTTCTAGGTGCAATTCAAGGTGATGGTTATCATCTACAAAGTCCCCCCCAAAAAGCCAAAAACAAGATGGTGATGCATGCGCAGTGCCGGAAATTCGGCTTCTGCGCATGCTCAGAAGTTCCCATGTGATGGGGTTGGCACGATGATGTCATCACACCAGGTACTCGTATGTGGGCGTATCTGCATGTGGGTACACTTGCCTGGAGACGGATAGAGGAGCGGTGTCTCGGTTCCTAAGACCATCGGAAATATGTGTTTTCTAATGGTCTTAGGCGACCCCTGTGAAAGGGTCGTTCGACCCCCAAAAGGGTCGCGACCCACAGGTTGAGAACCGCTGTTCTAACCTAATAAATATAACTTGGGAGATTCTAGGATGAACCTTATTCTTACTCTCTCCAATCCAGTTGAAGACTACACAATCTCTTGTTTAGGGCCCTTCTTTGAAATATGCTGCCTCTTCCCTGGGAAGCTTATCCTAACGCTTTCCCAAAGTGCTGGGATGGTAGTTTTCCCAGCTGACATGGTTAGTGAAGCTAATGTTAGGGCTTGGAGCCACCACCAACTGATACTGGTGTGCTATGAGTCCAGCACTCTTACTGAATGTGACCTGCCTATTTATTTAACAACCCACCTCCAAATACACACACCTGTCAGTGTTCTCTTGTGGGGCTTCCTGCTTTAGTCTCCTGTCCCTTTGAGTGTATGGGAGCACATTATAATTTTATTTTATAATCTATGTTCGGTTGGCAGGGCCGCCTATTCTGTGGTAAATGCTCATCAGGTGTGCTCCAAACACTGTGTTATTTACTTGAGAGATTGTGTCTTGGGTCATTGCGTAATCAGGCATGCTACTTGCCCAGGAGACCAAATGGTTCCGGCTTCTTCATTAAAGCTGTAATGAGGCTGTTTTTGAAGACTATATATCCTGTGTTTTATCTTCAGTAGAAGGGGCATTTTTATGTACATCCCATTATCTCTTCATTGGGCAACCAGAGGCTCTGAAAATTATTCCCACCAAATATGTCAGGGAATTAGGCAATCTTTCCAAATACTGTAACGCTGATATTCCAGATTGAAAAATGCATCTTCTGGGGTAGGTATACATCCATGGCTTAGAAACGGAATATTAATTAATAAACAATATTTCAGATTTCACACTCTTTTAAGTTAAAATTTAGGACTTGATCTATAGACAGCTGCTATACAACACCCATTGATTTGAACTCAGTGACATATATGATTCATGTATTTAAAAGAGAGAGTATTCCTGTACACATGGAGAACAATTTTGCCATATTATGGGGAAACTCCACAAGCCTTGCCATGGCAAAATTAGATGTTCCAGCTGGGAAATATTTATTGGGCAACATTGTGCTTCAGCCCTCTTAATTCACATATTTATTTATTTAATCAATTTTATATGGCTGCCCATATCATCAGGAGCGACTCTGGGTGACGTACAACAATCAAATAAAATAACATACAGTATAAACCCTCTATCATTTTTGTCTCATAGTTAAATTTACTAATTCAGTTTCCAAACTGCTGATAATCCTTGTGTTTTATTTATTTGCAATTTTGTTTGAATGATTTGTATGGCTGCCCATCTCACCACAGCGTTATCACTGAATTCTAAAGTCCAGAGCACTTCAGCTTCTTCATTTTCTATTACTTTGCTTTGTGGTCTCACCAGTTCTTGCTTGCAGGAAAGTGGAATTCCTGCAGATATTCCAATGCACCATTGTTGCTACTTTGTCGTGCCATTGTTTATAATCAGTCTGTGCAATCTTCTTGCAGCAGATAACTATGTGGTCCACTGTTTCTTTAGCTTCTTTTCAGAGACAGCATTTTCTGTCTGTTGTTGTCTTCTCAAATCTGGCTTTGTATGCATTTATTCTTAAGGCTTGGTCTTATGCAGCCAGAATTATCCTCTCTGTCTATTCAACTTTCCTGCTCTTAGAATGGAATAGAATTATAGGGCTAGAAGGGACCTTGGAGGTCTTTTAGTCCAACCCCCTGCCCATGACAGGAGACCTTATATCATTATAATATAATTTTATAGATAGGTAAATATAGATATATTTATTAATATTATATATGTGAATATATACACACATATATAATTATAATGATATAATCTTAGCTATTGGCCGGTCGTTGCTTCAACTGTTGTATACTTGCAACATTCCATGCCCACTTATGCTCTTTGGTAAGTAAAGCCTGTCAATGTTGCTGTGTAGCATGATTATTAGTATTAATATTAGTATGATAGTTAGATGATAGATACAATGTTTCCCCGAAAATAAGACTCAGTATTATATTTTTGGCTCCAAAACATGCTTTATGGCTTATTTTTGGGGAAATATGGTATCAGGGTGATGGCGAGGGATCTGGTCTGTGGTCTGTGGCTGCTGCTGGACACCATTGGCCCCTGCACTCCTGTGCTGGCCATACCCCTCCTCACCAAGGCTGACGTTCTTAACGTGCTTATATTACAAGCATCCTGAAAAATCATGCTCGGGCTTATTTTCTGGTTGGGACTTATTTTCAGGGAAACATGGTAGACAGATGGACGGATGGACAGACGGGCAGACAGACAGACAGACAGACAGATAATTTGATCAACTCAAGGTGGTTGCACATAGATTCCATTCTTCAGAATTCTTCTTAAAGCATAATGCTAAGAACTGGACACAATACTAGTGTAGGAACCAATCAATACAGAATAATATGGGATAGCTCTTTTTTCTAACTATGAGCTGAATGACATGTCAGATGATCCTTGTTTAAATTTTTAATAGACTGTTTTGCCTCTCAAATTAAAAATTGGAATTGGCCACAGATTTATGTCATCTGCAGTCTGCATTGCAGTTAGAAATGTAGCACAGTGATTAAGGGACTTAGATCCTTAGTCCATTTTCTACTTCCTTCTTTCCATTATGCAAAGACCAACTCCATGGAGAATGCTGAAAAAGGTAGCAGAAAAGAGAAGAGGATGACCAACAGACAGGAGAATGGATTTATCCCAGTGGCAATGTCTGGGACCATTGGAAGACCTGAAAAAAAAAACAGGTTAGGGATACATTGTCATGGAGAAAATCTATATAGTTGCTAGGCGTTGAAAATGATTTGATGGCATATAATCAATCAATCAACCAATCCTTCAATGAGATTTTTCTTCCTGAGTGAAAACCTCCTATCTGATTCTTTCCCCAGACTTATCACCCCAAACTACAGTTTATATATCTGGGAGGTCATGTGACAGAATGCCAGGTGGCAGGATTTTAATAATCCTGACTTAGCATTATAAATAAACAGAACCAATAACAGTGGTCTCAGCTGCTGTTTTGAATTTATGCTTGATTAATAATTCTCATGCTGAAGTTCATCTGGCAGGCACAGTACTGGAGTATGCTGGTTTAAAGGAACAGATGGACGTAAATGTCCAGTAGCATTTACAAGAATAGTAAGGATTGAAATGAAAACATCATACATATAATCTTGTGCAGACTGTGCCCAAGAATGTGTACATGGGACTGTAGTTCATAAAAACCCAAAGGAAATTCCCTTGATACCTGCTGAACTCCTTGCCCCACCTGAATTTATGCTTCTGAGATTAATTTATGAAAAATAAGATGGGAAGCTAGCATGCCAGAAAGCAAAGCATTCTTGATAAACCAGTGCTGGCACCTGTCAGGTACTGCATTCTTTTCTAAATATTGAAACCCCATGCCTAAGCTTCAATACCTGGACAGATTTATATAAAATTGGATTCACTTATCTGAGAAAATGGCACATGTTCAGGATGCACATAGAGGTTGAATAGGGGGGCATTGCCTTGATAAATTAATCAGGTATCTAGGTAGGGTGTAGTTGTACATTTAGAATAGGTATGATGATAAGCCTCCAATGATTACATTCCAAAGGAAACCAAACTGCATAAACACCTTGGATGCTCAGGATATTTTGCTTAACAAAAGGTGTAACTGGGCCCATCGTCAAAATATGTGAATGTATATTTATATGCTTAGCAAATGATTTGAAACAGCCCTATTGAAATATAGTTCTGTCGCAAAGTCTGAAAATAGATTTGAATTTGTGAGTTATTGCTCTGTATTCAAAAAGCTTCTATTGTGACTCTGTTTTACTTTCAATTTAGATATCGGTTCTAATCAGATCTGATATCTATCGGATCTGATTAGAGAAGGAGAGGAAGACCAAGGAAACCATGGTTGGATGGAGCTGATGAGAACTTCAAAAAGAGAGAGATGAGAAATTTAAAAAACAAATGGATTTGATGGAAATCAAGATAAGGAATAATAATAATAATAATAATAATAATAATAATAATAATAATAATAATAATAATAATAATAATAATAATAATAATAATAATAATAATAATAATAATAATAATAATAATAATAATAATAATAGCAACAACAAAACAACAACAACAACAACAACAACAGAGTTGGAAGGGAATAGAAAGATATAGTGGATTATATTGGAGAAAACTAGACATACTGTATTTTTCGGAGGATAAGACGCACCTTTTTACTCCCCAAAAGGGGTCAAAAAGTGGGTGCATCCTATACTCCGAATGTAGCCCCCACCCACCTGCCAGCCGCCACTCAGCCTGGGGAGGAAAGCGTTTTCAGGCGGCAGCGCTGCGATCCCCTCCCCGATTCCAAAAACAGAGGGTGCGGAGACCAAAAAAAGCATCGCGTTTCAGGTGGCGGGCAGCGCCGGTTGCACGCCCTGTTTTTGGAATGGGGAAGGAAGTGTTTGGCCGCTGCCGCCGTTGCTGGCCGGAGCTGCAGCCGCTGTTGCTGGGAGCCGCTGCCGCCCCAGCCGCCGTTGCAGCCTCCGCCCCCGCTGGAGGACCTGCCGCCGCCCCCATTGCAGCCCCTGCCCCCGCCGCAGGACCCACAGCCGCCCCCGGCGCAGGACACGCCGCTGCAGCCGCCCCCTTTGCAGCCCCCGCTTCCGCCGCAGGACCCTCAGCCGCCCCCATTGCAGCCCCCACCCCAGGCGCAGGACCCGCAGCCGCAGCTGCCCCCTTTGCAGCCCCCGCCTCCGCCGCAGGACCGGCAGCCGCCCCCATTGCAGCCCCCACCCCGGCGCAGGACACGCCGCCGCAGCTGCCCCCTTTGCAGCCCCCGCCTCCGCCGCAGGACCCTCAGCCACCCCCGTTGCAGCCCCCGCCCCCGGCGCAGGACACGGTGCCGCAGCCGCCCCTGTTGCAGCCCTCGCCCCCACTGCAGGACCCGACAACGCCGATACTCACCACCGCCGATACTTGCCACCGCCGGAGCCACCGCTGCTGCTGCCCGAAGCGAGCAGCCTGACAGGTTTGAAGACCAACTTCCAAGTTTGAAGAGCCCTGGGTTAGCGGTGCAAGGGTCTTCAAACTTGGCAAGTTTAAGACTAGTGGACTTCAACTCCCAGAATTCCTCCTCCAGTCATGCTAGCTCAGGAATGACTGGAGGAGGAATTCTGGGAGTTGAAGTCCACAAGTCTTAAACTTGCCAAGTTTGAAGACCCTTGCCACCTCTAACCCAGGGCTCTTCAAACTTGGCAACTTTAAGACTTGTGGACTTTAACTCCCATTCCTGGAACTGGAGGAATAATTCTGGGAGTTGAAGTCCACAAGGCTTAAACTTGCCAAGGGGGTGCAAGGGTGTTCAAACTTGTGGACTTCAACTCCCAGAATTCCTCCTCCAGTCATGCTAGCTCAGGAATTGGAGTTGAAGTCCACAAGTCTTAAAGCTGTCAAGTTTGAAGACCCCTGGGTTAGGGGTTAGGGGTGCAAGGGTCTTCAAACTTGGCAAGACTTTTTACAACCATGTACACTTTTTACAAACTTCAAACTTGACAGCTTTAAGACTTGTGGACTTCAACTCCCATTCCTGAGCTAGCATGACTGGAGGAGGAATTCTGGGAGTTGAAGTCCACAAGTCTTAAAGCTGTCAAGTTTGAAGTTTGTAAAAAGTGTATATAGTTGTAAAAAGTATACATGGTTGTAAAAAGTATTCTGCTACACTGTTATTTTATTAAATAATATATTACTATACCATTTGGTTCAGAATACTTTTTTCCTTGTTTTCCTCCTCTAAAATCTAGGTGCGTCTTATACTCCGAAAAATACGGTATTTCTTTTCTTTTTTTCTTATCACTTGCATTTCAATTATTTTGTTTACTACTTCTGCCCTTTTGTCTGTGTTTTGGATAATATTGCTTAATAAAATGGGTACATGTGTCTCCTGAGATCTTAGATGCACAGTGTTTTTCTTTAAATAATTATCTGAAGCAAAATGCCTTTCTTTTATTAAAACAAGAAATTACAAATCTATTTTAGGTTAAAACAGGCTAAAATAGCACCCGAACATCACTAAAACAGATTAGCGTAGAATACCATTAACATAACCCAATCACTAATTAATTTCTACATCACAGCATATAAAAATAGCTGCTTAGCACATCAAGACATAAACAAGAGGAAATGAGCTTTCTTTTTCAGATAGTTGAAATGGCTCATGCATTAATTCCTTGTTACACTCGTTAATTTAATTCCTTATTTCATATTAATGTCTCATGATTGTCAGATAGTGTTTTTTAGTTAGCTGTCCATGAGTCTCTTTCTCCAAATGCTAAAATATTCCTAAAATTAGTCAAACGTTTAACAATGCATGTTTTATTGAGATAGCATATTCATTATACTTGAATATAGCCAAACAGTCACTCATGCCCTTGTCACCTCACGGCTGGACTACTGTAATGTGCTCTACATGGGGCTACCCTCAAAGAGTATCCGGAGACTGCAACTGGTGCAAAATGCAGCTGCGCGAGCTGTGGTGGGTATACCAAGATACACCCACGTAACACCTATTCTCCGCCAGCTGCATTGGTTGCCCATTGGTCTCCGGACGCAATTTAAGATGTTGGTTTTGACCTTTAAAGTCCTACATGGCTCAGGGCCAGGTTACCTTTGGGACCGCATCCTACCACATATCTCCCTAAGATCGGTCAGGACCCACAGAGTTGGTCTCCTCCAGGTCCCATCAGCCAAACAATGTTGGTTGGCGGGACCACGGGGGAGAGTATTCTCTGTGGGAGCCCCATCTCTCTGGAACCAACTCCTATCAGAGATTCGGACTATCCCCACCCTACTGGCCTTCCACAAAGCCGTAAAGATGTGGCTCTTCCGGCAGGCGGGGTGAAGAAGATCGATTTCCCCCTTGGATGAATGGTTTTGTTTTAACTTTTGTAATGTTTTAAACTGTTTTTATTATATTTGTATTGTTCTTATCCTTGCTGTACGCCGCCCTGAGTCCTACGGGATTGGGCGGCCTATAAGAACTTTAATTAAATTAAATTACTTGAGATCTATACATTACTTTCTGTTACCTTCTTTTACAATTCTGTCACTTCTGAAAGTCTGATAAGAACCACATATTTAATTAAAGATGTTGACATTTTACATTTTCAGAGATCTTATAATCTTTAGATTTTAAGTGACATGGCATCACTAGATGTTAGCTAAAGGAACATAGGATGTGGTTTATCATATTCATAGTTATTTTTTCGCTATTTCTTTGGAGACACAGAGAGAGAGAGAGAGAGAGAGAGAGACCCTGGGTGCAGACTAGGCAGAGAGGCCTCAGAGAAAGTTCGACACATAATGGCAGAATACAAGATGCAGGCAGGAACAGAAGTCGCTGAACGGTACAACCAAGGAGATGACATTATGTAAAGGAACAACTGCAAAGTGTATAGCAGTGATGGCGAACCTTTTTTTCCTCGGGTGCCGAAATACTGCGCGTGCGTGCTATCACATGCAAGTGTGTGCCCACACCCATAATTCAAAGCCCCCCTTGCCCCACCCCCTGCACATGTACATTCCCTGTTTCCCAACTTCCAGTGGGTGGTAGGCCCATTTTTGCCCTCCACAGGCTCCAGAGGCTTTCTTGGAGCTTGGGGAGGGCAAAAACGCTCCCCCCCGCCACCCCAGAGGCCCTCCAGAGGCCGAAATCACCCTCCTAGAGCCTCTGCGCGAGCCAAAAATCAGTTGGCGGGCACGCACATGCGCACTGGAGCTGAGCTAGGGCAACGGCTCGCGTGCCGGGAGATATGGCTCCGCGTGCCACCTGTGGCACCCGTGCCATAGGTTCGCCATCACTGGTGTATAGGATAGATCCTTCCACATCCAGATGGAAGATTCCATAGAAGGTTGCGGAGAATAATAGGACTAAGATCCTGAGGAACTTTCAGATTCAGATGGACAGGTAGGTACTAGCAGTCAACCACACATCATGGTAGTAGACAAGAAGCAGAAAACTGCGGTGATCATAAATGTTGTGGTACAAAATGATAGCAACAGCATGAGAAGCTGGAGAAATACCAGGAGCTGAAGGAGGAACTAGAGAGGAAGCGGAAAATAAAAGCCAAAGTAATCCCACTAGTGGCAGGAGCACTCGGGGTTCCTAAGCTGGGAGATGGGCTCCAATAGATCCCCAGGAACAACATCCTAGCTCTCACTGAAGATCAATGTTAGGAACAACTAAGATACTGTGTCAGAACCCTCAAACTCCCAGGCCAAAGTTGAGGAAGACATATACTACCCATGGGGGTGAGAAGAGAATTTTAAAGTGTGTGTGTATATATGTGTATTTGATTCACTAAACTCATTACAAAACCAGATGGTGTTTTTCCCCCAAATTAATTCAATATTTTTATCCTCCTACTATCTGTGTATCTCAGCGACTGTCCCCTTGGTTACTGAAAAATTGGGGGAAATGGTTTCTTACCCCTAATGTAACAGTGTCGTGACTTTTGGAATCCCTCAAGATATTTATGTACTGGAGAATACAGTAGCAATGCATCTTCATATTTTAAGATCCAAAATGTATCTATTTGGACCTTATAAAACATTGTGAAAGGTTGTATCTCTATGGCAGGGGAGGGAACATAGGTATGTATGTGGCCTTTGAATGCCATTCTTTGGTGCTTAGAGCTCTCCATTAGAGCTGGTAAGATCAGCAGCTCATTTTCTCACCAGTTTAAGTAGAAAACACACAGAAACTGAAGGGTAAGTTATCAAACCTATCATGGTTTTATAAAGAAATGAATTATCTCTCAACCTGATAAAAAAGGGGGGAAACCGTCTTTTTTTATATGACATGACTGCACATTTTGTATCATTGCTCTGCCCATTACAGCCATCACTCTCCAATCACAAAAAGTTGTCCTGCCTCCTACTGTAAGGTATTCTTCCTATTATATTTGCAGATGGATCCAAAAGTGCATCCCATCTAGAAGGGCTGAATAATGCTTTTCTGTATAATTCTTCCACTTTCCTTTTAGGACTGATAGTTCAAAACTTAAAATAATCTACCAACCCTAACTGCCATTGTGACAGCCAAGTATGTAAGCTGAAGTGAATTCTAGTGACCAGAGAATAAATGTACTTGCATTTCTTAAGACTCCACCTAGCTCTTAAGGTTGAATCGAGTTGGGAGTAGCTTGATGTGGGGGAGGGAGCATTTAATGAGCCATTGCATCAAGTCCCCATATATATTTCACATACAGCTTATTTCCAAGTGAATTTTTGCTCTCTTTGACTTAAAGAAAAGTCACCTCTACCTTCACATGTTTTGTGTGCTTTTTAATACCGAGTTTCCCCGAAAATAAGACAGGGGCTTATATTTTTTGAACCCCAAAATGCCCCTGGCCTTATTTTTGGGGGGTGGCTTATTATTTTCGGGGTGCAGGCAGGGCGGGGCATGAGACGCACCACTTACTGAAGTTTGTCAGCTCCGTGGTCTCTCGGCTAGTCTCTTTAGGGGAAAAAACTTGCAAACAGAAAAGCCGAGAGACCACGGAGCTGCAAAACTCCAGTAAGTGGTGCGTCACTCTTGGCGGGGCGGGGCAGGGTGGGGCTGGGCAGGCGTAATACCTGGAACTTGTCCCGGGACCTCCATCGCGTTCTTACGGTCTTCTCTCTACGGCAGCCTGTTCTAAAAGAACGCCGCGCAAGTTCGAGAAGTTTGGATTAGCGAGATGTTCTTTTGGAATGGGCTGCCGTGGAGAGAAGACTGTAAGAAGGCGACCGAGGTATCGGGACAAGTCCTAGGTAGGAGGGGCGTCTTGTGCTGGGGTTTGGCAGGGCAGGCGTGGTGTGGCGTGGTGGCCGTCCTACCTGGGACTTGTCCCGGGACCTCCGTCGCATTCTTACGGTCTTCTCTCCAAGGCAGCCTGTTCTAAAAGAACGCTGTGCGAGTTCGAGAAGTTTGGACTCGCGAGACGTTATTTTGGAACGGGCTGCCATTGAGAGAAGACCGTAAGAAGGCGACCGAGGTATCGGGACAAGTCCGAGGTAGGAGAGGTGTCTCGCGCTGGGGTTTGGCAGGGCGGGTGGGCGTGGTGTGGCGGGTGTCCCTTTAAAATGCTTCGAAGGACTTGAGGGTTTCAGGTGGGGGATGGGTGGGGCATCCCTGTCGCTGCTGCCTTCCTCGTGCTGCGCGCCGCCCATCCCCCACCTGAAACCCTCAAGTCCTTCAAAGCATTTTAAAGGGATGCGTTTTGCCTGCCATGAAGGGAACCGATGCTTGCCTCCTGTTCTTCGGGGAACATTGGTTGCCTTCATGGCAGGCAAAGCGCATCCCTTTAAAATGCTTCGAAGGACTTGAGGGTTTCGGGCGGGGGATGGGGCGTGGCGCGGCATGAGTGAGGAAGGCAGCGACAACAGGGAAGTGGCGAACTGCCAGACGCTGGTAAGATGAGCATCTCGCAGCCCGGCCCTCCCCCTCCCCTGCCACCCCCAAATTGTGCCTGACGATCTTACCAGCATCTGGCAGTTCGCCACTTCTCTTGCTTGGCAGGTCTTTGCAGGGAAACTCCTTGAAATGAAAAGTTATCGCGAGTGTGAGAAGTTAATTTCTCGCACTCGCGATAACTTTTCCTTTCATTTTAAGAAGTTTCCCTGCAAAGACCTGCCAAGCAAGAGAAGTGGCAAACTGCCAGACGCTGGTAAGATTGTTAGGCACAATTTGGGGGTGGCAGGGGAGGGGGAGAGCCGGGCTGCGAGATGCTCATCTTACCAGCATCTGGCAGTTCGCCGCTTCTCTTGCTTGGCAGGTCTTTGCAGGGAAACTTCTTGAGGGATCTCTCTCTCTCTTTCCGGGCCAAAAGAGTGCCGCTGCAAAAAGAGCGGCTTCCGGCATGTCCCCCCCCTTTCCCCCGGAAGTAGTTGGGGGGGCTTATTTTCAGGGGGTGGCTTATTTCAAGGCATGTCCCGAAAAGCCCTGTGGGGCTTATTTTTGGGACGTGTCTTATCGTCGGGGAAACACGGTAATACACAATCATTTCAAGGGTGCTATAAATGTGAGCTCCCATTCTCTTCTCAATATATCCAAACATTTTCTTGAAATTGAAGTCATATGGAAGGTAACATAAGATTCCAGTATATCGTTATACTGGAGAGTGTAAGATTATATTTCTTAGATTTTTCTCTCCTTTTTTTAAGGTTTTTTAAATCTTTTGAAGATGAAGGATCTTGTATTTTGAAACATTATAGAAAAAGCTTCCTAAAAAAAAAGCATGTGATCCAGAGGGGGGTTTTAGCAGGTTCTGACCAGTTCTGGAGAACTGGTAGCGGAAATTTTGAGTAGTTCGGAGAACTGGTAGAGGAAATTTTGAGTAGTTCGGAGAACTGGTAAATACCACCTCTGACTGGCCTCGCCCCAATCTATTCTCTGCCTCCTGAGTCCCAGCTGATCGGGAGGAAATGGGGATTTTGCAGTAACCTTCCGCTGGAGTGGGGAGGGAATGGAGATTTTGCAGTATCTTTCTCCTGGAGTGGGGAGGGAATGGAGATTTTACACTATCCTTCCCCTGCCACGCCCATCAAGCCATGCCACACCCACCAGGAGTGGGTTCCTGCCGGTACACTCTTACCTGTTGGTCGCCGCAGAACCGAAGCCGGTGGCATTCGCGGCGTGGGGCTTCCCCCGCCCGCTTTCCCCCGCCCGCCTAGATGCCACCATTTACGTTCTTTTGCTCTCTGCGCATGCGCAAAGCGTTCTGCTTGCGCAGAGGGCAAAAGAACGCAAATGGCGGCATCCAGGCGGGCGGGGGAAAGCGGGCGGGGGAAGCCCTGTGCTGCGAACGCCACCAGCTTCTTCGGTTCTGCGGCGACCAACAGTAAGAGCGTACCGGCAGGAACCCACCCCTCACGTCCACCAAGCCCCACCCACAGAACCCGCAGTAAAAAAATTTGAAACCCACCACTGATGAGATCATTCATTAAGTTTTGATTTGGAAAGCAGCTGTAGGTATTCATTCTCCTTGCTCGTATAGTAAATCAGGCCTGTAGTGTTGAAAAAAGGGGGATAGTTCTAGGTGCTGAATTCAGCTTTCAAGGTAAAGTGTGAATCTTTGTTGTTTTGAGCATTTGATGAGGGGCAGAACATTCAGTTCCTCACAAACCTCCTGATAATTCAGATCTTCCCACAGTCAATTTGAAACAAAGAATAATTACCAGCTGGCTTTATCATGTTTAGTGCTTTGTGGAGAGTAAATTACATAACCGTTCTTTTATTAATGTTTTATAGCAGCATAATATCAAGTACCATGCAGCATTTATGTCAAAAGTGTCTGAATTCTTTAATGGCAAGCGTGGAGTTTTCTAGTAATTAATATTCTGTCATTATTTTGGATACTATGAGCTGGTTTTTAGATCAATTATTTGATAATATCAACCACTGAACATTGATCAGAGTTAAAAGATGAATCAGAACTACAAGGTGGCTGAAAGAGGCATTATACATTTAGAAAGTTCTAATTCAATTGTTTTGTTTTTGCCTCCCCCACAAAGTTATAGTCTGCCTCTGGCTTACTTGCAGAGCTAGCATAGGTATGCTATCAACCAAGACAATCACACCTCACCAACCAACCAGCAACCTGTCGGGGAACACTTTATTCAAGGCCTCCTCAAATCTGGGAACTAGCCTTGGTCATTGTGAATTAATAAATTTGCAGAAAGAAAAGTTAACCACACATCACATTGGTCTACTCAGACTCGACTAGCACATTTGACTAATTTTAATTTAACTGCCATAAGAGCTAGAAGGAATATCTAGGAGGAATTAAGTTCAGGTAATTTTTTCCACTAGCAATTTACAGAGCCTTCTAAAATATCCATCTGTTGTTGTATCAAAATAACAGCAATAAGGACAGGATTCATATAACTTCAACAAAAATTGGTAATGCAATTATGACACCCTAAATCAATAGTGAAGAAATGGTCACAACTGCCTGATACACAGCAATGAAGGACAAAAAAAATAATTAATATTCGTATATGTACAGTATGTACTGTACATGTATTACCGGTAACTGAGTTATGAGTTATGTGTTAATTGTTCAGTGCATCCTTAATGTAAACCACTCCAAACTTGACTGCAGAAAATACGACTTCAGCAACAGAGTGATCAATGCCTGGAATGCACTACCTGACTCTTGTGGTTTCTTCCCCAAACCCCAAAAACTTAGACTGTCTACAGTCGACTTCTCCCCATTTCTAAGAGGTCTGTAAGGGGCGTGCATAAGCGCACCACTGTGCCTACCGTCCCTGTCCTGCTGTCCTATTGTCCTCTTTTATCGGTACTTTTAAACTTATGTTATGTTTATACAAAGAACTACTATCCTGCACATGTCTGACAAAATAAATAAAATCCTGTGATAACATGAAAATTGCTTACTTGAAGTATGTATTTACAGTATAACACAGCACAGGATGCCCTGAAACATAATTACTATATATTTTGGTTTGGTAAATTACCTCATTATAAGTACCAAGAGATTCAACTGTAAGGTACCAATTCCTTAGGTGGCCTCATAAAAGCTTTTATTTCTTATCTGAAAAAATCTTGAGAAATCCAGGTCTAAAAGAAAATATCTAGTAATTGCCAAATTGTTCAGTGATTCTAGTACACTTTATTTATTTATTTTGGTTTTCTTATATGCCGCCCTACTCCTTACTTCAAATAACGGATGCCCCAATATTGCTCACCTCATACATAAATGCTAAGAACTCAAGAGAAAGATCCAGAAATGAGGCCAATTGGCACAAGAGTGTCTTTATGATGCCTCCTAGTGCAACAAGTTAGACTTTCCTCTTACCAAACTTTCAGTTTTAATATTTCATTGTATAATGTTTTTAGTGATACAAATCAGTGGTGGGTTGTAAATAATTTTGCCATCGGTTCGCGCTCGCATGTGCATGCGATGCTTCTGCGCATGCGCATCCCGGGCAGGTGGGCGGAGCCTCCCGCCGCCAGCGTTACCGGTTCTAAGAACCAGTTCTAAGAACCAGTACCCACCGCTGATACAAATCATATACATTCCATTTATATATCTGAATGTCTAACAGCCCCATGATACCACGAAGGCCCTACTCATATTTAACTGAAATCCCCTTTCTTAGGAGTCACAAATATTTATGGTGCCCTTCTGGCCTCCAAATGGATACAGCTGACAAAGGTGGAAAGATGCTACTAGATTACCCATCCCTTGAGGAGGTAGTGGAAATGCAAGACCAAACAGGATGGCAGAAAGCATGGGAGTCATTGTATGAATCTGTGCAATGCTACTCTAATTACATCTAACATTAAATTTACCTGGCAAAGGATTTTATCATATTTAAGAACCACCAATTTCCCTCACAGAGGGAGTCTGGGTAGTGTACATTAAAATATTAAAAGCATCAAAACAATATGTGGCGCAGTGATTAGAATGCAATGTTGCAGTATTGCAGGCTAATTCTGCCACCTGCCAGCAGTTCGATTCTCACCGGCTCAAGGTTGACTCAGCTTTCCATTCTTCTGAGATCGGTAAATGAGGACCCAAATTTTTGGCGGTAATATGCTGACTCTGTGAACCGCTTAGAGCAGTGTTTCTCAACCTTGGCAGTTTGAAGATGTGTGGACTTCAACTCCTAGAATTCCACAGCCAGCAACGCTGGCTGTGGAATTCTGGGAGTTGAAGTCCACACATCTTCAAACTGCCAAGGTTGAGAAACACTGCCTTAGGAATAATGCCATCCATCTCCCTCCCTCCCCACCAACGAAATTTCACTTTAATGCAGTGCTTCTCAATTATTTTCTGTTACGCCCCCCTAGGAAGAAGTAAACATTAAATATTAAATAATTGTTAAATATTTTTCCATGGTGTCATGATGTCATGAAACCATGGTTTCATGGTTTAAGTAAGGTGTTTCTTAAGGGTCTCTTAAGGGCGTGCATAAGCGCACCAGCGTTCCCTCTTATCAGTACCAATCTTATGTACATAAACAATGTTACATCTATGTCAGTGTTTCCCAACCTTGGCAACTTGAAGATATCTGGACTTCAACTCCCAGAATTCCCCAGCCAGCAAATGCTGGCTGGGGAATTCTGGGAGTTGAAGTCCAGATATCTTCAAGTTGCCAAGGTTGGGAAACACTGGCTTAGAGGGCTATAAAGCACAGTGATATGCTATATAAGTCTAAGTGCTATTGCTATATAAAATTTTAGAAGAAAAAAATTAAGAGGCAAATAATTAAAACACAAGGGTTTTTAGGGCACTAGCCCACCCCAAGGCTGTGTGCTCCTCTGTGAGCCCCAAGCAAAGCCAGAGTCATGTTTTGATGCCCTTTTAACCCTATTGTGAAGGGAAAACTGTTGTATGGATGAGAAGGGGTAAATAACTGCATAGCAGTCTGAATAGAATTTGGAGTGCAGAGTTATGTGCACTTCTGGATAGTGTGCATGAACTGAACAAACTAGCAGTCTTAAACAGCTAAACTACTCTGTATTAACACTGTAATCTCCTGGCTAATGTACCATCATCATATGCTAAAGAGTTATTAATTTTGACTTATTGTAATGTATTATATGTCTTTTATGTTATGTTGCAAACCACTTTTGACTGAAGCAACGTAGACATTTATAAGAAATAAGACAAAATGGCAGTGATAAAATGAAGGAAACTGTTGTCCATGAGCAACATGGTATCATAATAATGTTGCAAGAATCCAGAGCAGGCAAGAGAATGTCGTTCTTGGCTGGTCAGAAAGGCTAGTCAGCAGTAGTGGGTTTCACTTACCTTTGCTACCGGTTCGGGAACGGGAGCGCATGGGTGCAGGCATTGCATGTGCACAACGCTTCTGCGCATGCGCAGCACCTTCTGTGCATACGCAGAGCGTTTTTGATGATATCCAGGCAGGTGGGCTGAGCCTCCCGCCGCTACCAGTTCACCCGATCCAGGGTGAACCGGTAGCAACCCACCACTGCCAATCAGGACTGCAAAATATTTTGCAACATTCTAAGGTTACAGCTGGAAATTCCAGTCGATTCTGGTAGCCCAAGAAAAGTGCTAGGAAAAGACACTGTGCATGTGCTGCCGGAAGAAAAACAGCTGATGGGGCCTTTGATGCAATGTGAAGTATCTCTGCTTCACTGCTAGAAGTGTTTGTGGGGCGGTGGCGGTGGAGATGTTTTGCATATCAGCTTTAAGCCAGCCAAGTCTTAAAGTTGTCAAGGTTGGACACTCCTGATCTACACAAGTGAAGCATTGCAGAGTCTAGTCCTATTAGACATTTGGGCTGTTGTTGATTCCTGTGACTTTAGTTCCAAAGAAAACTCAGACAAATGTGCTCCACAAACACTGTCTGAGATGTAACTGGAAGCAATTAAGTCCTGAAGCTTCGCTATGAGGAGCACTAACACTGCAACATTATCTACAGTAATTATGACATTAATTTTAAAAATGTATTCTCTCTCTCTGCATCTCTCATCTGCCTCAACACGGTACAGAATCTACAATCAAAGAAACATATAACAAAAAAACAGGAAATGTTGATACCAGTGGTGAAATCCAATTTTTTTTACTACCAGTTCTGTGGGCGTGGCTTGGTGGGCGTGGTGTGGCTTGGTGTGTGTGGCAGAGGAAGGATACTGCAAAATCTCCATTCCCACCCCACTCCAGGGGAAGAATACTGCAAAATCTCCATTCCCACTCCACTCCTGGGGGAAGAATATTGCAAAGAGGTGGTATTTGCCAGTTCTCCGAACTACTCAAAATTTCCGCTACCGGTTCTCCGAACTACTCAAAATTTCCGCTACCGGTTCTCCAGAACCTGCTGGATTTCACCCCTGGTTGATACTAGTGTGTATGTTAGGCTGCAGTCTGACCCTATTTCTTCTGTATCATCACAAGTTGCTTTGTTTTTTAAACAGCTGATATGGAGAAGAAATTGCTAACCAAGGTGAAGCTAATTATAAGCTGTTCTGGATGATGACTGTTTCATGCTTGCTTAATCATGCATTAGTATGATTAAAACAAGATGAACATATGCCAAGAAATTTCACACTCCATATAAATTACCGTTCCAATGGAGAAAATCACATTCTATAACTTTTCCAATCAAGTTTACATAATCATTGTTGACTGTGACAAGGATACTAGCTAATTAGTTAATTAATTCGCTAATTGCTGATTACACATTCTAAGGTTGCAGTCTGAGGTAGGAAGAACCATTTTCAAATACAGAAGTATTTTTTAGAGATTCTTTACTTCGTTCATATCCTATTAACATTAACAAATTTCTGTAACTTCATAGCCTCATATATTAATTGCCTCAGGACATCCTGAGATTCATTTAAAGCTGGTTACTCTACAAGAAAATCAGTGACAAATGAACTCCAAAATGAAGTTTGATAACAGATGTTACAGTGCCTTCAGAAACCTAAATTAAACCTAGCCCTGTTCTCCCCAAGTTGTTGGCAAGCAGGCAATTGCTGTCTAATGCTGCCCCTTTTTTGTTGGATCCTTATCAGATATGTTTTGCCCAAGATTAACCAATCTTTAATTTCACCTCCTTGTAGTATGTTGTTAAATTGCATGGCAATGCAGTGTAGATCAGTCAGATGTTTCAACCAAAACCACGCAGTTCATCTTCAACTGGTGATGACCAATTCTGGGTCTTCCTTGCCATTTTCTCCACATTTCTGCCATTATTGCCAGTTCTTTTTTTCTTCTCCACCTTTTGTATTCTTGTTATATTTCTATTCCCAGAACTGCAGTTTCTTCTTTGCAGGCGTTAGCTGGTTCATTGGTCTCTTCATTGACAAATTGTAGTAACGTTTCTGACTGAACTGAAATTGCTTGTAGTGTGCAATTCACTTTTGTATCTGCTGATTTTCTTGATAATAGCTGTCATTTGTTGCTTTATTATTTCCAGTGCTTCCTTGATCTTCCTTGACTCTAGGGCTAGGTGATATTTTTAAATCAAGTATTTTTGCTCTTGTTCTTCAGCTTCTTTTCCTTCATCTGTTCTAGCTTTCTTGCTCCGATCTTAGCATGCTGATCTTATTTTCCAACCTGATCGTCCATTCTGGTGATGCACTATTTGGTCCCCACCCCTTATTTGTTGATCTTGCATCAAAGATCTTCAGTTGTAACTACAGCTGTGGTGCATATCAGTTGGTTGGTTTCTTGCAGTGAACTAGTTATTTTCGCTATTACAGTATTAGAATCTTTTAAGACTTGTGGTTTTTTTGTAACTAAATTCAATGTTGACCATCTTATTCTATCATTTGTGTGCTGTTCTAAATGGTCAGTTATTCTTTGTTTCAATTCCTCCTGTTTTTCAGTTAGAGGACTTTGTTCTTTCTGAGAAGGTAGAAGAGAGGGTGCCTTGTTTGGGAATGAGAATGGTTCAGTAGCTATGCTGGCTTCCTCCATTGCTGACTTTCCTGGTTTGTCACTAGTCTGAGCTACTTCTGGCAAGGCTTCGAATTCTTTGTCTTGGGTAGCAATTTGTTTGAAACAATGAACATTGAAACAATGTTCATTACTAACATTGCTGGGATTATAGAGGAAGAACCATCCCTTGAGGTTAATAAATTTCTGTTTTAAAAATATAAAATACCTGTAGCTCTATATACAAGTTGGTCAAAATAATTTTCATATTCAGGACTCTGCAATTTACCTCTAAAGTTGCAAAAGAAAAGAATCTGATTCCACAAGATGGAACACTCACTGGAAAATGTTTGCTTGATGCAGATTTGGTGAATCAAGGTTGTAAAACTTGTTTAGGCATTAAGTTACCTGACCTGCCATACTGACCTTGGAGAAGGCAGTCCTCATCAAACATCCTCTAAAACACAGCTGTTGGTTGCAAAGGGTGATGTATAAGAAATTATTGATTAGACAAGTTGAGAGAAGAGTGCATTGCTATTCATTTTTACAAAACTGTCTGAATAAATGAAAGCTGCAAACCTAACAAAATACTTGACGTGAGAACAAACTCCAAGGATATTCAGTGTGTTCAGTTCTCACAAATGATGTTTCATAATAGCTTGCAAGGCCAGATTATTTAATAGGGATTGTTGTCTAGTCATATGATACTGTTTCTAGTTTCCAGTTGCTAAAAGATTTAAATAAAGATAAAATACATTTAGGAAAAAATGTATCATGCACATAATGGAAATTATTTAATTCTAAAGACTGGTTGTTACTGGTAACATTTGTCTTACTGGACTGTTTTCACTTTTAAACTGAAAAAGGAACTTATACAAATACCTTTAAAATCTTAGAAAAATCAATCTCCTAGGTCAGAGGTGTCATACTCACATCGTCATTGCGTCGTCACGTGACATATCGGGATTTTTTCCCCTTCGCTAAACTGGGCATGGGCGTGGCCAGCACATGACGCATCCGGCCCATGGGCCAGGAATTTGACAGCCCTGTCCTAGGCCAGTGATGGCGAACCTGTGACACGCGTGCCACAGGTGGCACGTGGAGCCATATCTGAGGGCACACGAGGCGTTGCCCTATGGAGAATTTTAGTAATTCTTTTGCTCTTTATAGCTGTATGAGCAATAACTTGAGTGTGTAGAGATTGGTATCTTTTTCCAGACTGAGGCGACTTTCAGCTATTGAACGGATTCCAGGGACAGTTCAAAAAGTGATTGAAATTAAAAAGTAAATTGATTTACATTTACATTTAATTAAAATTTTGCTGGTAAGATGACTCTCATCTCACATATTTAACTTTCCCCTTCTATTGTTTTAAAAATTATAATTTATGTAAATTTTGGAGAGTATAATTCCAAAGCTTTTAGAGGCATATATTGTACTAGAGTCTCAGGCTTATACTCTTTGTATAAGGGAAAGAAGAAAGAATTTCATGTGTTCATGTTCTCTCTATTACATGCATTAAGCTACTTCCAACATCAATGTTAAAATTACATGAAAAATCTGTGTACTGGAAATTGATTGCAGGATACCTTCCTTTCAGTCAAAAAAGATTCCCTCCTTCTGCAACTGCAACTGTGAAAGTAGCTCAAGCTAATAATATTTCTTAACCTGCATAAGTAGCTGATTAAAACTGGGATCAGGAAGTCTACTTAGTACTTGCAGAGATTAAAGCAGGAAACAAGCAACTTTACTCTAGCAAGCAGCACAGATTTCTGTCTTGAACTGGGAGACCAAGCACACCTTTACCAATACCAGAAGAGATGGTCTGAAGAACTATGATATTTTGTTTCACAATTATTCAAAGGAGCAACTTTGTATCAGCTTATTTGTGGACTTTTATGCAAATAACTGAAGGTGGGATTACAGCATTATTACATGTTTTGCTGTCTAGAGTCACTTTTCAATTGTCAGAAAATCCTTGAAGTAAACTTCCAAAACTAATTGAAATTCAGTACTAAATGTAAAACTTGCTTGTCCTACCATGCATCATTTCCCGATCTATACTTAACAACTTACCATATATTTACTGTAAAATCTTTTTTTACAACTGAAAATAAAGCAACATGTAGTATCTTTGGAGAACATATTTTACCAGTGTGTGCCTGTAAATGTATGTATGCTTCAATTTAGCTATCAGGAACTACGTTCCTATAATGTTCAGGATATATTAATTCAGCATTTAATTTTATTCAGGATTTAATTCTAATTTTAAAAAACAAAGAATTTAAGGGACACGATGGAAAAAGTGAGAAAGACTGCAGGGGTTTCCAATACTACAATATAACTGAACTGGAATTATTTTCAGATGGATCCTGATAAAGATACTATATCAGATTTGACAGCAGAGTTAAATACTACCCCCCCCCAAAGGGAAATAAATTTAAGAGCCAAGCATATGCAATAAAGGTATACTTTTTGCTGATATCTATTCTGTTAATATAACTAAATAAGCCATTATACTCTTGAAGCATTGTGAAATGCAATCTGATCAGAAACAAGAAATTTTACAAGCCTAATGTACAATGCTTGATAGTAGTATTACAAAAATACTTTTCCATGAAATGTTTAAACACTCCGCATTTTTAAATCTGGCAATCTTAAATCAAAAATGGCTAAAATGATATGAATACCTTTGAAACATTGAATTCTATGTCATGGATTTCAAGAACTACAAGAAGACAAAAACTACATTAGTTGTTCAGTGAATTCTCATTCTAACATTAGCAAAGGGTTTCTCACAGACTTCCAAGCAAATATAAAAAACTTGCTGGATCTGTGATGATTCCCCCCTATATTGGAAGCTGTTCTTCTGCTAATGGAAGCAGCTATCTGTTAACACAGGTACCTTCTAAAATATGTCATTTTAGCAAGTACCGGTATATATTTTGGAAACAGTAATAGCTGTATTTTAAAGTCATTGTACTAGCTTTTTACCACTTTAGAGACCATTCATTATATAGCTGTATGAATTTTTCTCCCTTAGGAACTCTGTTGCCTTTTTTTCTGCTTCCTTTATATTGTTCTAAATTATTAATAAAAATCAGTTGAGTAGAGCTTTAGAGGATGGTGAGAGAGGAACTACTCTGAAGAAACAGATTGATTCTCAATGAATATTCACTTTGCTTTTATCAAAAATGTACAATTTGCTACAAAAATCAAAGGATGGACATAAACGATTTAATTGCGAATCAGGGACATTTTTAACATATAATTCTTTTATATTTTTTAAACATAACCTTAATAGATTACATTCATGCTAACTTAATTACCTTTACTTCCCACTGAAAATAATGGAAATGTTAATCATGCCAAATCCCATTGCTTTCAACAGAGACTAAATGCAAATTTGTCAAGATCAGATCTCAAAAAGTTCTGTAAAACGACCTATCTGCAAGTTGAAAAGCTACAACGTGAAAAGTTGTATTATTATGAAAAATATAACCAGCAAAATATACAGGATATTTATATAAAGTAAATTTTCTCGGACTGTATCAACACTGGTTCATCAACTAGAAAGGTTTAGTAATGGCTACTAATTATTCTTATGCATTCTGTAAAAGAATCTAATAAAAATAAAACAAGTCCATATATATATTTACACTTCTTCTTAGACAATAGCATACTGTTCATATAAAAGGTCTCTAATTTTATAGAAATCTTCACAGAGACAACCTTCCAATCCAATACGTCCAGTTTCAGTCTGTAACAAAAAATATATCCAGTTATTTACTTTTTTGAAAGATTTCCTACAATTGGTACATTAAATGTACACACATACGTTCCCTATATACTTACCCTGCGAACAGCAACCAAGTTATTACACACTAGAACTCCTCCCACAAATTCAGCTTGAACTCCTTCTCGCAACAGAACTTGCTTAAAATCTGACAATCTTGGCTCATTCATGAAGACCGACTGATGTCCAGGAACCTTTTGTCAAGACGATACAAGCCAAAATAAAATTTCAATATATTTCAAATACCTGAAGCATTCCACCGGTAAAGTTATTCTGGTTTTGTATCACAAAATTCATACACATTTGTACAAGGCCATATGTTTCATAGGAAAAAAATGGCCTATATGGTGTACATCATGGTAGAATTTATTAAAAGCCTCAATTCTGGTCAGGGCTATATAGCATAAGCAATTTCAAAATCTTTAACAAACATGCTCTTCGAAGTGGCATGGTAATTGATAAAGTCATTATTTGTTTATTAAATTTATTTGCTGCTCTTCTCATATTGAAATAACTCATTTAATTTGATTCAGAGATCTGACACATTTGAGGTTTAGTGATTTTTTTTTAAAGCTCAGCTTTCATTTAGGAAAAAAAATTCCTGACAGAGAAAAATGCTACTTTTTAGTATTTAATATTATGTACATGAAAGACAGTAGTTCTTCATTTTTTATTATACAAGAAACTGCTTTTATTTTAACGGTAACAGATCTACAATTAAAAAGAAAACCCAACTAAAAACCTGGGTTCCTGTCATGAAATGTATTTCAATAATTTCTTTATATACAAGATCATGTTCCCAAAGAAATAAAAGTTCACTTTTAAATCTTACCTCATTGGGTGGTAAGGGCTCCAAAGTAGGAATAATTTCACTCTCCTCACAGATTTCTTTGTCATCATCATCGAAGAGACTTTTAATGGCCTTTTGCTGTGCTACAGCACTGGAATCTGAAGAGGGTGCATCTACTTGCATTTCAGTGTCCTCACCATCATCTCTCAGTTCCCCTTCTTCCAAAATTACCCCTGTGTCTACTTTTGATATTCGCATGTCCAGAACTCCATCTATCCATGCAAGTTCTGCATCTTTAGCTTTACAAAACTGAAGGGAACTGACTAGGGAGTCTTTTAACCTAACCTAAAACAGAATTTTTTAAAAAAACTGAAATAAACAAACAAGAAAGAATTTACATTCTCAGCAGCACTGCTTGCAGTACATCAATAGCCAAAGAAGACAGTGTGAAAGACAATGAAATCACACTATCAAGACATTGTTTTTATTTTTGGCATTTATTGTTAAGGAGTGCAGTGGTTTAGCAAATAACCATTCAGTTACTGGAGCCAGAGAGCCATTTACGTCCCGTAGCAGACCAAGCTTACTACATACTGCACTAAGCAATGATTTGGCAAATTATGTAATTTATTGAAAGAACAAAATTACCTGAGTCTTTATAGTTCAAAAAGCCAGAAATCACTCTATCAATCACAATTAATTCCTATAATACTCCAAGTTAAAACCAAAGGAATGATGCAATGACTCAGTGCAAAGCTAAACAATAGGAAGACCTTGTAGGGAATTATCTTGTTGGATGTTCAAACAGGAAAGTACCAGCCTTGGGGAAGGAGCACACTTAACAAAAGCAATCAAAAATGAAATATTGGCTAATTGTAAAATTAACCTTGCTATGGATGGACAAATGTTTATCACCTTATAAACCAACTTAAAAGTATTTATAAACCTTTCTTTTATAATAAAAATATATTTAAAATATATTCTGTAAATTATATTAGACCACTAAAGTACATTATATAAAATTGCTAATAAGTACAGTAAAAAATTCTATAATATTAATATAGCTAACATAGTAATACAGTTCAATGACATAAACATATACAGCAAAAATCATACCTTACTATCGAAATATAAAAGCTCTACCAATCCATCACAATCATTTTTAAGGAAACACCTAAAAACAAACAAGCCTTTCAAGGATCTTTTTAAAAGGAGCCAGTGAGGAGGTCTGACATTTCCTATCAGGCCAAAATATAGATATGGTACCATTCCCCCCTCTGCCCCCCCCCCAAATATCTTCCTGTGGTTTGTCACACAAGTTCTTTTTGTGGATGGCCAGGTAACGAGGCTTCAAATGCAAATCTCAAAGTAGGGCAGACTGACAGAATGACTGCAGTCCCTCAAGAAATGAGCTCACAGACCCTTCAAAACTTAATACCAGAACTTTAAAATGCCCCAGAAATGCATCTTCAGGCAGCTCAACAATACAATGTCATGATCAGACTACTGGGCTTACTTTGCTTTCTCTTGCATACAAATCCTCTGAAGTAGGTTCTTTGTAACATGTAGGAGCATGTCCAAATCACTTTTTAATCATCAAAACAGTGACATCTTGTTCCAGGCTTATATATAGTATAGTAGTTCTGGAAGGTGTTGCCAAGTGCCTCCACATGCATATTCACCAGAGCCACTGGATACAGCTGGGAGCAACTATGTGCCTCCATGCACATGGAAATAGTCAGGAGCAAGCTCCAAAGCAGATCTACAAGCTTGGAAAAAGATGTGGCTGCTTTAACAATTCAAAAAAGTGGTTCGTATATACTGTTGGCATGTTCTAAAGTACATCTTGCAAGTAGTAGTCCTTTTATAAATACCGTATTTTTTGGAGTATAAGACACACCCTTTCCCCCCCTAAAAGAGGGTGAAAACTTGGGTGCGTCTTATACACCGAATGTAGCCTCGCCCAGTCATCCCCACCCTTTGGCTTCTGCCTCCCAGCAATTTGCCTCCTTGCAGCAAACAGCACAGGGCCTGATTAGCACAAGCAACTGATTATCGGCCTCGAGACAGGCGGCAATAGGCTATGGAAATCCCTGCAGCCTGAAACTATTAGCTGCTTGTGCTAAAACTCACAGTCAAACTAAAACTGCAAGGAGTCAAATTGCTGGGAGGTAGAAGCAGAGGCAGATTTTTATTTTCATGTGCTAATCAGGCTGTGCTAAAACTGGCTGTTTGTTGTTTGTTGCAAGGAGGTAAGTCATTAACTATAAATGCCTATAGAATGTTCAAATTATTACTTATTTTTTAAAGACTGCTTTATTATTGTTCTAGACAACTTAACAAAAAAAAGCTTTTTAAAATAAATGCTTGATCTGAAGAGGCCCAGTGCTATTGTATCTTCTTTTAAATAGCAGAGAATAACTGTACTTCCAGAAAGCCACATCAATTTTAACAGCATCTGTACACGTATAGTCTGAAATGTAACAGTGTCCTGTTGTAGTATTAAGATAAGGCAGCTGAGTTAGACCCTGACTTAGTTATGTTTGGAGTAGATCTATTTAAATAATTGGGAGGAGTTAGTGTGACTACATTTAAGAAAACTTTCTGGCATTAATATACTGCCATAATGTACATTTCTCCAATTCTTTGCTATTTCTATAGGTCAGGCACACATGCACAGAAATACAAAAGCAAACAGTGTATATCATCTGTACTGTTTGCTGGGAGACAAATTGCTGGGAGGCAGAGGCAGAATCCCCCCCCCTGGTTTCCTCCCCCAAAACTAAGGTGCGTCTTATACTCCGGTGCGTCTTATACTCTGAAAAATACGGTACTTGGTAATGGTTTAATTGTGCTAAGTATATCTTGTCATACAAACATGCAAGTCTTACTTGATATATGTGAGTCTCACTGGTTGCATCTACGGTTTCATGCAGTTTGGGCATGTAAACTTTAATGTCTTTCCCCCCAAAAGCTCTACAAGATTCAGTGAGATCTTGACTGGCCTCAGGAGGTCCATGGACAATAATCAATTGCCGTGGCTTCATCTGATTAATAATTTTTTTAATGGAGTCTCCATCAGAGCGGCCTTCATAATCTATGTATGTAACTCGAGCTCTAAAAATAAGATAAAGGAGGAAAAAAATAAGAGATGAAAAAAATATATCTAATCTTTACAGGCTGAGCTGAATATAAACATGTCACGACGTAGCTATCATTCAAGCATACTAAACTGTAATCTTACATTTTGTAACTATTACATCATTATGATTTGCAAATATTTAATATGAATGCAACCTTTAACTATTAAGCCAGATGGTGTTATTTAAGAACTTTGCAAAATACTGAACATTTACATTTAATAACAAAAGGCAGCAGTTCCATTTTTTAAAATGTGCATATTCTGAATTGTTAACAATGTTTTTTGGGAAGTGAAAACTTGTATTGTTAACTAATTAGAAAGTTGAGGGTTGCAATCAAGATGAAGTGATGGAAGTAATCTACATATTTTAAAAAATATACTTAGGGCTGTGAAAATTAGTCATTAAGAAATAAAAGGTCAACTATTTTTATAGACCAACACTACCTTAGAAACAGTGTGGAAACACAAAATAAGTTTATACAATGTAAGAAATTGAACTCTTCTGTGTTCAATATTTTTTTCAATTATTTAATTATGAAGACCAGCAATTTAAGTATTGTGTATACTCATTAACTCTCACACAGAAGAGCTTCAAAAGGATCTTTTCAAACTAGCAATGGAGGCTCAAGGTAGATATGTCATAAAAGGGAATGTGACTCCTGGTAACTGCATAGATGCATCCATTAAGTTTCCTTGGCAACAGCACAGAAGAGGTTTATCACTGCCACCTTCTGGAATTTTTGTTTCTTTTTAATCCAATCTATAGCCGTAGAATTCACTGATACTTACACTCATTATGTGATCGGATACTATTGGTTAGTATCAAATCAAAGACATATTATTCTCTTGTACATTTTTATACACACTGCAGGAGAAAATTATCAGCCAAACAAAATAGTAATTCTGTAGAAAGATTATTCTCTGTTGTTTGTCTCCCAACTGATGCCAACAGATTTCAAGTGTCTCATTACTACAATTTCATGCTTCTTTGAAAGTTTTGCAATATACTTTTATTAAACATCATCTGTAAATCATTCTCCTTGGTTACATAAGTTATAGACATAAAATATTGCTTTGGTGTGTTCTTTCTATAAACTAGCATGCTTTTTATAACATTGGCAAATTTATTCATTTGTATTTGGGGGCAGGGATATTTTTAACATATTGTAAACTCTTCTTCTCTACATTCCTTGGAGCTATGGATCACCAAAAGCAAACGCAGACAGCGGAGACGGAGAGGTAAAAGAGCAGGAATTTTGAATAGACCAAGGAATAGGGGGAATAAAAAACCCCCGCTCCCTTCAATCTTTCTGACTAATTTACATTCACTTGCTAATAAGATGGATGAAATACTCCTTTTAAACAGATGCAATTCTGATTTTTACAAATCATTGAAACCTGACTAGATGAGGAAATGGATGACAACAGCATGCATACAGTATACCAGGGTTTCAGATACTAAGAGCAGACAGAATTGCAGAATCATCAGGTAAAAAGAAAGGAGGCGGCTTATGTATGTATACTGTATATCAACAACAGCTGGTCTCAGGATATAACTATAATATACAAATTCTGTGATGAAAACTGTGATGAAAACTGTAAACAATTTTATTCTCCACGAGTTTTTTCCTAATTTCTCCTAATTGCTGTTTATGTTCCTCCACAAGCTTGTGTAAACAAGGCATTACGAACTCTAGCTGACCAGATTATGGAGGCTGAAGCCAAATACCCAGATTCACTGGTCATTATTTTGGGAGACTTAAACAAGGCAAACTTAAGGAAAGAGCTTCCAAAATATTTTCAGCATGTCAAATGTCAATTGTACTTTAGACTATTGCTACACAACACTAAAAGATGCTTATCAGTCTTTACCACGAGCAGCTGTGGGACACTCTGATCATTGCATGATTCACCTTGTACCTGCTTACAAAGACTTAAAACCACGAAACCAACAATTAAATCAGTGAGGACTTGGACTGAGGAGGCAAAGCTAAAGCTACAGGCCTGCCTTGACTGCATTGATTGGAATGTTTTCGAAAATACCTATGCAGACCTAGATGAACTCACAGATACTGTAACATCATATATCACCTTCTATGAAGACCTATGTGTACCAACCAGGAACTTGCAAATATACAGTAACAATAAACCTTGGTTCACAGCTAAACTTAAGCAGCTACGTCGTTCCAAAGAGGAAGCCTACAGAAAAGGTGATAGAATGCTCTACAATCAAGCCAGAAACATATTAACAAAGGAGATCAGAGCAGCAAAAAGAAGCTACTCTGAAAAGCTAAGAAATCAGTTCTCAACAAATGAACCAGCAAATATGTGGAAAACTCTTAAAAATATCTCCGGTTACAGCAAACCATCTTTCCAGGCTGAAGGAAATCAACTACTGGCAGATGACCTGAATATGTTTTACTGCAGGTTTGAAAGGAAACTTCAGCCACCTATCTCCACAACCCCCATCTCAAACACACCAACAACAGCTAAGCCTCCTACAACTGACCCCATCCCATTGGGTTCACAACCCCTGGTGATCACAGAAAAGGAAGTGCAAGATCTATTTCACAGACAAAAGCCAGGAAAAACACCAGGCCTAGACAAGATAACTTCTTGCTTAAAATTCTGTGCTGACCAATTGGCCCCCATCTTCACCCAAATCTTCAATAATTCACTAGAGATGTGCTATGTTCCTTCTTGCTTCAAATGCTCCACTATCATCCCAGTGCCAAAGAAGCCCTCCATCAAGTAACTGAATGGCTAGAGATCAGTTGCTCTAACATCTGTAGTTATGATGTCCCAGTCATAAGAGATATCAGGCAGGCTCAAATAGAGTGAAAGAGATTGCAATAGATAAATACACATCACACTCTATGCCAATTCCACCTTCAACAAATCTATATTCACTCACTTTATTTCCATAGATTCCATTGCTGAAATGCATTTAGTAGGAACATCTGATAAATCTTGATCCATAGGTTCTTCTCCATTTGTAAGGCCAGATTCTAATTTGTTCTTTTCTTCTTCTGTTGCCTGAAGTTCTGGAACGAGGAAGTCTTCAGGTCTAAATACAGGAACATTATTAATTTTATATTCAGGCAGATTGTCAAGAAAACTTGTGGCACTTTTGGAAATGAAAGTATTATATATACTCTTCATTTGCTATATGCAACATAATAATATGTTACTAGCGTAGATCAATGAAAAGGTATTGATCCAAATATGGGCAACCCAACACATCCAAAATTCTACCTGCAAAATGGCATTTAAGGTGGAGTGGTGGTGGTGATAAATCAAAATAAGTTACAAGAAGACAAAAACACTGAAGAGACAATAACAATAAGTACTAAGAATCAAATAGATAATTCTTTAGGAGTTTACAATAGAACAGAAGGGGGGAAAGGAAGATCTCCCAAAAATAATGAAAGGGTTATGGATGGGTATTCAAATGATGCAGCAGAAGGAGACAAGGGGTAAGGCAGAGGGAACATTCAGTCTGTGCAAAAATGTTAGAAAGAAACATAAGATTCCAAAAGAGAAATATAAAAGTTATCAAAAAGTCAATAAATGATGAAATTCTAAAAAGGCTTTAAGATGATGGATAGAGATAAAATATCTTGCAATACAGTGACTGTATTAAAAACTAACAGAAAAAAGTAGAAAGTATAAATTGGGAAAATAGTACACATATTGACATATAATAGAATTTATTACAACCACAAATATATTAAGGTTAGGAGGTGGAAAACTATGATTAGGTATATTTAAATATATTATTATTATTAACAGTGTGTAAAATATATTTGAAACTTACAGCTTTCAAGGACTATAAATTCAGGGGACTTAGAGATGTAATCCCGGGACTGATTAAACTTTATTAATAATTGGTTTTATTGGTGTTTCTAAAAAATTGAGATATTGGAATTATGGTGGAACATTGAGTAATATTTAAAATATTAAAATATTAGTGATTCAGCAGGGGACAACAAACACATTGTATGAAGAAATGTTACTGGTGTTAAAATATATTTTTATTTTTTTTATTTAGGATTCTTATATGCCGCCCTACTCCCTGGGGACTCAGGGCGGCGTACAACATTTGAAGAACCACTAAATACAATTTAAAACAATTAAAAATACAATTAAAAAGCATACAAAATCTCACATACATAGGGGAGACCAAGCTGAAGCTGTCTCAAAACCCCGCCTTCAGGAAGAGCCATGTCTTCACGGCTTTTCGGAAGGCCAGCAAGGTGGGGACAATTCGTATCTCTGGGGGGAGTTGGTTCCAGAGAGCAGGGGCCCCCACAGAGAAGGCCCTCCCCCTAGGGCCCGCCAGCCGACATTGTTTGGTTGACAGGACCTGGAGGAGACCCACTCTGTGGGACCTGACCAGTCGAAGGGAAGTGTGAGGTAGAATGCGGTCCCGGAGGTAACCTGGTCCTAAGCCATGTAGGGCTTTAAAGATGATCAACACCTTGAATTGTACCCGGAGACCAATGGGCAGCCAATGCAACTGGCGGAGTATAGTGTTACGTGGGTGTATCTTGAAACACCCACCACAGAACGCGCAGCCGCATTTTGCACCAGTTGAAGTCTCCAAATACTCTTCAAAGGTAGCCCCATGTAGAGCGCATTGCAGTAGTCCAATCGGGAGGTGACAAGGGCATGAGTGACCGTGAGTAGAACCTCCTTCTCCAAGTATGGTCGCAATTGGTGCACCAGGCAAACCTGTGCAAAAGCCCCCCTAGCCACAGCTGTAAGGTGTTGGTCTAATTTTAGCTGTGGATCTAGGAGAACTCCCAAATTGCGAACCCGTTCCGAGGGAGTTAATTTTTCTCCCTCAAGAACCAAGGAGGAACAGTCGACATGGTCCTTAGGAGGCAATATCCAGAGCCACTCAGTCTTGTCGGGGTTGAGTTTGAGTCTGTTTCTCCCTATCCAGGTCCTAACATCATCCAGGCATCGGCACATCGGCATTTATGGAGAAAGTGATAAAGAATCATAAAGAGAGAATGGTATTGTTTAAAGACAAAGATATGAATGTAGAAGAACTCCAACAAATGGGGGGGGGGGGATAAGTACAAATTGGGAAAATAGTTTTATATACTGATATATAAAATAATCTATTGTAATTGCAATGTGCATATTAAGGTTAGGAGTTGGAAGAAAAAGATTATGTATATTTAGTTGTATTATTGTTACCACTGTGTAAAAAGTGTATTGACCCAGTCAATACAGTGTCCACAAAATATGTATGGTTGTTAAAGGAAAATTACAAATAAAACATTGTGTGTGTGTGTGTGTGTGTGTGTGTGTGTAACATTTTTTGCTGATAAATTAAAATAAAGGGAGACTATTATAGATCTATTTCGAGCTATTTTGCTCTCGTCAGATAGCCATACCCTTAGTGGGATTTGAACCTGGGCAGTCTGCTTGTACGGCAGCAGTTTTAACCTCTAGGCTAGGTTTTCTTCCCTATCAGCTCTTCACCAGGAAAGGGTTATATATGTTTTTTCTGTCGAGTCATCCTGGTGTATGGAAGGAAATACACACACACACACACACACACACACACACACACACACAGAGAGAGAGAGAGAGAGAGAGAGAGAGAGAGAGAGAGAGAGAGAGAGAGAGAGAGAGAGAGAGAGAGAGAGAGAGAGAGAGAGAGAGAGAGAGAGAGAGAGTATAATAGGCATTCCCTCATCTCCCGCTTACTTGATAATCTCTCCATATTCATCCCATTTAATTCTCTCTTCTGGAGCAGGAAACATAGGGTAAGATTTTTTGGCTTGTTTGAAGAAGCTTCCTTTTCGATTCCCTTCACCTTTCATCATGAGATCATGTTTGGTCTTATGAACAGATGGTTGATCAATATCCTCTTCAGCATCACTCTCATCACTGGAATCTATATCTGCTCTAAAGCAGGAATCCAGAATAATTATACATATGAAGCAAATCAACAAAATATTTATATCCTGATTAATTCATTGGCACCTCAATTCTTAGGTAAAATAAACTTGCAACCTATATTCTACATAGCTATTAATTTTGAAGCTAATGAAGCTAACAAACAGCAAATTACTATATTTCTGCTAAGGAGGTATTTACTTTTAAGTTGCAGATCATAAATCATATTTAAAGGTAAACTCCATTAAAGTCAAAGAAAAGTAAAGCCTCATTTAAGCTGAAATCAGTTCCTGATTACTTTCATGGAAGTATCTGTCCAGTTTCCTTGGTAATGTTGTGGAAATTATCTTCATGCAGAATCTTTTTTCAGCTTCCCAATCAAGTTCATAAATATGGAATTCCTAAGTGGTTCCCCTGTGAATTCTAACCAAGGCACCAATCTGGTTTAGCTGTCCAAACCATCCAAGACTGTCCAGGTGCTGCTCCCTTCTGGGGCAGTCAATAAAGCCATTTCAAATATGTTTCCAACTGGGCTATTTACATTGTAATTCAATTGCTTTACTAGTGTAATGAAACTGGAATACTGGGAGTTCTAGTCCCACCTTAGGCAAAAGGCCAGCTGTATGATCTTGGGTCAATCATTCTATCTAGGAAGGCAATTGCCAAAAACTTCTGAAAATCTTCCAAGAAAGTTGCAAGGACTAGTCCAGGCAATCGCCAGGAGTTAACATTGACTTGAAGTCAGAAAAAGACAAGAAAATCTTAAGTAATCCTGAAACAAGTATTCTAAACTGGATGTGTTGGAGGATCCATTAAGAATGTGCATTAATGAACAAGGGTCTATATTAATGTATAGGGGTCTTGAAGGCAGATAGATACTCACTCTTTTGACTGCTCTAACTTTTTTGCTGCCTCTTTTTTAATTTTTTCTTTTTCAAGATATTCCTCAAGTTCTTTTCCTTCAAGTTTTACACGTTTCCTGAGCTAAAGGAAAAATATACATTAGTAACTCTTATATTCACCTACCTTATATGTTCAGATTTTACAATGAATCCTTAAATAATGACGGTGGTACGCAACAGCAATATTCAATAGTACATATTGAATAAAAGTTCAATCTGCAATAAAGTATGCAATGCCTTCTAAAATTATTTTGGTACTATTTTGCTTTGCGCAAAACAGACCATTTAACATCAATAGAAAATTTTTCAAGAAATTCAGGCATTTTTATATGCATGTGTGACTATTTTTCTGCATTTTAAATCTCAAGCAAATACATATATATTATATAGCCACAGTTATTATGGAATGCTTATGCCTCTTCACAGCTAACTGATCAGCAATTCTATTATTTTGGTTTTCTTCAAAGTGTGAGCCTAATTTATATAATTCACCAAAAAATCCTGCACAAAAGTTTGCATTGAATATGCACTGGCCCAAATGTGTATATTTTTTAAATCAATTTTTCACTAACAAAATTCAAAATACTGTAATGCATGCATGGATTTAGGGGTGGCTATCTATCAGTTCTTTTATTGCTCTGCTCTGCTTTGAGTCAAGGCAAACCATTGCACAAGATCATTGTGTTGCTATTCTTACACTAGCTTAAAGATGCAATATTTTTATTAAAAAGTACTGCATTTACTTACCTCTATGTCTATAACTTTTTCAGAAGCATTATCTATTAAAAACCGTGCTAGTGTTCCCGGAGTTGTTCTGTATGTCAAAATAATAGAGTTTTTAGGATCCTGGCACCATTGTATAAAGAGATCTCTTGAAAATCCGCAGTCCAGATCTGGCTGGCTAGCAAGAACAACTTTGGGACTAGGAACACGAGCCAAATCTGCAAGCCCATGACAAAGAGACAGATGACGAAACTGGAAAGGATTGTTTCTCTTATCTTCAAAGCACCTCATGAGCTTGTCACTCATCCATTCCACCTGTATATTGAGAGAGAAGTACAGATCAGTTGCTCTTTTTAATACTAAGTGACAACAAATTTCCACCAACATTTTAGACAGTGATTTGGAAGAACAATTGGGTCGTTTTGCAAAGCATGCTTTGTATGGTCCATACCTTATAATATCTAATCTCTTATTAGAGGTTATGTTACTTGATACATAAGGCTAAAGTATCTGCTTTACAACAGTGAGTTTCATTATAAATAACCCGACAAAACAAACCTGAGATTTTGAGAACTCCACAACATTGTAGCTGACATTGTTTAAAAGTGCCAAGGAATAAACTCCTAAACCAGCATCTTTTGTCCTCCATATTTGATCAAGCAGTTGGGCAAGTTCCAAAACTCTCCCTGCAGTGTCCACAGCTATTAGGACATTTCCATCACCTCTCAATGTTTCCAAAATATTTGCTAGAGATAAAAATACGATGAGTAAAGTTACAATATTGAAACCCATATATATATATATATATATATATATATATATATATATATATATATATATATATATATATATATATATATATATATATATATATATATATATATATATATATATCTTTCTTGTTAATAATCAGAGGAAAAACCAAATGGCATCAAGAGTAGCTTCAAATCCACATGTGATAAGTAGCAATTTGGTGCCTTAACATAAATGACCCAACTACAAAATCTTTTAAAATAATTTCTGGGGAAAAAATCATGCAGCAGACAGTATCTAACTAAAAATCACTAACCATATAACACATGTCAACTAAATGATAACTGAGGTTACATTTAGTACTTTACCTCAAGCTAAATTACTAAAAACAACACCACCTAACTCCTTTTATGGTTCTGGAGAAAGTCTTAAGAATATTTGTTTTATAGATTTCTGAAGCTTTAAGACAGAAGGCTACATGATTCCATACTTAATATTAAGATTGTCAAAGAAAAGTCCTTAGCATACTTAAAATTTTATTTTAATGCCAGGAAAATGGCTTTTCATAGCTAAAGTAATATTCATGTGAGGAAAGGCACCTTTTCAAGTAACATCATCCAAAAAAACCCAAAAATATATTCTCTCTGAGTATCCATCAGAAATATAATGTTTCCATTTAAATTAATTTATGAAATAAAATCAGTCATGGTTCACTTAAAATATGCATGCACGGTCCCCTTTCACATTAAAACTGAAATTATTTCAATTTTCTAGGTCATTACTGATCTTATCCAAAGATTGTCCTGTACATTCATGAACATTACATAAAGGAGAGGATGAAATCCTGTCAAGAACAAAAACCACTGCATCCTGAATCCCATACTAAATTGTTATTTCATTTGTGTCACAAAATACATACTTAGCAGTTGCTCATCTCTTTGTTTCCGCCTTGGTTGTACATAAGTAGCATTGAACGAATCAGTGATGAGCAAAGAAGGTCTACTTAACATTTCCAAGGAACATCCATTTAAATGACTGAAAAAGAAGTTCTATCAATTTCAGTGTATAATTACACAAATACGGTATGACAATTAAAACTTGCTGAAAATAAGAGATTCTCTAATTTTAAAAAATGTCAGTTTTTATTAGAACACACAATTTAATTGCAATCATGAATTTAAATGTATTTATAACTTTAAATACATTATATACAAATGTACATGGTGCTATAAAAATTAGAGATATAAAAAAAGTAAAATTTCTCTGCCGAAATTTAAAAATAAATAGTAGAAGGAAATGGGGAAAAAAACAGGTAAGGTGGATTGATGCAAGGAAATAGTTACTAAAATGTCACTAGAAGGCTACGCTTCTTGTCACATTAGTTTGGTAGATGATTATTTACCATATCCTGTGCTGCAAGTAAAAGCTCATGCTATTCTATATGCTGCAAATATCTGAGCTCATGGGTATTTCCTTAACAATGTAATTGTTATGTAATGTAAACAATACAGTGTAAAAAACAAAGCAAAGAAGGAAGTCTATAGAAGAACCAATTTATTTGAAAAAAAAATATTTTAAAGTTCATTCTTAAAAAAGGAACAAATGTTATAAACAGATTTCAAAACATGTCATAATTTAGAATAATTTAAATTTAACATTTTCTTCCATGTCAGATTTCAAATTAGTTTCACTTTTGTAACATTTGTGAATTCTCAAAATAAAGGTGTAATGACATCCTAAATAAATTAATATAAAACAATGCATTATCCTATAAATAAAATCTGATCTACCACTGTTGACATTATAGAGAGTTCCCTAGGTAAAATATGGAATCTACTTCTATAATTAAAGCAGAGACAACACTTCTATAGTTAGAACATGGGTGACACTGTAACACATTTCTAAATTTATAGCCTTTTAAAAAATTAAACTTAAACATTAGGAAACTTATTTTCCCTCTCCCAATTAGATAGCATATTTTAAAATGGGAGTTAAGGAAACAATCTTTAATTACTTAGTAGAGCTGTGCAGCACTTCTGTTTCAGAAGGAAAAACTACATATAAGAAACTTGATAAACCATGTTTCTTTTCATGGAATCATACTGCAAGTAAGGGTTCACCGCAAAATGCTAAGAAAAGACTCAGGTGATTTATGAATTTGTTGACAGATCCTGCAGGAGAATCCTCATGTGAAGCATCTTTTCTCCTTCAGGTCAGAATTTATTTTGAAACTGACAACTAAATAATGGCATTGCAGAATGTAGGAGATCTTTGATTGAGGAACATTATGCATTTCTTAACGCATTTTAAACATCATCTAGTAATTTTAAAAAGAGGAATTACTCCAGATATCCTTACCCTCAAATTTAATTCCTGCATGTGCAAACCCTGGCACATATACAGGATTCTTAAGATTATGAAGTACGGAAGAATAAGTAAATAAGGTTCCTCTATACTATAGTACTCATTTCAACTCACTGATTTTTCCACTTGCAACTAAGACAAACCACGTGTGCAAGTTGCAAAAATATTAGAGCTGTAACCTAACATGGGAATTTCTCCCCAAGCAATGCCAACTATTTTCACACTACTGCCAAGACAATTTTATTTGCATGTTCGCTAAATCACCAGAAATACAATCTTGACTTTAAAAGACTACTTTCACTAACAAAACCATCCAGGACCGAGTGTCTTTAGACATCAGAAATGTTAAGAAGCTGTAGTAAGAAAGTAGCAACATCTGTATACATACATCTCCCTCTTGTGGTTGAAATCAACTGCATAAACAATTTCCTCTTCTCCATCTTTAACTATTTTCCATATGGTACCTCCTATCATGTGACCTGCTGGTAATGGAGTGATGGACAAACCATGCCCTTTACCTAAAGAAAAAACATAATTTTATACACACCCGAATTACATAATAGATAATGCAACACACCCCCACCACATAACTTGGCTTCAATTCTTCCTACTAATACAATGTATTAAAGTATTATTTTTTCTATTATTATTTTCTTTGCTAATGCAATTCATAATAACAGAACCTACTTCTAAAGAAAAATGGAAAGGAAAACCTTTCATACAAGTATTATGAAAATAATGAACAGGCTCATGGAACAATCTGTCTCCCGATGTTGATAAGAAAAAAACTAAAATTCTGCAATAAAATGTTGCCATATGGGGTACTTTCTGATCAGGATTCTAGCAATTTTTCATTCCTTACTCCCTTATGTTCTCTCTTACCCATCACTGACCCACCCCATAGTGTCCACTGACCAATTATTCTAAGACCTCGCAGAACCTTATATCAAGAGTTGTTATAGCTACTCCCTCTCCCATCTTGTTATTACTTGGAAGAATGCATCTTCCATGCATTCAGGCAACATTATGCTTTTGGACTCCACCTCTTATGGCCTTTTCCCTTGATATTTTTTTAATATATCTAAACATTTCAGGATTTTAGCATTTTTAGAATAAAGTAGTGATTTGGACTATGTAGCCACAAATCAATATCACAAGGTCTGAGATCACAGACACGGAAATGATTAAAAAAAATAGAATGATATGTACTTTAGTTAGCTTGACATCATGCAATTGTATAACCATTTGTTAAGTTTAAAACGGGAAGATTTAGATTTTAGAAAAAAAAAAAACAGAAATCCCAGGACATAACATTGACTTTAAGAGTGTTCTTTTTCACCTTTCAAATTGACTATCTGAGAAAATTTTAGTTGTTGAATTTTATCAAAAGCTGCATCCACATCATCCAAAGTAAACAAGGTGAAGTCTTCGGTATTATGGCGTGACTAGTCAAAAGAAAAGAAAAGGAAAGAAAAGGAAAGGAAAATATTCTCAGTTAAAATTAGCCACATTGGGGAAAATTTAAAAATCATACCTCTCAAAAAACTGAGACATGAGCTTTACCTGATAGAGGTCATACATGAACATCTGACCCATTTTGTATACAGGAATAGTTGCATAAATAGCACAGTTCAACCCCATCTTTCCTACTGCATATGGGAGAGCACCCAAGTGCAGAGGGTCAGGATGTGAAAGAAGTACTGCATCAACCTGATGAACATGTCTATAAAACAAGAACAAGGGGATAAAACACTCCATTCCACTATTTAAAAAGACATTTATGACAGTATAGTGTACATCATTTGAGAACTGATACTTTTAATCTAAAATAAAATTTGGGTCTAGAGTTGTATTTTTAAGGAGAAATTTCCAATGAAAAAAGTTCTTCTCAGAAAATGCTCCCTTCAATAGAAAGAAGATGTTATCTTGGTAGTCTCCAATGTCCTGCTCTCCCAATATGCTTTAGAGAACAGTATATTCAAACAAAAGGGAATATTAGCAAAATTGCACTAGCTGCCTATAACAGGATATTCAACTGGACTAGCAATAGCAATAGCACTTAGACTTATATACCGCTTCATAGTGCTTTACAGCCCTCTCTAAGCGGTTTACAGAGTTCAGCATATTGCCCACAACAATCTGGGTCCTCATTTTACCCACCTCAGAAGGATGGAAGGCTGAGTCAACCTTGAGCCGGTGAGATTTGAACAGCTGAACTAGCAGTCAGCTGAAGTAGGTTGCAGTGCTGCTTTTAACCACTGCGCCACCTCGGCTCCTAAAACTAAAATTCATGACTAAAAGCATTCATGAATTGAAGAAATTGGCCATCATAGAAAAACACTTAGAAATCAAGCTTTTGCTTCCATGTTTCACTTGAAAGAACTACTGCAAAAAACTTCTAGTAGTTCTAGTGATGAAACTGAATTTGGAGAACAATGTTCAAAACACTATTTTTTAATAAATTTTGCTGATTCTGTCATCCAAGACTAAATATTATATAAAGAAATGCAAAGTCTACATGTATTACATTATTACGGCGTACATTCAAGAAACCAAAGGTAATGAAAATCTTACTCTGTAGATCTACTCTTATCAAATACAATTCTGCATGCAAAATCTCCACATTGGGAACTCTGGTCAAATGGCATTGTTTCTATATTTGAGAAGTACAATAAACTGTTCCATCATCACAACACTTTTCTTGCATTTATAAGAAAATAAATGTAATTCCAACCTAAAAAGTAGCAGACTATTCTTTGTAATTTGATTCTGCAATTGTTGTCCCCTGTCTTCATGAACATTTTAAATGTTATTAAGTAAGGCAATTCAAAGGTCAATATAAAGTAGAACTGTTCTTCCTATGCTTAGCAAGTCTATTTTCATATATAGTAAGAAAAAAAATTCTTGATACAAATAATACCAGAACTTTAATAATATATAAACTGTTTAACAGTTTAATAAACTGTTCCATCATCACACTACTTTTCTTGCATTTATAAGAAAATAAATGTAATTCCAACCTAAAAAGTAGCAGACTATTATTTGTAATTTGATTCTGCAATTGTTGTCCCCTGTCTTCATGAACATTTTAAATATGTTAAGTAAAGCAATTCAAAGGTCAATATAAAGTAGAACTGTTCTACCTATGCTTAGCAAGTCTATTTTCATATATAGTAAGAAAAAAATTCTTGATACAAATAATACCAAAAGTTTAATAATGTAAACAAAAGTGCTTTATGTTATATGTGATGTGCCGATGCCTGGACGATGTTAGGGTCTGGATGGGAACGAACAGGCTCAAGCTCAACCCTGACAAGACCGAGTGGCTATGAATATTGCCCCCTGGAGACTATGTCGACTGTCCCTCCTTGGTTCTTGGGGAAGAGAAATTAACTCCCTCGGAACGGGTTCGCAATTTGGGTGTTCTCCTAGACCCACAGCTAAAATTGGATCAACATCTGTCAGCTGTGGCTAGGGGGACCTTTGCACAGGTTCGCCTGGTGTACCAATTGCGACCCTTCTTGGAGAGGGAGGCTTTGCTCACGGTCACTCATGCCCTCATCACCTCCAGGCTGGACTACTGTAACGCGCTCTACATGGGGCTACCCTTGAGGAGTGTCCGGAGACTGCAACTGGCACAAATTGCAGCTGCACGAGCTGTGGTGGGTGCACCAAGATACACCCACGTAACACCTATCTTCCGCCAGCTGCATTGGCTGCCCATTAGTCTCCGGACGCAACTTAAGGTGTTGGTTATGACCTTTAAAGCCCTATATGGCTCAGGACCAGGATACCTTCGGGACCGCATCCTGCCACATACCTTCCTATGACTGGTTAGGGCCCAGAGTTGGTCTCCTCCAGGTCCCGTCAGCCAAGCAATGCCGGTTGGCGGGTCCTCGGGGGAGAGCCTTCTCTGTGGCGGCTCCGTCTCTGTGGAACCAACTACCGCCGGAAATCCGAACTATCCTCACCTTGCTGGCCTTCCGTAAAGCCGTTAAAACCTGGCTCTTCCGACAGGCGTGGGGATAGAGACGAATGAGAATATATGTGGTCACCCCTGTGTATGAATGATGGCAAATGTTTTTTAACTTTTATATGTATTTTTAATCTTTTCTATTACTGTTTTGATTGTTCATTTTTTATGTTTTACGCCGCCCAGAGTCCCTTTGGGAGTTGGGCGGCCTATAAGATTGAACAATCAATCAATCAATCAATCAATCAATCAATATGCTATAACAAAAAAGCATTGTAGTACATTTTTCAAGGGTTCAGCACTTTAACTGAGTCAGATTCTACTTACTTCCTCAGGGAATCGATGATGTCCATAGAAAAATTCTCATCCCAGCCACAATCCAACAAAAAGCGAAACTCATCTACCTGAAGTAAGTAGCAGAGAGCAGATTCTTCCTGAACCCCTGAGAGGGTTGTTAGCTTGATAATTGATGTCATTTTTTTCTTCCCCAAATGTTCTCACCAAAAATAGTTACTATAAGGAATAAATTTTGTTTTAAAATCCTTTTTGTTACAGTTTTCATATGCAGCTATGAAAATTTAGAGATACTTAATATTATATTATTTCAGCATGTTTCATAGATATGGTCAATACAAGCAAACTGAAAATTTCCCCAAATCAATGAATCAATCTATGATAATCAAGACTTCAATGTGATTGGTTTAAATTGTGAGGTTAGAGATAAAATCAAATGCTTTCTTTCTTAGAACAATTGTATCACTTTTCCTCAACATGATAAACAGGGTTACCTCACCTCAGAAAAAAAGAATCTAGCATTTACTGACAGATATTACAATAACCTGATTGTAACTATAAAGTATGATTCAACATATGAACAAGGCTCAGATTTATCAGGGTCTGCTCTGCTCCATTTTGATATAGCCTGAGAACTAGAAATTTTCAGTGTTTCAACATAACCCTACCTCAGAGGTGTCAAACTTGTGTCTGTAGTGACATATTGTGACTTTTCCCCCTTTGCTAAATGGGGTGTGGGCGTGGCCAGCATGTGAATTTGGGCTGCAAGTTTGACAGCCCTGCTCTACCTATTACTATGTGTTCTTCTACTCTTACATAATTTTATTAAACATATTTTACTTAGTTCTGACATTTATGGTAGCTATCTACATTTTTATTTATTAATGGTTAATTGCTAACCTTATTAGATTTATCTCATCTTTTTTTTAAGTACAGTAACTCAAGGCAGCAAATATACATTACTCCTTCCTCCTATTTCCCCTCCTCCCAACAACCATCCTGCAAGGTGGGTTGGGTTGAGTGTATGTTTGCAAGAGCTGAAGTGGTGCAGTGGTTAAATGCTGCGACTGCAGGCTGACTGCTAGTTCAGCAGTTCAAATCTCACTAGGCTCAAGGTTGACTCAGCCTTCCATCCTTCTGAGGTGGGTAAAATGAGGACCCAGATTGTTGTGGGCAATATGCTGAACTCTGTAAACCGCTTAGAGAGGGCTGTAAAGCACTATGAAGCGGTATATAAGTAAAGTGCTATTGCTATATTGCTATGTGACTGGCCCAAAATCATCCATTATATTTTTGTACCAGAAGATAAAGTTCATCCAAAGCATGTAGCTGATACTTTGGAGCTATCTCTAATTTTACAAAATTAAGTTGGCTTTCCTCCATTGCAGTGTCATTAGAGAAGTCAGCCAAAGATACGCAAAATAACCAACCAAAAGTTAAAAATGAAATTATATTGAAGCCATTCCATCTCAAGGAGTAAAAAAGAAACTAACAAATTCATTCATTGAAACCTAGGTGGCTCGAACAAAATTACATTAAACTGAGGTTATACACAAAACAGAAACTACTCCATTTACTCAGGACAGGTACTCGTTTGACAGATACAGCCTTTTATTACAGACACTCTTGTTCGTCTTTAGAGCGGAGGCCTAAATCTAAATCTAAATATTTAGATTTCTAAATCCCGATAGGCAGGATTCACGGATCCTGCCTAACAGCCCGAAATTCTCGATGTCTTAAGTTGCAGGGAAGTCTTCCTTTTACAAGCTCGAGTCCAGCTGTTGTACCCGTCTCCTTAATTCTTCTTCGGAAGGAAAGCGGGGAGTCATGAGCCGTGTTCATTGAGGACTGAGCCGCACTACGGGAAAACCAAGTATCCCTTAAGCGGCTGCCCTCCGACACACTTACTTCGTTCTTACCTGTTTAGCACCCCTGGTTACCTCCGGGCACCCACATTTATTCGGGAAAGGGAAAGGAGAAAAGAAAAACCCGCACGTGCCCACTCAGCCACCCCCAGCCCTGCCTCCTCCTACTGCTGCCGCCATTTTGGGGTAAGAAACCGGCAAGCTCGTTGGAAGAGGAGGAGCCGCCGGGAGGAAAGAGAAATCTGGATTGTACTACCTACCCAGTTAAGAGGGGGGGAAGCACCGTCAATGGTATCGTAATACATACATATACCATCCACCTGAATTGGATTTTTAAACATGTTTTAAGGAAACAAAAAAAAAGATATTGACTTCCAAGGGGATGCGTGAAGTAAAATAACTTTATCCGCCCTTCCTTTCCCGCTGGTCTTAATGGTTCCTCCCAGAGCTATCCGAAGCCTCATCGGTAAACTGAGAGGTCGTTTTGGATTTAGTTGACCCTGGATGAGGCCTAGGTCGTCTGGATCGGTAAGATTAGGGTTGTGGTGAATGGAGAGGGAGAGGGAGAGTCAGAGAGGGATTGTTGAGGGTGCGTCTGATGTCTTCAGGAGCCTGGAGGCGACACATCCAATAGTGGATGTGTCATGTATCAAGCCATACACACTGGAAGATCTGGGGCTTCTATCACATTAATTTTTCAACCACTAATTGAGACTGGTTGCACATGTAGCTTAGTATCCTGGAAGGATGGCCACCTATGCCCAAATAAGGGGTATGCCTGGGTTAGTTGCTCTGGGCAAAATGCGTTGGGGAAGGGGACTTCTTTCTAGTACTGTATAACTTTATCCCATGAGAAAGGATTTAGACATTTTTATTGCATCTGGAGCAGGTTGGGAATTACATATCCCTTTCAGAATGCTACAGCTCTGCAATAGAAAAGGAATTCCCATAATAAATCAGATATATTGACCTGTCCTGGCCAGTGTCACTTTCAAGCAAAGCATTGGGCTGCAGCCATCCTTTTTTTTAAAAAAAAAAGTTTCTAAGAATACATGTGGAGCCTGTAGATTCTTAGAAATAAAGCTGATTGATTCTATTTATATAGTCACCCACCTCACACACATACACCCCAATATAACTACAGTTCTGGACGACTTGCAGTTAAAACATAAACAATACCAAAACACTGTGTAAAACTGATGGAAAGTGGCCTTTTGGTTTTGTAGCTCCCAGATTTTTTAAAGTTTTTTTTTTAAATTTGATGAGGCAAGTTGTTAAGGGAAATGTTTGCAGTTCTGTTTGAAGGGCAGGTTGGAGATTCTTTTTAATGACACTTCAAAGTGTTGTTATTATTAGTTGTTTTGGGCTTTTCATTAACCTATATTATACTATAGTAAATGACAAATTTACAAAATGGAATATAGTAAATAACATCAAAATACATATGTATTTTGTAATCCTATTTGGGATTACAAAGTTTTGGGATTTGTGCACAGGATTTGCACATTTCAATTACATTAATTTTTTACCAAGTGCAATTCCTTTGACTTGTTTCCCTATTATAAGAAAGTCTCTATTGGGCAAGCCTGGCAAATGATGGATACATTTGATACAAACTTGGCTCCTTGTGTATTTGCATCATATGTAAGGGGAAAGCTTGCATTGCGACATCCCCATTCATGTCTCATCATTTTACAAATGCCCGCATTTGTGGATACGTCTATACCACCATATACTCTACAGGCAAAATTTAAGTTACAATAAAGTATTTTCCATATAAAATGTTGTTTCCTCTATAACTCACATCAATCCAATAGGCCTTGTTTCACAATAACAGTGAACTTGCGGCCAAATAGGTCTCATCTTTCATTATAAGCAATGATACTCATGTGGAAATATGCCGTTACTTGTAATCCTTTCTTTGTTCTTTTTCTTAGTAACTACCATGAATATTATCAACTTGGTGCGAGATCACTGGCCTCTTACATTGTGTCCCCTAGGATTCTTGGTGGGGTGGTACTTTGACAAGAAGAATGATGAGAAACTGGCAATATTCAGAAACAAGAGCAAATTATATCAAAGGTTAATTATTTTAATTGATTTCTTACAAACACTTCATTCTTTCTGGATGATGAAATTGCTTCTGAAAAATATACTTGAGGAAAGTATTGGTAAATATAGCTGTTACAGCATTTTCATTGATGTGTGTAAAATATCACAATTATTAAATTCTTCCTATAAAGAATTTATATTGTAATATGTTATGTGTAGTATTGCTCCAAATATGGTTTGAAGCTATACATACCGTAGTATCAAATATGGTTACCATGTTCCTAGACATACTTGACTGATGTTTATCCGTACTGATTTATACCAAGGCAGATGAAAAAGTTCATAATAGAAACAGCAGTTACATGCATAATATATAATTAAAAGAATATAAATTATAATATAATTAAAAGAATATATAAAATACATGTAGAAAGATGATTGGTGGGAAAAACATTTCCAACCTTTACAAAGAAGTTTGTTATCAATAGGTTGCAGTAGACACCCTTTGAATTTGGAATAGTATTTTTGAGATAGATAACATGATTATGAAAATGAATCTCTGCATCACGGTTTTATTTCTAAGCCTATAGTAGTATTTACCTCCATCCTAAAAAGTTTAAAACCAAGTACAAGATTCTGAAAATGTCATATTCCTATAGTGTATTTTCTCTTTGTTATATTTTGTTATTTTATGCTACTTTAGCTCCCAAAAATGCCTCTCATTCCCTTTGTTTTACTCATGGCTACCCTGGGCTTTAGAAAATGACAAATTTACCTCATTTTCTTCTTGTTCTTCTATATTTGACTTTCCTTCCTTTTTCATTGTTATTAGCAATAGCACTTAGACTTATATACCGTTTCATAGTGCTTTACAGCCCGCTCTAAGCAGTTTACAGAGTTCAGCATATTGCCCCCAACAATCTGGGTCCTCATTTTACCGACCTCAGAAGGATGGAAGGCTGAGTCAACCTTGAGCCGATGAGATTTGAACAGCTGAACTGCTGAACTAGCAGTCAGCTGAAGTAGCCTGCAGTGCTGCACTCTAACCACTGCGCCACCTCGGCTCTCTGTTAACTTTTGTTGAGTACTTATATTTCAATAAGTATTGTGAATCTCTGTTTAGCAGACTTTTTAATTATTTCACTTCTTGATTACTGTACTAAAGCTTATTAGGATGTTCCCTTTGCCATTGCTTCCGTAACTTCCTTTGCTTGTATTATCCTATTGATTTTAAGTTTATCTATAAAGAAAGATTTGCCTGTGTTATTTTTCCCAACTCTAGAATTTAAAATAAAGTATCATTGCCTCTTGCCCTAACTGCAAATGCTGCAGATTTCCTGAACCGTTTCAACTTTTATATCAGATTGTTTAGTGCTTTAAAATTTTTCTCCCTCTTACCTTTCAATCCTTGCTTTGCCTTGGAATATGTTTACAGAACATTCCTCAGTTAGTAAAAATAATAGATTATTTTACTTGTATTCTCTGTTACACAGTTAAGAGAATCAGCTGTCCCAATTATATCAGGAATAGCATCTTGGACAACATTGCAGTTCATCTTTTGGTGGCTATCTGAATACTATTCCTATTGCTTTATAATTTGGGGGGAAATGTGAGCCAGCTAAAAAATCAAAGCACCATACATTGAATGGAGGAAGACTTAGCTGTGCATTTATATCCTCATTTTGTTCCACATATGTGCAGCTGTGGATGGAAGGGGCAAAATAGGTTTTGCAGCTGGAAAATTCAAAACAATCTTTTTTTCTGGATGTATACAACATGGGGAACTCAGGCTAGAAACTGGGAGATTATGAGTTCTAGTCCTGTTTTAGGCATGAAAGCTGGCTGGGTGACTTTGGGCCAATCTCTGTCTCACCTCAAAGGGTTGTTGTTGTGTGGAAAATAGGAGGAAGAAGGTGTGTTGGGTATGTTTGCTGCTTTACAAAAAATAAAGTGGGATTAAAAAAATAAATATCAAACAGGGGAAACCATTCACAAATATTTGTAAGAACAAGCTAATTATGCATATAATTATATATAGGGATCACCTATCCACTCTATCTTTGCTTTCCACTTTTAAAGCTAATTATTTAAGCCTATTTTAAAATGTATAATGTACTAATCTGTCATAATTTATTTTTAAACCTGTAATGTTTTCTTTTCCTTTTATAGGGAATTGAGACCTGGTGAAGATGTTACATGGAAATAATGTGTCAAATGAGAGTTGATCCCCCTACAGTTGAATAAGTGATTGCTCCATAATGAAAATAGAACCTAGTATTACCTTTGTTCATCGTATGATTACTAAAAAAGTATGTAGCCCCAACTATATAATGTAATTCAAACATACAATTTGAAGTAAGGATGATATACTGTAGTATAAAGAAGGTTGGTACAGTGTGTTCCTGAGAAACTGTTTGTGTCTCTGAACTTGAACCTTTCAGTCAGCTTCAGAGAATATAGTTACATCCTGTAAAGTATAACATTGTAGTTGGAGGGATCAGATACACATATGTATATTTTCTGCATAAATTCTTCTGGAATTTCTTCCTTGACAATTGATCTTTTTGTGCATTTAAATAAAAGTACCTTGAAATAGATTAAAAACATGTTTGTTTTTTTTACAAAATATTGATATCACCTTTGAGGGGTTATATTTTATGGTGATTGTAATATTTAGTTCTTTAAAATATTTGGTTTCTGTTACTTATATACCATATTGAATATGTGCTTATAGAAAACTTTAGTGTGCTAAGCTTTGGCACGTTATAAATCCAACCAAATTACTGTAATTACTGAAAAAGCCTCAGCTAAACATCACAGCTTAAGTGTGTTTTGGATGCCAGACAAACTGACATCTATTACTCCATTCATTGTTACGGTTGATTTGGCTGGCTAGGCAGATGTCCTTTTCTTCCAAAAGTAGTCTGTTCGTTTTCCTCTAACCAGGGGTGTCAAACTGGCGGCCCGTGGACAGGATACGTCACGTGCAGGCCACGCCCACCCCAGCTCTGCAAATGGGAAAAACGTTTCAAAACGTCACGTGAAGGCAATGTGATGCAGCGAGTTTGACACCTGTGCTCTAACCTGTTCTTTTAAAGTCTTCCAAAGATGCACTTATCGCACTATAACTGAACACCACCCCACAGCAATATTATTTTGATCTTTAAATCTAAGGCTACTACATCTTAGCTGCCAAAGTTCTGGCAACTATTAAGAGAATGGTTGCCAGGAAACTACATTTTGCAGCCCAGATTTGGTAGGCCTGCACATCAAAATGGAAAACAGATAATATAAAATCGCAATGATAGCAAAGCATTGCCACCAATTGTTGATGTTCCAACAATCAACCAATGAACAGCTTGCCTTCAGAAGTTATGGGTGCTTCATCACTGGGGACTTTCAAAAAGAGATCGGACAGCCACTTGTCAAAAATGGTATAGGGTCTCCTGATTGAGCAGCGGGTTGGACTAGATGGCCTCCAAGGTCCCTTCCAACTCTGTTACATTCTGTTATTATTCCGACCCAAATGCAGTAGGCAAGTAAGAGTTGCGTTCTTTTCCTACTGTTGCCCTTCCTATCCTCGTTTACTCTTGAAAATGCCCCGCTGGCGGTACGACGCGAGCCCGCCCGAGCAGGATCTCCTCCGGCGCTGTCCGTCTCCCCTCAGGAGACGCCGGAACACAACAGCAAGAGGCGCGCAGACCGTTGCGACGGACTACTACGGGTGCGTTTGTTGCGCTCATCGAGGCGGGTCAAGGGGAGCTCGGCGGAACGCAGAGGAAGCCTCGGCGATTGGCTGCAGCGGGTCACGGAGCAGAGCGTGGCTTGATTGGCTGGGTCGGATCATGTGGTGTGGAAGCCGATGGTGGCGGTGGGAGACACATAAACATGGAGGCCATCTTTCACGAGAGGGTGAGTGAGCCTCTTGCCTTCCCTTTCGGAAGGTGGGCTGTGAGGTTAAAAAGAGGGCGAAGCGAGAGGAAAGAAGAGAGGCTCGCGGGGAGCTTGCCCGGCAAGCGAAACTTTGCCGTTTCGGTTCCTTGGGTCGTTCAAAGGCTACGAAAATCTCTTTTTAGTCTTTTATACGTTTATATTCAAGCTGCCGAGGGGAAGAATAAGAATAAAGCCCAATTTCTTGTGATTTGGAGGTACTTAGAAAGGCAAGGCGGGTGAAGGGTTACCAATAGGTAGGAGAGGATTGTGGCTGTTACGATAAAGGTCTGAGCTTTGAAACATTGTTGCCTTTCCCGTCGCCTGTCTCGGGAGGCGAAGCGGTCACGTTTGTTGAAAACGGACGCCTACTCTTAAAGTGATGCTTTTAAAGTATATTCCTTTAGCTGGGTGGTGCAAAGAAGCGTTTTCTCTCCCATGCTTACTAGTGAATCTTTTCGGAGCATCATCGCCCCTAACCATGCTGGCAGGATCATTGAGCAGAAAACAAGGAAGTGGGAGCTGAACATGGATTGGTGTTACTAAACTCTTAACATTTTATATGAGGTGCTGCGTGTATATATATACTCCTTGTTGCCTTTCAGCTATTCGTGTTTATACATGCAAAATGATACAGCACATGATTTTGTTTCCTGCCTTACTGATGGAACTGGTTGTTTTGAAACTCTGTGCCCCATGCATCTCTGCCATTAATATGATCCCTTTTTCCTTGACATCAACATTATGTATAACCTGAATAATTGCTGCTGGGGGAAGAGAAGAGTGTGGGTTTCTTTTTAATCTTTGTTTTGTGTAGTATTGAAATCTCTAGGTGTAAAATTTTTGGGAAGATAAAATGTTACATTTCAGATTGATTCTGAAGGCAATGATCTATTGTGGTCATTTTCCTATCAAACAGCTTTTCTCTGTGGTTTTGGAAAAAGAGCAGAGATTTAATAGCATTATTAAGTAATGGTATCCAACTAATCTAGCTATTAAGGAAGAACCTTTTTAAGCATAACACAAATTTGCTAATTGCTTCCCCCTCCCAAGATTTGCATGTCCCTAAAAACATCCCAGAGGGTTGGTGTCTCTGGCATGAGGAAATTTTTTTTTGCTACCCTGGAATGTATAGAAATGTTTTTCTTTAGGCATGTTTAGGTCAGAGAATAGAGAAAGAGCTGTATTAAGAGGCTAGTCCCATTTCTTCAATGGGCTACCAAATGCCTTCAAGCAAGAGGTGAATGTAGTAGCACTTTGCCATCTATGTTGTTTAGCAACTGATACTGAGAGGTATTTAATGCTGGAGAAGTTTGGTCTAATAAGTCATATTAATTTAAACCAGTCAGGAAGACTATAATAATTGAAATCATAGTTAATAATATTCTGTTGTTGATCATGATTTCTACTAAAGTTCTTCTGCTTTGTTACAACCTTGATACCTATACTTCAGTCCTCATGGATAGATACAACTTTTATGTTTAGAAACAGATATATGTTATATATTATAAATTCATATTTCTGATTTTATGATTAATTTTACATTAAAATTGTTATTTAGTACTAAACCAGATATATATCAGACAACTGATTGATGTGCATATTTTCTCTTGGTAATAGGTAATAAAAATAGGTTATAGTCAGTATTATGTATAGCTTAATGTGCTGGAACAATAAAACTATGTTGGAAAACTAAAGATGTGATTTAGGAAACTTAAATGATAAAGATTATGAATGTGTTTCTGCAATTGCACGCAGAACTAGTTGGACTTGTTTGGGTACATACTTATATATAAATACTGTATGTACAAGTACATATGCATGCATAGGCATAATTTTAGTTGAATACTTTAATGGAAACAATTTAAAACATTTTCATGTACCGTGTATTCATTTAATAGTTCAAATTGATATAAATGCATTAAAATATAGTGCAAAATATGTTAAAATATAATCACAAAGGAGGCTATCGCAAAGTATCTGCTTTATTATCTCTAGCTAAACACAGATGCAGGGTAACTTCAAGGATTATATTTGCTCTGGTTTTTGAACAATGAACATGAAAAGATCATACAATATTGTATTTCCTTTTTTTCATAATTTAGCAAGAAGGTTCTCTGTGTGCCCAGCATTGTTTGAATAACTTACTACAAGGGGAGTATTTCAGTCCTGTGGAACTGTCTTCTATTGCACAGCAGTTAGATGAAGAAGAGAGAATAAGAATGGCAGAGGGTGGAGTTTCTAGCGAAGAATATAGAACATTTTTACAGGTAATAGCTCTTCAGGTGGTTTTATATTTATTTGCCAGTTTTTGTTTTGCATATTTTCTTACTGAAAGAGCTTATATTGAAGCTGAATTTCAGAATGATGAAATGTAAGTTATCTATTCTCCTTCCTAGAATAGCATCTCCAGATATACAGGTAGTCCTTGACTTATGACCACAATGAAGCCCAAAATTTCTGTTGCTAAGTGAAACATTTGTTAAGTAAGTTTTGCCCCATTTTACGACCTTTCTTGCCACTGTTGTTAAGTGAGTCATTGCAGTTGTTAAGTTAGTAACACGATTGTTGATTGAATCTGGCTTGCCCATTGACTTTGCTTGTCAGAAGGTCGCAAAAGTGGATCAAATGACTCCAGGATACTGCAACCATCATATATATGTCAGTTGCCAAACATCTGAATTTTGGTCACATGACTATTGAGATGGTGCAATGGTCATAAGTGTGAAAAACTGTTACAAGTCACTTTTTTCAGTGCCGTTGTAACTTTGAATGGTCGCTAAATGAACTGTTGTAAGATGAGAACTACCTGTATTAGAATTACAATCAATTTCTTAGTGAAGCTTCTGTTTAACATTTTTAAAGACTTTTTTTTAGAAACTGGAGAACTTCAGGTACAGAATTTATTTTGTCCCAAGCTGCTTTTAAATTGATGTCCACAAATGAGTATACAAAGAGCAAAATGAAAAAGGCTACTGTACTAATCACTAGGTTCTTGTATATGCTTGGTGTTATCTATCTGCATAGTTTATCTGCTGTTTCTCATTGACATAACCTGTAAATCCCAGAATGTTACATTTGTTCTCATGCCTTCAGAATAGTTCATTAAAAGTATATTTAGAGCAAATAAAGTTTAAGATTTACTAAGATTAATTGAATTTATTCTCTACATATGATTTTCCAAAAGCTTCTGTAGCACATAAATTAATCTTCTTTCCTTTGCATTCTTTGTTGAACAGCAACCTTCAGGAAACATGGATGATAGTGGTTTCTTCTCAATTCAAGTAAGCAATTTCTAAGCAGTTGCTCAATAATTTGTGAAAACTTTGTTAGAATACAGAATTTAAAAATGCTCATTGAAATACCCTGGGCTCCTATTTTAGAGCTGTTTAGGAAACAGCTGTGCTCAGTGAATACATTTCTTAAAGTAAATGTTTGCCTCCCAAAATGTACAAGGAGCAAATCCATGGTTACAGAGAGTTCTTTATGTTTCAAACCTACATTGTGATTGCAATTCTGTAAATAGCTTCCATGCTTTTACATCCCACTGATTTTCAGTAGAATATTAGCATTCTAATAATTTATATAATTGTTCTACATAAGTTAGGATGGGACAGATTTCCTCAGGGCAAACTGATAATGTAATACGTTATTTGGATTTCCACCACCACCACCCAGTTAAGCTGTCCTTTGGGATTTAAAAGAAGTTTGCATTAAGTTTTTTTCTGGACAAACAGATGAGCTTATTTATTTATACTGATATAATTAATAAAAAATCTTCCTTTGTATTGTACATCAAGGTTGTTGGAAATTTATTTTTTATAAGGCATATGTGTAAAGTATTTATATTTTCAAAATAAATCATTACAAAGTGAAACGTTTGCATACATAAACATGTGGGAATGACTTCAGGAGATGGAGAGAAAAGATGCAGCCTAGGGAATGATCAAATAAGAGAGGGCATAGCTTGCAACTGCATGATGGGCAGAGAAAGAGACTCGGAAAGGAACCTCACCAACTTCTCAAGCTGTAAAAGACAGCGGGAGATTGATTGATATTGAATTTTTTATCCTGCCTTTATGACTTTTATAAAAAAAAACTCAAAGCAACAAACATACTTAATATTCCTCCCTTCTCCTAGTTTCCTCATAACAACAACCTTATAAAGTGAGTTGAGCTGAGAGAGAATGATTGGCCCAAAGTCACTCAGCTGGCTTTCACGCCTACGGTGGGATCAGGACTTCGTCTTCTGGTTTATAACGTGGTGCCTTAATCACTACAGCAAACGTGCTTCCTAGATAAAACTGGCTCCCTCTGTGTGCAAATATGCACTCACACATGCATGCACAGTTTCTACTCAAAATTGATGTCAGCATTTGCAGATGAAACATGACCGGACGAGCTAATCCTACTTGATTGTGAGGTTACATTAACAGAATCTTGTAAGTCTGATAGTATAAACCTTCCACTTTCTCTTTGACAGCATCTCTTCCCCTCCTATATCCAAGCTTATCCCCACATACTGTTACAAAATCCCTGTATAATTAATTACAGATTGTCCTTAACACACAGTCACAATTGGGACAGTTGCTAAGCAAGGCAGTTGTTAAGTGAGTCATGCCCAATTTTACTTTGTTAAAGAAATCACTGCAGTTCTTAAGTGACTCATTAAGCAAATTGGCTTCCCCCATTGAGTTTGCTTGTCAGAAATTGACTGGGAAGGTCACATATGATGATCACATAACCCCAGGGCACTGCAGCCATCCTAAATATATGCCAGTTGCCAAGTGCCCAAATTTTGATCACGTGACATGATACTACATCAGTTGTAAGTGTGAGCACTAGTTATAAAACTTTTTTCACTGCCATTATAACTTTGGTCACTAAACAAATAGTTATAATTTGAGGAGTATCTGTATTTATCTTGTCCTTATAGTAGGCTGCTTTGGGATAGATTGTTGTATGTAATAACTAGGCTAAGTAAATAATAAGTAAACTAGGAACAAAGACTTCAGAGCCATGTAAGTTACATAGTATTTATGCTCTGCAAAGTACAGCAGTTTGTAACAACAAAGTAAACTTTATCCAAAGTTGACTATATTTGTATCAAGTTTGAATTCACTGAAGCTGGCAGACTTAATCTGCAATTTATCATTATACTTTTCTATAGTTTGCTTTTATTTTCTCCTCTTCTACAAAATGTGAAGCAGGGTGAATTTCTCTCTTTAATTTCCAAATAGTTGGCAAACAAGTTTTATACTAATAATGTATTTCAAACAAGAAGTTTAAGAACAAATTGATTACTTTGTCCAAAATATGCAGAATATACTGAATTTTTGTAGGACTCAGTGATGTCCAGAAACCTCGTGCAAATAGTCACTCAACATGTCTATGGAGATTCTCAGTCATCTAGGTCATGGTTGTCCTAAAGGTGCTTTTTCAAAAGGTGTAGCTAGACTTTTTTTTGTTTTTCCTTGAAAACATTTCACTTCTCACCCAAGAAGCTTCTTCAGTTCTGAGTGAATGATGGGGAATGGAAGGATTTATATTCCTTGCAGTCATCTGATTGTTAGCACTTTCTCTAGGAGTTGTTGAGGCTACTTGGAGGTTTATCTGTGTCCTCGGGATCACCTTAATAGTGCAAATGGATATGGAACCTTCTTGGAATTGCTGATAGGACTATGTTGTAAACAGGAGATCAGTGGTATCATACGAGAATATTTATAGGAATATAAATCCTTCCATTCTCCTTTCCACATCTTTCCACAAAGAAAGTCTAGTTGCCTTTTGAAAAAAACACCTTTGGGATAGTTACTCAACATTTAATTATTTTACTGGCATTTTAAAATTGTTGTTAACATCTTTTTCCTTGGAAAAACGAATGTCTTTTATAATATAAAGTAAAACTATAGTTTATAGATCTCATTACAGCAGACTCATTCACAAAGAATTAAATTTCTGCAGTGATTTACAGCATTTGCATCATGTAATTTAGGTAAAGATATAAATCATGCATTCACACAAATAACACCTATCAGTATAATAATGTATTATGTGTTTAACAGATATTCTTGAATTAGGGACACTTCCTTCCTAAAATAGTCAGCTGAAATTGAATTTCACTATATAAAGAATTAGACCAATAGGTTTTAAATATCCTATCAGCTACACATAACAACCTGACATTCAGAATAAAATTGATGCTTCCAGAGCAAATTGATTGTACCGTGTTTCCCCGAAAATAAGACCCTGTCTTATATTTTTGACCCCCAAAATATGGCCTTGGCCTTATCGGGGGGTCTTATTATTTTCAGGGTGCAGGAGGCGGGCCGGGCCGTAAGACACGCATCTTACTCGAGTCTGGCAGCTCCATGGTGTCTTTCAGCCGGTCTGTGCAGGGAAACACCTTGCAAAGTACAGAAAAACTTCTCGTGAGGGCGAGCAATTAACAACTTCTTGCAGCGAGAAGTTTTTCTGTACTTTGCAAGGTGTTTCCCTGCACAGACCGGCCGAGAGACGCCACAGAGCTGCCAGACTCTGGTAAGATGCATGTCTCGCGGTGGGGCGGGGGATGGGGTGGGCATCTTACCGGACTCTGGCAGCTTTCGCGTCTCCCCACGTGCTGGCGGATGGGGGGGGTGTGGCTCTCCGTCCTCCTGCTGCGGCAGCTCCGGAGTCTCTCCCTGCCTTGCCTCCTCTTCCTCGCAGGCAGGAGCATGTTTCAAAATGCCGCCAGAGGCAGAGCCCAGAGGAGCCAAGCCAGTCCTGCGGTGTGTGGGCGTCTTATGTCGGTGCCTGCGCACACCCGCCTCTCTCTTGCTCTCTCTCTCTCTCTCTCCCGGCCAGGAGCCGCTCTTTTTGCGGCGGGCACTCTTGGCCGGGAGAGAGAGAGAGAGAGCAAGTGAGAGGCAGGTGTGCGCAGGCACCGACACAAGACGTGCATACCCCGCGGGACTGGCTCAGTGTCAGCTCCTCTGGGCTCTGCTTCTGGCGGTGTTTTGAAATGCGCTCCTGCCTGCCTGCGAGGACGCGGCGAGGCAGGGATCGAAGCTCTGGAGCCGCCGCGGTGGGAGGGGCGAGAGGCCCGCCCCTCCATCCGCTAGCGTGACATGGAGAGACGTGAAAGTGCCCTTCCACCTGCCCGCCCCGGGATCCGCCTCCCTGCAACTCTGGCTTGGCAGGCGACACTCAGCGGCCTCCTAGTGGGGCCCTCCCGCCGCCTCGGCTCTTTTCCGCGCCACGCCACTGGGCATGAGTTAAATCACAGACATGGACACCAAACATTTCCTCCCGCTGGGTGATTTGCTGCTGCTGCTGCCGCCTTCTTTCCAAGAAAAAGATGGGCTTGGAACAAATGGGAGCCCCGCGCGCTGGGGGCAGGCACCGGGTGAGGGAGTGGCTGCCTCTGTTGCCCCCGAGCGGGCTCGGCCCAGGTGCGTAGGGCATATCCGCCCCTTTCCCCAGAAAGTAGTTGGAGGGGCTTATTTGGGAGGGGGGGCTTATTTCAGCGCATGCCCTGAAAAGCCCTGTTGGGCTTAATATCAGGACATGTCGTATTTTCGGGGAAACATGGTATATAGCTGCTGATAATAAAAACCCAGGTGTATAATGTGACTTTTGGGGAAAAAATAAAAAAAAATCCTATCATTTTCTCTGCAAATGCAATTGGTTTTCTGAAAGACCAAATTAGTTTTCAAATTGTATATTTGTTATCCTCCCTTAAATGTATTTTACATGTGGCCTGCTCAATGTAGATTCATGAAGGTTAATTCTTAATTAACTTAGCCCAGTGATTTTCTTTTAATGAAATATGGTTGTTCCCCCATTCTCAGTTTAGTGGAAACAATAGGATGGGTCCAGATTTAATCAGAGCAAACCAATTAAAATCAATGTGATTTTAGTCCTGACTACTGGAGTTCCATTGATTTCAGTCGTCTGTTCTGAGTATGACTGTGTCTGAATTTAGTTAATATATTTGTCTTTATAGTTCTAAAATGGTTGCATTGCTTACATTTTATAACTGACTGATTTATCTCATGAAAAGTGCTGTTTTTTGACAGGTTATAAGCAATGCCTTGAAAGTTTGGGGTTTAGAACTAATCCTCTTCAACAGCCCAGAGTATCAGAGGCTCGGGATCGAAGCTATGTAAGACTTTATTTTTTAGCTCCCTGCTTCCATTTAAAAAATAGTAACAGTTATGCAAGAAAAAGAAAACCCTTATCCTTTCCTTCAGAACTCCTTTTGGAAATTACTATTTCAAGTTCTGGTTTTATCCACTCAGCATTTTCTGTTTCCTATTATTGAGGCCTTACATATTTATTTGTCCCCTGAGCCTTCATGACATCTCAGTATCTGCAGCATTATACAATGCTGCTTTTGAATGGTATCTGCTTAATGACATCACCAGTATGTCTGTATTTATCAAGCATATATAATGATAAATATATATCCAAAACAATATTATTAAATATTCTGAACTACCTGTGGATGAAAAGTACACATAATCTGAATCATAGCTTTAATACTGCAGTATGGTGTTTCTAAATGCAAAAATGGTAATAATCAATGGTAATATTGATTAATATTTCTATGCTCAAATATTTAATTCTCTGAATACTTTGTGTTTTATTTTCAGAAATGAAAGATCTTTTATTTGTAACTATAAAGAGCACTGGTTTACAGTTCGAAAATTAGGGAAACAGGTAAAGTTCTTTATTTTCCTTCTTTAAAATCAATGTCAAGTTTGCCATTGGAATCAGCTATAAATTCAGTCAAAATTTAGTGCATGTCTAATTACAAACACTGCATTCATACATAGATAGGTAGGTAGATGATGGATAGATGATAGATAGATAGATAGATGATAGATAGATAGATAGATAGATAGATAGATAGATAGATAGATAGATAGATAGATAGATAGATAGATAGATAGATAGATAGATGATAGATAGATGATAGATAGATAGATTCAATTGATGAAACATTTTGGCTCTATTCAAAATGTTATTTCCCAGAGCTGCTTTGTTCCTACTGTTCAGTATTTCCATTCTGAAGCTGGAACTGATTCAGAATGATGTAGGTGATTTTTCATGTTAATGTGTATTAGACAACCTACAATCTTTTGGATCATCCTTTATCAATATTACTTACCTAAATATAAAACAACCATGGGTGGGCAGAACAGCAGTGGGAACGAGAGTGACTTCCAACTTCCTGCCAGCTTCCTCACTGACTTTGTGGGAAGCTGGCAGGGAGCCGTGGAAATCACAATCACGTGACTGCAGCTGACTGTGGTGGTGGTGCTGCAACGGCAGCCGCATCTTAAGATATTTGAAATTTCAATTCCATGGGAGTAATGGGTCCTGGATTTTGTACACATTTTTTTCACTTAAAAACCTATTTCAGGTATCTTGATTCAAAAAATGTTGCCCTATGATGCATCATTTTGCTAATTGAAGGTTACAAGAAACAAACAGGAAAGTTTTAGCGATATATAGACTAGATTTTTTCCCTTGATGTTTCTGATTCATCCGTTTTTCTAATTTAAAACCAGGCATTTGCATTGCAATAGATGCTTCCACAGCAGAAATTGCAATGTGTTGAGTTTCCTGCTATGTATTCAAGGCATTCCTTTGATTACAGCCTTGTTTTCCCCCCTATAACTAAATGTTAATGCATCCATTAACTTGCATATACTATTTGAGAATGATTAGAAGAGACTAGGAGGTTTGTGTATGGCAAGCTGCTTGCAGGCCATCAGATTTATACAAATAATATTATTCCATGGTAAGTACCGTATTTTTCGGAGTATAAGACGCACCGGAGTATAAGTCGCACCTTAGTTTTTTGGGGGGAAAATGGGGGAAAATCTACCTACCAGGTATTCATCTGGCTAGCGTCCTTAGTCTGGTCAGCTTCAGCAAATTATTTTATCCTCTGGTTAGGACTTAAAAAAACCTTCTTCGGAGAGAGTAACAATGAAAGAGCTTGCAAGCCAGTAAGAGCTGGGAAGATCGTTAGCACCTGGTTAGGGCTAGAAAAAAACTTATTCAGAGCAAGTAGAGCAATGAAAAAAACCCTGCAAAGACTTAGGGCTGGGCTGGAAAAAATATTCTTCAGAGAGAGTAACAATGAAAGAGCCTGCAAGGTAAGAGCTGGGAAGATCATTAGCACCTAGTTAGGGCTGGGAAAAAAGCTTCAAAAAAGCTACATTCAGAGTATAAGACGCACCTAAATTTTCAGCCACTTTTAGGGAGGAAAAAGGTGCGTCTTATACTCCGAAAAATACGGTAATACAAAATAGTTCTTTTATTTATCTTTGATTGCATATACCGTTTATTAATAGTTTTAATAACTGTAGCAGGTATATGTTTTGCTATGCACTAAAATATATTACTGGTATTAATAATCACACTACATGTTAATTTTCTTTCTTTGAACAGTGGTTCAACTTGAACTCTCTCTTGACCGGTCCAGAACTAATATCTGATACTTACCTTGCACTTTTTCTGGCCCAGCTACAACAGGAAGGTAATGCTAATTTTCAGATGCTGAATGCTGTAATATTGCTGTAATATTCATCCAAGGAAGCACTTTTCCTGTGTTGTTTGACTGAGTTATGCAGACTGCATAACCAAATTGCCCACTATTGATAAAGAACATTTTTCTATCCATTAGTACCTTGCCCACTAACCCCTGTATTTTATATTAATATTTAGATTATCTTCCTAATCTGTTCATATCCTTTTATCTTTCATAGGTTATTCAATATTTGTTGTAAAAGGTGACTTACCTGATTGTGAAGCTGATCAATTACTGCAAATGATTCGGGTGCAGCAAATGCAAAGGCCAAAATTAATTGGGGAAGAGACGCTGCAATCAAAAGATCAGAGGTAAGGTAAATAAATGCTTGCATTTTAATGGATTCAGTGTAAGTATTTTTGAGGCCTTATTATGAACAAAGAAAATAAGAGCTAAAAAGTAGAAGGTACTATTATGTTTACACATGGAATAAACCAAAATATGTGTTTGCCTATAATAAAGATATTATCTATGTCTAATAGGAGATACACCAAATACTAAATAAGTTTTGCATCACTTCTGTATATTTTCTTAAGAATTGGGAATTTTTAAAAAGTGAGTCTTTAAAAAAAGGCTTGGATTACCTTCATAGCCATCTGTGCAAATGCAGCTATTAGAAGAATCTTAAATAAAGATAGTCTCAATGGTGCTATATATACAGTAAATTCGCTGACCTCATTAATAGACTGTGCATGGGTACAAGAAGATCCAGAGAGTTCTGGCTTCTATTCTTTGTGATTGTGGTGACATAGAGGCAACAACACATACAGTATGTATACCTGCCCTTTGTGTCCCGATCAGGGTACACTTGAGGACCTCATGGCAGCACGACAGAACGCAATTAATGTTGCTAGTTTCTGGACAAGATTTGTTTAATTTGGAGATATATTAATCTTGTATTTAATATTTTAACTTTTGTCATATGGTATGCCTTATTTTAATTGTGATGCTTTTGACACGAACAAACATGAACAAACTGATAGCCATCTTTTTTCTGCTCACTCACTCAGCTCATCTTTTAAAAACTAAATCCTTCTCTCTACCACTCATCTAGACATAGCGCAGCATTTGGCTTTTGAATAAGAATGTTTTTTTCTGTTTTAACTTTTCCAGGGTGCAAAAAACAGACTTAGAACAAGCACTAGATGTTAACCAGTCTTTTGATAATACCAATATGTTAGATGAAGATGAAGAAAATTTCCAAAAAGCACTTGCACTCAGCAGACAGGAAATTGATGTGGAGGATGAAGAAGCAGATCTCCGGAGGGCTATTCAACTTAGTATGCAAGGTAAAAGATTATATTTTGATTTAAAAAATGAATTGATATTTTGTATGCTTAAATCTTATTCAAACATAATACAACAAAGCAATAAAACTACACTGAAGCTTTTTGTGTGTGTGCCTTTGAGTCAGTGTTGACTCCTGGTGACTGCCAGGACTAGTACTAGCAGTTTTGTCTGCCAGACATTGGACATGTTTGCCATGACTTTCTTCCTATTGCTGAGAAGACAACGATTGGCCCAAAGTAAGCCAAAGTCACCCTTACACCAAATTTTCTGCTCACAGAAGCATTATATACCTTTAAAATGTCTTTATAGATAAGATTTTGCACATTTTAAAAATGAGTTAAAATTTATTTAGACTTAGCACAATCTGTAAGTCAAAAGCATTTATTCCAAATCATTCTCAAACACTGCACAACCCTAGTAAATAACAGTGTTTCATCAAATGATGTGTTTTGGATTTATTTAGTTTTTCAGAGAAATTTATTCTCTGGAGCAGAGGGGGATTCTTTCTGAAGTGACCAAATGCAAGGATTTATTCTGAAGTTTGAACGATTTAATACTAAGTTTGGGGAAGAAAGCAGATCAGACTATTTGCAAGAAATTATTTCTTTTTTACTTCCACATATATGCAAAGTGTGAGGAAAGTTGAACGATAAGGAACAATTTACCAGAGCTTTGCAGTTAAGAGTGCTTTGCTGGCAGAAGGGTAGTTAAGTGTCAAAATTAGCTTTTTGCTTTTTCCATCCCATCAGAGCAAAAACAAAAAAAGTAATCTTTTTCTCTTAATTCAGTAACCAAATTCTGAAGTCTAAGGTAGGAATAATAATTTCAAAATATTGTGTCTCACATTAATATTATTACAAGGTGACAGCATTTCAAGACTGTTTTAGGCAGTTATTAAAAGATTTAATTATCTCTGCCTTTCTATCTGCTTCATGGCAGGCTGAAATTCCTGGCCCTAGCAAAGGTCTTCCTAAGGGCATACTAATTCAGGAGCTAAGCCATAGTTGCACCTGTCTTTCAGAACTACAGTGCCACTTCAACTCATCCATCTCTCCATCCCTCCAAAACATCAGACACTTTTCTTTACTGCATAAAGGCAGTTTAAAATAATACAGTCCAAGGTAATTGATGTGGTGTAGTGGCTAAAGTGTTGATATATAAATGGGGAGAGCTAGTTTCTAATCCAGTTTCAATTCTGGAAGCACACTGGATAAATTTGGACCAGACAACCCACACTCAGCACAGCCAACTTCTCAGGATTGTTACTGCTCAGATAGCAGGCCTTGTATTATGCTTAGATATAATTGCATATCAAATAAAAATACTAAATGCTAAGGTAGAGGTGCAAATATTTTACTTTTTTTTTTAGTTTTAATTGCCTAGAATTCCCCAAATTGCTGGCCTAGCTTTAGACTTGCCTTCTTATAAATTCCAATTATAAGACATTTACAGTAAAATGTAATAATTATATAAGTACTTCTCTTTTAGCAACTGCTTTGTTTGCTAAACTGTCTTGCTTAGCAACTGTTCAAAGTTACAGTGGTGATGGTTATGACCATTAGCTATATTTATGATCTTCACAAGTCTGCAAAACCTCAGCTTGCTGGCTGAGGAATTCTGGGAGTTGAAGTCCACAAGTCTTAAAGTTGCCAAGGTTGGAGACCCCCTGACACCATTCATGGTGTCTAACCTCAACAAGGTGTTTCTCAGTCTCACTTTCCACCAGCTTTCCAAGTCAGGCTGTGCCTTACCTGGATAGTTTTTGTTCTGCCAGCTTATTTTTCTGCTCCAGTATACAGAACCCAACCTGAAGAAAAATACACAATATATTGGCATTGTATGGCATTGTCCTGTCTGCCTGGATCCATTGCATATTGAACTGGTCTGGCTGAAATGGAACTAGCAGCTAGATACATTTAGAAGATAGAACATATATGAACACATTGAGACTAGATTTGTAAGAGTTGGCTTTATTGCTCACCCAAAGGAAATTGGACTTATCTTTTGAGTTAGAAAATGTGTTTGTGCAAATACAAATCCGCTATTATTGATTTTAATTTTGAGCAGCCCTCCCCTATTTCATATTAACCATAGTCCTATAAAATATATTGATAATCTCAAGATTTAAAATATGTATTGGTATTTATTATCCATGCTGTTATAATGTCCAAATCCAACAGCTATTTACAATGTAATAGGACTTCCTTTAAGATGATATGAAACATTCAGTTGGTAGCCCAGCTACTAAGTAGGATTATACCAGTGTTGTTTTTTAAATTTATTTTTATAAATAAGTGAGTGGAATTGAAAGTGACAGCCTTAAATCACACAGATAGCTTTCATTACTAAGGCAGGACTAGACCTCTCAGTTTCCTGGTTTTGAAATGCAGTGATATTAAAAGAACTGATTATTAGTACATTTATTTATTTATTTATTTATTAAACGCTCTTATAGGCCGCCCAATCCCGTGGGACTCAGGGCGGCGTACAACATAAATAAGAAGCGTACAATTTTAAAAACAATAGTCATAATTTACATTATAAATATAATTAAAAAAGACATTGTAAGAGCAACATTCAGGGGGAATCTAGTTGTCCTATTCACCCCATCTGCCGGAAGAGCCATGTTTTTAAGGCTTTACGGAAGGCCAGCAGGGTGGGGATGGTCCGGATCTCTGGTGGAAGTTGGTTCCAGAGGGACGGGGCTCCCACAGAGAAGGCCCTCCCCCGCGGCCCCGCCAATCGACATTGTTTAGCCGACGGGACCCGGAGAAGGCCCTCTCTGTGGGACCTAACCGGTCTTAGGGAGGTATGTGGTAGGATGCGGTCCCGCAGGTAACCTGGCCCTGAGCCATGTAGGGCTTTAAAGGTAACGACCAACACCTTGAATTGCGACCGGAGACTAATTGGTAGCCAATGCAGCTGGCGAAGGAGAGGTGTTACGTGGGTGTATCTCGGCACACCCACTACCGCTCGCGCAGCTGCATTCTGTACCAGTTGGGGTCTCCGGATGCTCTTCAAGGGTAGCCCCATGTAGAGCGCGTTACAGTAGTCTAGCCGTGAGGTGACAAGGGCATGAGTGACTGTGAGCAAGGCCTCCCTCTCCAAGTAAGGTCGCAATTGGTGCACAAGACGGATTTGTGCAAAGGTCCCCCTAGCCACAGCTGAAAGATGTTGCTCCAATTTTAGCTGTGGGTCTAGGAGGACACCCAAATTGCGAACCTGTTCTGAGGGAGTCAATTTTTCTCCCCCGAGAACCAAGGAGGGACAGTCGACATAGTCCTTGGGAGGCAATATCCAGAGCCACTCAGTCTTGTCTGGGTTGAGCCTGAGTCTGTTCACTCCCATCCAGACCCTCACATCGTCCAGGCAGCGGCACATTACATCAACTGCTTCACTGAACTGACACGGGGTGGAGATGTACAACTGGGTATCGTCAGCATACTGCTGATACCTCACCCCATGTCGTCGGATGATCTCACCCAGCGGTTTCATGTAAATGTTAAACAGGATGGGCGAGAGGACTGAGCCCTGTGGCACCCCGCAAACCAGGGGCCTAGGGGCCGACCTCTGTCCTCCTGTCAACACCGACTGCGTCCTGTCAGAGAGGTAGGAGGAGAACCACCGTAAAACAGTGCCTCCCACTCCCACCTCCCCAAGACGACGCAGAAGGATACCATGGTCAATGGTATCGAAAGCCGCTGAGAGGTCAAGTAGCACCAGGATGGAGGAGTGACCCCCATCCCGGGCTCGCCAGAGATCATCCATCAGCGCGACCAAAGCAGTCTCCGTACTGTAGCCGCGCCTGAAACCCGATTGAAAGGGATCCAGATAATCAGTATCCTCCAATAGCCGCAGGAGTTGGAGCGACACCACCTTCTCAACAACTTTACCCAAAAAGGGTAAGTTGGAGACTGGACGGAAGTTCTTTAAATCCGCTGGGTCCAGGGAAGGCTTCTTGAGGAGGGGCCTCACCACCGCAGCTTTTAAAGGCTGTGGGATGGATCCCTCTCTCAAAGAAGCGATCACAACCGCCTGGAGCCAGCCGCGTGTCACCTCCCTGCTGGCAGAAACCAGCCAGGAGGGACACGGGTCCAATAAACAGGTGGAGGCGCTCATCGCTCCTATGGCCTTGTCCACATCCTCAGGAGTGACCGGTTCAAACTCGTCCCAAATAACAGGACTAAGACTCACCCCTGTCATCTCGGCTTGCCCTGTCCAAATGGAGTCCAGGTCTGTCCGAATCTGAACGACTTTATCCGCCAGAAACTGAGAAAATTCCTCATTACATGCATTATTAGATCACAGGTGAAAGTGTTCATTTTGAGCTTCCATTTATTTTATAGTCAGGATGAAAGCCAGGATCTTGTCCTGGTTTGTGGAATGTGCTCCCTGAGCATGTCTAACAGGCACCAGTCTTTTTATTGCCAGCTGTGGAGGAAACCAATCTGGGGATGTTTTTGGTTTGATTTGGTTTGTTCTAGGTTTTAAAGTATAATTGATGGCGGTTGCTTTTGTTGCTTTTTAAACAAAATATTTTTATATTGTTCCTTGTTATTACTGTTTAATTTTTCTATGATATGATGATTATTATACAAATGTGTATTGTAGATTGCTTTTGTTATTTTATGCGAAACATAGTAAATATCCCGGTTAACTTAACCTTCCCAATAAGTGGGTGTGTGTGACTTTTAGGAGAACATCGAAGTGGCTTCTCAGATTGTTGCACACAGAACATTCCACACTCATCTGCAACAGGCCAAACTGAATCTCTCCCATCAGAAGAATTGCGGCGTCGAAGACAGGCCTATTTTGAAAAGTAATGTAAACTGTGTAAAGCATAATTTGTGGGTGGCAAGCCCCAGAAGCCTTTGTTAAGTGATATTACTTTACTACTTGATGTTTTTCAGGTATTTTGGATTACAGTTCCTATCTTTTCTAATAGCAACTATGCTGGTTAGAACATAGAATTGTAGTCCAAAGTACTAGGAGAGTGCTGAGAGGTGTTTTTTCCCTTGAATTAACTCATACCAGTGTTTAACTGGTTCTTAAACTCCTGAACCACTCACTCAGTTTTGCAAATATCTTGATTCTTTTGGCTTGATATTATAGTACAAGACTGAGGCACCATGCTGGCTGCAGATAGCAGGATTCCGTTCTTGGGCAAATCACGCTACCTACGTAACTAATTCATTGGTCAGTTATATAGATGATTGTTCCAGTTTGAAATGCAAATGAATGTATGATGCTTTATCATGATCACTTAAGTATTTTTTATTTAGGGCAGTATAAATTATAAACTAGTAGCAAATTGATAATTGATCTCTATTGCCATATTGATGGGTTCATTGATTACGGTAATACTTGGCAAACTTCATGTTGTCTTGCTCAAAAGTGGCAGCGTTACTACTTTTAATTGAAAATGCTATACTGCCTGCCTCTTGATATCATTCTTTTTAGTGCTTCTTTCACAAGCATATTACTGTATCCAATTTCTCTTTGACTTGTTCTAGACTATAAATTAATTTGGATATGGTACCAAAATACATCTCCTGTTCTTATTATGTAATGATAACATACATTCATTAGCAATTGGTACTCCTATAATCTATTTTATGTACATGTATAATTATCATCTGTGATTATCAGTTTTATTTTGAAGAAAGTTTTCATGTTGAATTAATTAAAAGAAAGGTAATAATTGAAAGTGCATCAACAGGCAGACTTAATTTCCTCTAATAATCATCATTATAATTATTGTCCAGAAGCACATTCTACCGTAGTAATGTGCCAAACTCCATATCCTGATCAGAGAACTTTCAGGTGCTCCTGGGAACATTTTTTTTTCTTTTTTTCTCTGAGAATGCACTGGTTTAGCCTTTTCAAGGATGTTTTGTCATCTCCTGACTTTGGAATTAGATGTAATTCCCAATAGTTTGATCCCAAAATATTTTTATGTTGTATACTCTGTGTTAGGAGAAAAATGGAATCTAGGAGAAAAGACCAAAATGAACAGTTTTGTCAACAATTGTTAGTAAGCTTATTGGCTAATTCTCTGGGATCAATATACTTTAAATATTACACCCATCTGATCAGTTTCTAGAATTCGATATTTTAAACATACATACATACATGTACGTGTGTATGTGTATTAATGTGTAGTGCAAAAATTGAAATATATCAGTCCAGCTTCCTGCACTGTGAACTTTTCAAATATTACTTCATTATTTAATAGGAAAAATTAAATTGGATGAAGAAAGGCAAGGAATCATAAAGTTATAGGCTTTTCTACATATAATAAAAATTAATGCTGCATATTTCTCTTTTTTATTGTTTTAGACAGCAGCAGCTGCAAAAGCAAGTTCAGATTGCACAGTTCCATGGTGAAGCAGCTACAAATTCACACACACTAGTTAATGACACAGGTACTGCTATTATTTGCCAGTTTTCAACATGTTTTTACAGTTATTCTTTCAAATGATGAGCCAGGGATATCTTTTACTTTGTTTAATACATTTTACCAAATATCTTATAAGCTTTCTGTATCATTGGTCAGCATATCCTTCTGGGAAATGCTGTCTGAAATTTAGACAACTTGTTTCAGAAAGTACTGTTGCTCTGCCCTGTGGCAGTTTCATTGGGGGTGGGGGGTGGATGTCTTCCAAAATACTATTTTGTGTTTTGTGTTTATTTTGAGCATCTACTTTATAGAGGTTATGTAGAGAATAGCAGTGAAATACCAGTGTGTGAATGATGCTCAGTTCTGTCCTTTTTCATCAAGTAGAAGCATGGTACTACTTGTTCTGAATTGATGCTTGAACTCAGTAATAGAAGAGGACTAATAAACTGGGAAAAGAATCTGTTCAGTCTACTTTAAATTGGATCACTCCTCTTGATTAGATTTGTAACTTGGGAGTGCTCATAGAATCAGTTCTAAGTCTAATGGTCTCAGTGGCACAGGGTAAAATTCACCCTTAATAGCCAACCTATTTGGATGCCATAGATACTTATCTGCAGGTAGCCATATGTTGAAAATCTGTGGCTGGAGTTCACATTGCATTATATATGAGACTAACTTTAGAAAACTCCACTTAGTGCAGAATGCACATTGGAACTAGCCATCTTGAATATCATCACTGCAATATTGTGTTAATTGCAGAAGTGGCTAGCATTTTTTCAGCATCACTACTTATTCAACTTTAAAGGTGTAAAAGGCTTGGGAACAAATTACCAGAAGCAACAAATACATTTTGTGTGGAGAATGTTTTCTGGTATTTATCCAAAGAATGAATAATGAAATAGAATAACTAACTAACTAGGCCAGTGAGCCATTGTGGTGTAGTGCTTAAAATGAACAAGGCAGGCTAGAAAGCCTCACATTCAATTCCTCACTGATTGTAATATAGTTGATTTCTTTTAGCCCAACAGGAAAGGTAGACTAAATGTAATAGAATAAATAAAATATTTGCTGCTTTTTCTTTTAGAATTTATATCAGCTTTATTATTTTTTGTTGTTTGGTTTAGTTTTCAACTTTTTTGAAAACCTATGGCACACATGGAATTTGTCTCCATGTTTATTTGTCTCTATATCTGTAGTATTTGCTATAATAGTTGAAACAGTAATATGAAACATTCCTCCTTTTTCCCTTGTATTGCATTTGTAAAATAATCTACATGAGGTCTACCTAGTTCTACTTGTTAAATCATCCTTCATCAATTTTGCCACTGTCCTTCAGGTCTACTGAACCACAGCTGTCATCATTTCCAGCCAGTGTGTCCATTGGAAATTGTATCTAGAAATAACAGAATTGCATCCAATACATTTATAAGCCATCAAGTTGGTGCAATGCTTATATATGCGCTTCAGTGTATGGTAATCAGATAAATTCAGTATCAGTCCATATGATGACTGAAATATTATAGCTAGTCCTTGACTTACAATCATTCATTCGATGTTAGTGAATGAATGTTAGTGTTATGATGGTGCGGAAATAGTGACTTATGACTGGTCCTCTCACTTAAGGCTGTCACAGTATCCCTATGATCACACAATCAAAATTTAGGCTTGGCAACTAGCAGATATTTACAAGGGTTGCAGCATCCAGGGTCACATGGTTGCCATTTGTGATCTTTCAAGCTTGCTTCTGACAAGCAAAGTCAATGGGGACTCCAGATTCACATAATAACCATCTCAGTGATTCACTTAACAAATCTGGCAAAGTCAATGGAAAAGCCAAATTCATATAATGTCTACAGTGATTCACTTAACAATCACAGCAAAAAAAGGTTATAAAATTGGGCACAACTCAGTTAACAATTGCCTCACTTAGTGATGGAAGGTTGTGTCCCAATTGTGGTGGTAAGTTGAGGACCACCTGTTATGCTATTTGGGAAAAAGTTAATTAAATATTCAGACACATCTCAAAATATCTGAAAAAAAGATAGGCATCTGTTAACTTTGGTTCAAGGCTTCCTAATTTATTTTTTTATTTTTAATATTAAGCCAAGGGTTTTCCTGTTCAGAGGAATCTGTAGTTGAATACAATCTAGTCTTCTCTATGAATCTACCAACAAGGAAAAGGATAAATACCGGTTGGGGGGGGGGATGATGCCAGTCCTCTTTACCAATTTCCTAAATCAAGAGTGGAGAACTAGATTTAGTTCCAAGTAAATGAAGACCACAGAGGATTAATTTGCATCAGTCAGTCAGATCATGTTCTCAACTCTTAACTTCATTAAAAAAAAGACCTAAAGTGGATCTGACCGCCTATACTGCACAGTTGGTAGCACAAAGTAGGAAGTGGTTAATGGGTCTTTTGGGAATTCTTGGATAGGCCTGTCTGATAGCAAGAAGTTCCCCACTCCTGTCTTGAACTAGTAAGCTATGAGCATCAGAACTAGATCTTTTTCTGTCCTTTTAAATTGTTGATCTTCTAGAACTAATATATCTTATTTTCTTGTTTCTTCTCAGGAGGTGATATGAGTGAAAATGATATGCTTCAAGCCGCTATGAATATGTCCTTGGAAACAGTTACAAACAGCTTGAATACAGAGGAAAAGAAATGACAAATACTTATATTTATTCTAATCTGAACGCTACATTCTGTATTAATTCTGTGTGGGTGGCATAAAGGTAGGGTTCATTTCATTGATGTACCAAAGCAAGATACAGTTGTGAGATTTCAGACTGAGGATCAGAATTAAAAAAAAAATTGGTTACTATAAAATAAAATCTCATTAGTTTATGGTTATACTGTTGACCTTCTGGGTAATTTCTATTCAGTCAGAAAAACAGTGAGAGAAAAGGGGTATTAATATACAATAAAATCTCATCCACTATTTTTCTGATCCATAGATGTTCAGGTTGAGTTTATGGTATCTGCAGATCTTTGTAAGGGGAGCAGCACTCTCAGTTGTGATGGCTTGTCCTTGCAGGATGTATTCTTAACAGGAAGATCAAGCATCACCTGATTGCAGAGCAAGGCCTTGGAATTTTGCTAAATAAGATTATGTGAAATCTAAAAATTTGTAGTTTCACATATATGTTCAAAGGCGTTCTAAGTATCATGTTTACAGTGCACTTCCAAGATTCCAGATTAATGGACTGAATATAACACAAATCACCGTTCACTTTTGAGAAATATTTGAATTACATGCATTAATTACTGTACATCAGCTTAATTCCATAATTTAATCAGTTAACAACATTTTGACTAAGAATAGCAAGAGATTTGCAGACCATCAAACCTATTTTGGAAGACTGTGCTAGAGTATTACAATCATCATACAATGGAACATCCTACTTTTATTCTCCTGCTCCTCCAGATCTGCCTCCACGCATTCCAATCTTCCAAAGCTGATTTGATGGGCACACAGGAGGAACCCACTCCAATAGCAGACTCAAGACTTATTTCTTCCTTGTTTTGCTCTAAAAATGCCTTTAGTATTTTTTTACTAAATGTTGGGCCAATACTGGCTATGATGCACTGATCTAGTACATATATTCAGCCAACACCTAGAATCCGATTAACTGAAGTCAAAAGTGTTGGATATAGTTGATAAATGTTGTTATTCTTATTTCAGTTGGTATTAATATTTTATCTTCTGTTAGATATTTCTGTAAGTATTAATACTATCAAGCTGACATACATTACCTTGTACTGAATCAGCTTATTGGTCCACTTAGGTTAGAATTATCTACTCTGGCAGTGATTCTCCAGTCTCAAGCAAGAATCTGCTTTTAATGGAGGATAATTAGAATTAAACCAGGACTTCCTATATGTGTATCACGTGCTCTGCCATTGAGCTATAGCCTTTCCAAGATTCCATATTAATTTTGAGGTTAAAACAGATTTTGATGCCATGATTTCAGTGCCACGTTATTAATATGCATTAGTAGCATCTGAAATGAACCCTGCACAGTTACTTATGTGTTAAAAATGGATACAGTATACATGAATGAATGAATGTGTATGAGTATGTATTTTATCAGATGTTAATGAATGTCTTCTTGTAACAGATTTGCAGCTTATCATGAATGGTCTTCATTCATGCACCTTACTGTTTATTCCGTTTCTATTACCAAGGGAAACTGGGAAGCAAATTCTGTAAGCTAGTTTTAGTCTGATAGTCAAATGTTACATAACAAATATTGCAGGATGACTGAATTTGGCATTTTGTATTAAAAATACCGGTAGTTCTTTAAAAAAAAAAGCTTTAAGCACACATTCTGTTTACATATACATATTAAGGCTATAGTTTTGGATACAAATGATATACTTGCCAGATATACAAAAAAATCTTGTGAAATTGATTAGGTTTTGCAAATTATTTTAAAATTATTATATTGCACCATGTTGTGTCATTCTTTGCTACTGAATGATTAGTAAATGTACACAGATTATGGTACTATAAAAATAACACAATATTAAAATTGATTTTGATAATATCTGTTTACAAAAAATTATTTAAATAGAGTTAAATATGAAAGCCAAATGCCTCTTATTTTCATGTTTCATATGCTGTTAATTTCTGTGAAACTATTACAGAAGTACAAGCACTGTGATTTGGTCCAGGGATAAATACTATAAGAGTGTATCTAGCTTTGCCAGTCAGTAAACTGAAGGTAGCTATTTTAGATCTGCCTAATTTATTTATTAACAAAAAATTACCATATTTCTGCATGCCGTTTTTAAAAAAACCCCAGCATTAGTTACATAAAGCTACATGCATTCATTTTAATTGTGTTTAAGCTACTACTTGAAAAGAAATATATGAAAAGATGTATAAAAGCCATGAAATGAAATCATACTAGTCTGTAAAAACCATAGTTTTATTTTTTCTTACTTTTCCAATAAATTGTGTCCTTGTGGACAAGTTAAATCTGGATGAATTTAGGTCCACTTCTTTCAAATGTATCTCTTCATCAAAGCAAGGTATCTTTTCAAAACATATACAGTATATGCCATATAAATTATGAAGCAAATATTTTAATAATAATTTTTCCATTTAATGTGCACTTTAAAAAGGTGGAACCCTTTTTTAAATGTCAACTTGTGGTAAAACATTTCGTGGTTTACATAAAGTTAATGTAGATGGTTTTGGGAAAGATTTTTAGTAATGCAAAATTTTCTCTACTTGGGAATTTCATTAACGGACAGCCTTGAAAATTGTCAATTTGTAATGGTGAACATTCCTAAAACTGAAGAGTATAGAATACACTTCTAGTGGAAGACCTGAAAGAAATCTGGATTTCCTTCATAGCCAAGGCCTTTTTAAATAATGTTCTCTAAGGTTTCTTATTTATTCTATTGGCATGACCAGATCAATGCTCTAGAATTTATGTATTTATCATACTTATATGGCTTCCCCATCTCCCAAACATAATCCTGGTAAAAAAAGTTTTTTTAAGTCACAATATTGAAAATTATTAATATTAAAGTATATTTTAATTTCATAATTAAACATTATTTCATTGATAGAAAAGATTATTAGATGTTACAAGCAAAGTAGCTATCTCATTAAATCACCACTTCCTTGAGATCCCCAAGCCTATCGACACAGCCAGGTTTTGGGAGATTTCTGCAAGGACATCAGAGATGGAGCCAATCTCACTCCCCGGGAGGGACGGGCATAATATTCCATAGGACAAAAGTCATTTGGTTCATTGTCCTCCGTCAAACATAGGCGCTTGGGAAAATACATGCTTCAGATATAGTCCCAATTCCTTAATAATCTGTAGTTGCCCAGAGTTGCCTTATAGGAGAGATGGGCAGCATAAAAATTTAATAATAAATAAAATTGCAAATATGTTGTGATATGTAAGATACAACAATTACCTTTGTATAAATAAGAACAAGCTATAATTTGAGGGCAAAGCAAAGTCCAGCTTACCTTCAGCTCTATGATAACTAATGGCTCCTTTATGAACTTTTTGAAAATAGTGCATCACACAAGACAAAGTTCATGCTCAATGTAAAACAAACAAGCAAACAAAAAGGACTATGGCCACTGGTCCCAGGAATATGTTGTTAGAGATGTAAAATTTCCAGAAATTTTGAAGCTCGGAAAAAAAACCCGGTTTTTTCCGGGGGGGTGGAACAGAAATTTTTGGGAAAATCAAAAAAAATGCTACATTAGCACTTTTTTGTCTTTAAGATTGAAAGTCATTCTGTTACTTTAGGAACATAAAATATGACTATGGACAATTTGACTTGGCATAAAATTATCACAACTAGCATATTAAAAATATAGTGTAGCCAAACAATTATCACAAACAGAATTTACTTTTTTATAATATTTATTTGTAATTGTAACAAAGGGAGCAACAATCTCCTGAACTGCTTACTAGTTTATGTGGAACAGCCAAAAAGCCTCCACAAAACAATTTTCAAAACCAAAAGTAACAATTTTTCATATTTCCTCTCCACAGTATTAAATAAAAATAAAAACCCATAAAAACCCATTCTCATAAAAAGAATTGAAGATGGGGGAAGTGTTAAGAAGAGAGTGGGACTAAGTTTCAATGGACATTTAATCAGAATCGTTTTCTGAGCTAAAATTGTCAGTATCCGTCTCTGCTTCTGCAGCTACTCTTTTTTGTCCATCATCACAATTAGGAACTTCTAAAAACTGAAGGTTTGCCCGGATCGAAACAAGCTTCTCTACCCTTTCACATGTCAGTTTATTTCTTGACTTAGTGTGAGTGTTTCCAAACATAAGACCAGATTCTTTCACATGCTGCAGAAGATGGAGGTATCTGGAGAAGGCGAGAAGCAATAGGAGTCAGAGGCTGTGTTGTGCAAAGACCTTGCCACCATGTTGCACCATGTTTGGCAGAATCCCAGATTGCATTCCTGGACAAAATCCCTGAAGATGTTCTATATTCTGCAACATTTGAAAGTACCTTCCCAACATCAAGTCCTAAATGTGATGTTTGTTTTGTGATCCAGTCAAATGCAGTAGCAGTGTTATCATCACTTTTGCTTTTGTAAAAAACTGGCTGAGGTGTTGTTATAACAAAAATTATAATTCCTTCTCCTCTCACATTTGTCCATCCATCTGTAAGTAGTGCAAGACACAGTGCTTCATTAATTTTTCCTTCCACCGATTCCATTACATGTTCATATTCTGACTCCAAAAGAGGTTAAATTTTCATCCCCCAAAACCAGGATAGGAGGATCGATATAGTCCTTAGGAGGCAACATCCACATCCACATCCACATCCACATCCACATCCACATCCACATCCACATCCACTCGGTCTTGTCTGGGTTTAATTTAAGCCTGTTGACTCCCATCCAGACCCTTACATCGTTCAGGAAGTTGATGCTTTCCAAATGACTCTGGGTTCACTTTTCTAACTTTTTTTTTACTTTTGCTTACTTTTCTAACCACTTTTAGAAATTGGTTGTTAACTAAGGGATTAGGATCCTTTGGAACAACAAGTTTTACAGCACCGGGTTTCTTACCAAAATATGTATTATATCCAAGTTTAAGGACTTAATTTTTTTAAAGAAAATAAAGAAATAAATTCTTTTGAAATAAACAGCAAAAGATGATTAGCACTATGATTTTGGATTTGAAATAAGATTTTTCAATTAATTATAAAACTCCTTCCTGTGAGAAAATTCTTTTGTTTTGAAGTATCTTGAAAAGAAACATGATATGATTTGAATATTGGACACTAGAGGGAACCTGAAAAAAGATTACAATAAAAAAACACTTACATTTGACTTACTAATAAAGAATGGAGCAAACTATTTTAACATTGGACATACTCAAGGATATTTTTGAACAATGGACCCAGAAGTTAATATTAACAGTGTCTGCCTCTATAAATAGACCTTTTAAAAATGTGATGGAAGAGGAACAAAATTTATTGGACAAGACTGAAACTACAAAGTTCAAGGTTACAAAAACAATATACAGTAGAAAAAGATGCTACATTGGACATGCAAATGAAACTGGCTGATGTCTTAATGATCAGGGATTTAAAAATACAAATCAGTGACATGGATAGCTTTCCAATGTTTTAGCAACCATTCAAAGTTACAACGGCACTGAAAACCGGTATTCGCAGTTATGACCGTCTAAACAATTGGGAAACAGATTAAAACGGAAGACGGCATCTATTGTGAAGTGTTTTTTTTTTTAATCGTACTGGAACAGAATAAAAAGTGCTCTTACTGTTCATAAACACTGATGAAATCCCAAAGGAGAGGCAGACATAAATATTTCTGGATACCCCGTAATCCTGTGAAATATTTCACATCTGTCTATGCGGGGGGAAAGTCTTAAGATCTATCCTCAAAGAATAAGAATGTCGAGCTGGGGATTAGCCACGGGTAAAATGGATTTCCAAAAAGCATCCTGCGCCACCCACATTTTTGGAAGGACTGGGGGTAAAGCCAGGTCCTCCTTAGGCTGTGAGCGCGCGCAACCTTTCCTACTTCCAGCGTCCCGTCGACCTTTGTTTCTTGAGACGCATTCCCCGAGCGCCAACAGGGCGCTCTACCCTGTCGTGCTCTATGGTGAGCTGGAGGTGTCATGGCGGCCGTTGAGGTGGCAGCTCGATCTGGAGGCCTTACAGCTGATTGAGAAACCTCGGTCGGGACCGCAGGCCGGTACAAATCGTACGATAAGAGCTTTTTTAGACCCCAAAAAGTCACCCGGAAGCTTGCTGCTCTGCTTGAAGCGGCTAAACCGAGGGACGCACCCGACTTGGATTGGGGAAAGCGGCGTCGGAGACTCCAGCTGATTGTTACTGTCGTTCTTTCTCTCTTTTCCCGAAGACTGTGTTGAGCCTTGACTGGGATGTCGTCGTGGCTGGGGGGCCTCGGTGCGGGTCTCGGCCAGTCCCTGGTGGGACAGGTCGGAGGCAGCTTGTCGACACTGACCGGGCATATCTCCAGCTTCACCAAGGATATGCTGTTAGAAGGGACAGAAGAGGTGGGAGGTAAGAAAAGGTGGCGATGGGGATGGGGGGGGGGGGGTAGGGTTAGGATCAAGCGGCAAAGACCCAGAAGGCCAGGATATGACAGGTTAGAGGTTTTCGGACTGGGATTCTTCCCAAAAAATTTCTCCAATGAGATTGTGGAGATATTCTCCGTAAATATTAACCTGTGTCCTGCAGGTGGAGAATGGTGGCATATGTTTCCCTCATGTGGGAAAAACAAGGAAGAGATCTTGGACCAGGTACTTCTGAAAGAGAGGAAGGCAGGGTTTTTTTGAAAGTAGAAAGTTTTCTCTTTAATACACCCTTTCTGTCTTCTGTCCCTTAAACAATAATTCTGAATATTGTGAACAAACAAGCAAAAGAATAGCTCCCACCTGGTAAACTACAAAGAACTTGGAACTGCAACATTCATTATTTATTTAAAATATTTATATGCTGTAGCCACTCAACATCTCAAACCCTGGGTATCTCCCAATCAACAATGAAAACAACATAATACATATATGAATTAAAACCATAAATCCTCTCATTCACCTCATCATATCCCAGCAGTCAGTCTTAGGTACTTTTAGGAAGGCTAGAAGGGTAGAGACTGCCACGGAAAAGGCATACTTCCTAGCCCCATAAGATGGCAATATTCAAGGGAAGGGACTAGGAACATGCCCACCCTATCTGGTCTGGTAGGGAGTGGCAGTCCTGCAGATAACCTGACCTTGTGCCATATAAGCTTTTAAATCCGGAAGGAAACTGGGAGTCATTGCAGCTCACACAACAGAGGACCCATATGGATAAACCTATGGACACTGATCACTGCACCCACCACCATTTTCTAGACCAGGTGTAGCTTCTGGGTAGCCTTCAAGTGCAGCCACATGTACAGCGTGTTGTAGTAATCCATATGGGAAGTGGCCAAGGCCTCACAGTCCAGGAAAGGATGCAGTTGGCACACCAGATGAATCAATACAAAGACAACCTCCCCATACACACACACACACACACACACACACACACACACACACACACACACACACGGTTGCCACCTGCTCCTTGAGCAGAAGTGGTGGGTTTAGAAGGGCTCCCAAATTGCATCCCCATTCAATGCCACCCCATCCAGAGTCAGAGATGAAATATTATCTGGCCCTGGGGGGCCAAAAACCCAGAGCCATTCTGTCTTGCCAGGGTTGAGCTAAGGCCAGTTCCTACCCATCCAGACCCATATAGCCTGCAGGCACTCAACCAGCACCTACATGCCGACTGGAAATTCTGAGAATTTCTGAGAATTACTGCCCTAATATATCTGAAAATGTCAGATTAGGGAAGGCTACCTTTAAAAAAACAGATGGATACAGAGCTCAAGGATCATAGAAGCTTGAGAAGCTTGCTTTAAAAAATGTCTAGGGTGATTGCACTCTAAATTGATGGCTTTTTTTTGTAAGATATTTTGTAGGATCCAAAGAAGAGGCTATAGGTGTATGAGGTGGTAAATTATCCCAAAGTAGTTTCTTGAAACTAATTTTTTAAAAATAACATTCGTATTAAAGGTTTTTATAGCTTCATGTACATTTATTTGATCTGAACTAAGAAATAAGTATTTAGTGAAGCTGATCAAGATATTTAAGATGTCTTCAGGCTCGTCCTTTAAATCCTTATTATGAATGATTCTGTTACATCGGAAGGATGTAGATAGTACTGGACAAAACAAATGTATCAAAAGGCTCTTTAGATTGTAATTTTCCATTAATCATGTTACAAAGCAGTTTTAGAGAACTACTAACTGTGTGTAATAATTTTGATTCAAATATACAGAGAGTTGCTTGAATAAAGAGATTTTCAGATTTAAATTAAACCTGTGGTGGGTGAGCTTCCAGGAGATAATTTAATTGCTAATGATGCAAAGATCGAAGCAATGCACTGTCTTCATTTAGAAGTGATAGCAAACTGTATAACAACAGATGGGATAGAAGAGAGAAAAAGTGCCAAAGTCCAAGACCCATATTATAAGTATTATTACGGTATTACATTCATACAAGACAACAGCATTCCATAATTCCTGTACAGATTAGTGTTTTCTTCCACATGGATTACTTTCTTTTAAGAAAAGCTAATTAATATACACAGTATATAGCAGGGATGGCGAACCTATGGCACACGTGCCACAGGTGGCACGCGGAGCCATATCTGACGGCACATGAGCCGTTGCCCTAGCTCAGCTCCAGTGTGCGCCGGCCAGCTGATTTTCGGCTGGTGCAGAGACTCTGGGAGGGTGTTTTTGGCCTCCTGGGTGGCGGGGGAGGGCATTTTCACCCTCCCCAGGCTCCAAGAATGCCTCTGGAGCCTGGGGAGGACGAAAAACAGGCCTACCAGGCCCACCGGAAGTTGGGAAATAGGGCAGCGGGGGGGTCATGCGCAGGGGGTGGTGCAGTGGGAGGGAGGTTGTGCACTCATGCGCAGGGGGGCAGGGGTGGGGTGCATTGAATTATGGATGGGGGCACGCACGCACGCACAATAGCACGTGTGTGTGTGCTTTCGGCACCTGAGGAAAAAAAGGTTCGCCATCACTGGTATATAGGTTATAGAATAGATTCTATTCTCCATTTTAGGATCCAAAGAAAAGGCCATAGCAAGGTAGTAAATTATCGCAAAGTAATTTCTCAAAACTAAAAAAATAATAGGTTCTTTCTGTACCTCATTATTTGTATAGTACTCATTCTTTTCTTGCATGGAAGTGGCCTTCCCAACAATCATATATTAAAGTCACCTCTAAGGTATCATAACTTGATGTAGAAGTTCTTTATTTTATTCTGAAGAAATAAAGTTGGTTGGGAGGGCTTTATATACCCTTCTGTCTTATCTGCTTTGAGCTTATTTTGATAGTTGTCCCTGTAGGCAGATGTTGTTTTTCTACACTCTGAGTGTCACAAATATGACGCTGAACAAGAAAAACAGTCTGGATGGATTTGTAAGCCAAAGAGGCAGACCAGATGATTTGCATTTTAGTTCCAGATTTGGAGTTAATGGCAGATTGGTTAGAAAGGATTTCAGTAGCTAAATTGATGATTAATTAATGGATTATGTGGCCTTAAGTTTGTTTCCACTCTTTGCAAACATATAGATAGACTTTCTTCAGTATGGTCTTGTCTTCAGTCTGGCCTTTTAAAGTTTCTCAGTGGTGTATTCAATGCTGTTGTAATCAACTCCATCCTTCTTATTACTGGTTACTCTCTTAGCCTCTTTCTTTCTTCTTTTCCCAATGTTATGGACTTATCAGGAGATGTGGGTCTTTGCATAATGCATCCCAAATTGTTACAGCTTGAACCTGGTGATTTATACCTGAATTCTGATTTATTCCCTGATCCATTTGTTTATTTTCATTGTTATTTATTGTTTTTTCCAACACCAAAGTTCAGTGTTCTTTCTATTCTGCTTCTTCAAAGGTCCATCTTTCACATCCATGGAATGTCACAAGGAAAGCCATTGTTTTCATGATTCTAATCTTTATAGATAATGACATGTTAGAGCATCTAATTATCTTTTCCAAAGTTTATTTGGAAAATATAATCAGATGCTATATATTTCATTTATACCCCGCGAAGTGCTAGCTTGTATTGTATTCCTTGACTGATGGTTCCTTTACTGTGGAGAGCTGATCCTAAAACAGAAAATATCCACTATTTCTGTGTCTTCATTGTCAGTTCTAAGGCTGTTTACTGAACCTATTGATATTACTTTGGTCTTGTTAATTAATCACAGTCCTATTTTTTCACTATTTTATTACTGGATCTTGCAAATAATTTGCATGTTAATAATAATAGTAATTAAACTTGTATATGCCACCCAACTCTCAATGACTGGGTGGCTTTGCAATTATCTAAATTATGTTAACCTCATGGGGCAGATTATTCTTCAGTTTTAAAATTCTGCTCATCTTTTTCAATTCATCTCCCTTCAATATACAGTATACATGTAGTCCTTGCCATATGACCAATATTGGGACCAGAACATTTGTTGTTAAGCAGGGCAGTCATTAAGTCAGGCATCACATGATTTGCATCTGATTTTATAAACATTTTGCCATGGTCACTAAGCAAGATATCACATGACTGTGACTTACAACCTCCTGGCAACTTCCTTGTTGACTTTTCTTGTCAGAAACCAGCTGAGAAGGTTGCAAATGGTGATCATGTGACCCTGGGATACTGCAGGCATCATAAATACCTGCTGGTTGTTAAGCATCCAAATGACGTTCAGGTGACCACAACAATGCTGTGATGGTCTTAAGTGCAAAGATTGGTTGTAAGTCACTTTTTTTAGTGCTGTTGTTGCTTTGAACAGTCACTAAATGAATGGTCCTAAAACAAGGACTACCTGTATTCATAATATATCTTGAATAAATTAAGGAGAGAGTATGCAGTCTTTCTTATTACTTTACCAAACTAGAGCCAGTCTGTTTTGCCATGTTCTATTTGGCTTGTGGCTATCTATCCTGCACATAGATTTGGCATGAGGACAGTATAATATTCTGGAATTTCCTTTTTCTTAAGGACATTCCCAGAGCTGATGCAACTCAAAGCCTTTGTGTAGTAAATGAAGCATATTTTGACTACTTTGGAGGATTTTTGGCTTTTTCATTTATCCAGCATGCCTTGGCAACAATGTATCTTCTTCCTCAGTCTTTTCTAAAGCCAGTTTGAATGTCTAATATTTCCCTTTACATAGAGGATTCAAATCTACATTGGATGAGCCTAAGTATTATATTTTTCTAGCATGTGAAATTATGGATATTATGCAATAGATCAGTGGTTCCCAACCTTTCTAATGCCGCGACCCCTTAATATAGTTCCTCATGTTGTGGTGACCCCCAACCATAAAATTATTTTTGTTGCTACTTCATAACTGTAATTTTGCTACTGTTATGAATCGTAATGTAAATATCTAATATGCAGGATGTATTTTCATTGTTACAAATTGAACATAATTAAAGCATAGTGATTAATCACAAAAACAATATGTAATTATGCCAGATCAGAAATTCTCGGGCCAGTCTTTGCAAGAGCACAAGGAATATCATCTTCCACAACAAGTCTACTTCTGTATTTAGACTTGATAACCAACAAGTGTACAGCAATATTTCTCAATCTCAGCAACTTTTAAGGTGCCTGGACTTCAACTCCCAGAATTCAAAGCAAAGCTGGCCCCTTAGCTGATGCCATCAAAGCTCGGCCGCCAGGCGTCACAAATGCCTCTCACCGAATGGCACCTCTCCCGACCAATCGGAGGGCTCGGGCGAGTTGAGTCGATATGGCCAGGCTTCTGGCAGTGGGGGGGGGAGCTGAGGATGTCGGGGCGACCCCTGGGAAATGGTAGTTCGACCCCCAAAGGGGTCCCGACCCCCAGGTTGGGAACCGCTGCAATAGATAGATTAGATCTCAGTTCTTTGCTATTGCGTGTAACCTGGTCTCTTCCAATTTTTGGCCACTGTGGCTTTGCCAACTGAAAGCCCAATTTGCATTAGTCCAGATAAACAGTATCCAGATGCACCTGGAGTTGTGAAGCCACTAAATTCTTGGTTGCTTTTGTGAAATTGGATACTTGAAACTGACTTATAATTGCTCAATCTTCTAATGCAAGGAAATGTTTCTTCAAAAGTAGACATAACTTGCTTTTTAAAAACAGGGTGGAATATACCTCATCGCATCTAAAGGAGATATAGATCATCTCCCTTAATTTTGGGTTGAGTCTTGCCTGACTGATTTAGTCATTCAATCATACAGTTAGAAGGGGCCATTTAGGCTATTGAGTCTAACATCTGTCCAATGTAGGAATACCTGATGGATTGCAGTCTAGCCTTCTGTTGAACAAAAGGAGCAAAAGGAAGAGGAATTTGTGAAAGAGGAGCCTGGCACTTTGTTGAGTATTTGGTTCCACTGTCACACTGTTCTTACTGTTATGCTGTTTTTTTGTAATAACTAGTAAAGTTTCTGTGTTGGAATTTTGGAATGAGAAAGAACAATTCTTGACCTTATGTATGACATCCTTGGGATTTGAGCAGTGCTATTGTATCCCCCCATTTGGATATATTTTTCTAGATTAAACTTGCTCATCTCTTTTAATGTCTTTTCATAGGACTTAGCTTCTAGTCCCCTAATCATTCTTATTGATTGGTCTGAACCTATTATCATTTTTTTCTGATTTCTGTTCAAAGATTGCAGGACTCAAGGGTGGGAATCTGATTAAAGAAAGATACAGTTGAATAACTACTTATTGTGAGTTCCACAATTCTGTTTGTTTTGGTGCATTTGCATTTTTGGAGCCACATCCCATTGTTGGTTTATTTTGTAAAGTAAAGGCAGATCTGATCAATGTTATCTGCAAAAGATATTAAAAATCATTCAAAGTGAGGCACTTTCATCTCCCTAGAATGAAACAGAAACCCCATGTTTGGTACTTGTGTTGGTGTAGTGTGTGTGTGTGAGAGAGAGAGGGTGGGGGGGGGGGGAGAGAAATATAATATCTTCATCTTCTTCATCTCTTTTCAGGTGCTGCAGTTGATTTGCCTGTATCTGACAATAGTCTGAGAGATGTAGAAAGCCTTCAGTCCACACTGAGATCAGAGGTAGGATGCTATTTCTGAAAAGCAAATAGAAGCAAATAGAAAAAAATACATTTTTGTTCTTGTGTTTGGGAGTCAGACCTAGAATGTACTCTGGGTTAAATTAGTTTTAGACTCTTGTTTATTAATGTTTCAATGCATTTTTCTCTAGAACGACAGGTTGAAAAAGATTTGTAATGACCTTGAAGAAAAGAACGAAGTAGCAGAGCTTCAGATAAAGCAAAAATCTATAGATTACCGTAATCAGCTACAGCAGAAAGAGGTAAATAATGGCTCAAACTAGTTGAACAACATTTAATTTGTGACTTTATGTACTTAATAGGATGGCAATCTATTTTGTAAAGACAGGCGTGCAACATGGCTGTTTGTTTTAAATGTGTGTTATGTGGCATCAAACCTTTCTACAAGTCATACTTTATCTTGAATCGTTAAGAATCGGCATAACAAGATATTCTTTATATTGTTTTTATATTGCTCTACTTATATTTAAGGAAGCTTACGGTTCATTTGTAATAGAATTTTTTTTGAAACCTGAATAACTACTGTTCTTTATGAATTCTGGAATTAGTTCAGGGAGATTGCTGAAATTTCTCTGGAGTATTGAACCCTAGAAATATGGTATATAGATATGTAGAAATCAGTACAGCATAGAATATGTTCAACAACATAAAGATGTAATTAAGATCAGTCTGTGCCGCTTCGCTGTGCATAAGAGTATGACTCTGTTTTATCCTGTGAAGTGTGGTTTTTTGCAGAATTCCTTGAACTACAGGAAGAACAAATCATTCAGTAGCTGGTAAAGTTAAACCAGACTTCTTAATAAAGCTGGAGCTTAAATATTGTGAATATATAATGTGAAGGCAAGAGTCACTGGAGAAGACAGTAATGATTGGAAAAATAGAAGACAATAAAAAAGAGGCCAGTAGAAGACAAGTTGCTGCTATATAGCCTTGATGAAATGACATCCATTCTGTCATGAAAAGTTCAAAGTGATTGAGTGATTGAACAGCTATTTTATCCATGTTTGTTTTAAATACCAAAAATATGGATTTGCTATTATACTAAATTCCCATAGGTATGCATTTTACACTCAGCATTTGAGTTAGTGAATTTTTTAAAACATGTATTTATTACATTAATAAGTAATTTTCCTTCTCTGACAGATCATTATATGTAATTTATGTTTCCTTATGTTGAACATAAATGCCTTTCCCATTGTTGGAAAGGTATGAATGGGAACACATACTACGATGCATCTTCTCCCTCATAATGTATTATTATGTTGTGAATATACTCTCTCTTTATAAAACTCATAGCGCATGTACTGTTTTCTGAGGGCAAATATGCTCTTTCTCATAACCACAGAAGGGAGGTCTTCAGAGTACATAAATATCAGACTGAGATACTGCACAAAGATTGTTTTGCAGTATGTTAACATCAGATCCAAGTTATATAATTGATTTCATGGAGGTGTTATTGTAGGATTCTGGTAAAAAAATAATCACTTAAGTGGTACTATTCAGCAGCCTTGACTTATTTTGAACAAGATAAGCAAAAGTGGGCTTGGTTAGTTTTCAGATGGAAGATAACCAATCCTATCCTGCGAAGCCAGAAATAAAAGCCTCAAGAATGTAGTGGCTAACCACTGCTATGTTGTTGACAAAAAATGACAAGGATATGTCCATGCAATTGAAAGAAGTTAAGCTTAACTTAAGGGATTCTTCTTACCGGTAGTAAAATAAAACAAGAGAAAAAAGGTACAATTAATGAAATATCTTCATGAAATAAGGATAATTTTAGTAGCTGTTAGCTAAATTAAACAATTATTTAAAAAAGAAATTAAAATTAAAAGTTGCAGCTAATGTTGGATTGAACATTTTCTTTACTGAAATGTACATGTCTTGATCTAGGTGGAAATCAGCCATCTTAAAGCCAGGCAGAATGCTTTACAGGAGCAGCTACAGAAAATGCAGTCAGTTGCTCAGTCATCACAGTTAAAAACTGTTGTTTCTCCATCAGCCACGACATCAGCTTCTTTTGTTCCTGTTGTTAGACATCATTCTTCTGATTTTCATAGAGATGATATGGATTTTGGAGATGTGATCTGGTCTCAACAAGAAATAAACAGACTGTCCAGTGAAATTTCTAGGCTCGAATCTGAAGTTGAGCACTGGAAACAGATTGCACAGGTACGTCTCTTTTCTGAATAAGGTAATACAGGTTACATACGTTGTATGTATTGTATTTTCTTTGAATTTGTATCCATCACACTATTTCCTTTCAAAAAATACAATATGATACAAAGTCGAGAAAGGGGATAAGAAATAGGTAAACAAATTATACTTCTGTAATGCAAAAATGTAGCTGAATCGATTCCTAATTTCATATGCACTCCCAATAACTTATATTGCGTATGTTCATATTTGTATTCACAAGTAAACCTACACTTACCCATGTCTCTCTGAATTCATCTGCTCCACAGGATAGATCACTTTTGTTCAATTTTATGGTAATCTTGATCTGTTAATTTTACAGGCAACTATTTTTCTTACATGTTTGCTTATTCATATTCTTTATCATTTAATGAGATTATAAGATATAAGAATATGTCATAACATACCTGATAATAATTAATAATGTATTACATTTATATGCAGCCTGACTCTCAAGGCTTTCATATAATGCATTTAATAAAACACATAGGTATAGATTACCACATATGAAGATATATCACAATGCAGCATTTTCAGCTAATGATAAGGATGTTATCAAATGCAGGAAAAGACTACTTTTATCCCAGCATGTTCATGTGATTCCCTGCAAACTTGGATCTCTAATGTAAAGATTATCATGCAAGCTAACATATTGTTGTCCACATTTCACAATGTGAAAGTATATTCTATGTACTGACATACCTATGAACAAGTAGGGTTAGAGTTAGTGTCATGGGAATTTTTGTGGGGTAGGACTAGTAAAATATATTCTTAGTTTTTCCCTTTTAAATGGCAGTATGACTTAGTAAGAGATGTATTATTATCTCATTTCTAAATTCAGTATTAATGGAACTTGCCTGAGTGGCACAAGAGATGTTTATTTCCAGTGACAGTGTTCTGTTTAACATTTGATTCAGAATCCACAATCTCTGCAGGTTTGTAGTGTAATTGTACATCATTGCATATTTTTTATTTGTGGCAATGAATAAAAAACATACAGGTAATCATCAAGTTACAACAGTTGATTTAGTGACTGTTCGAAGTTTCAACAGCACTGAAAAAAATGACATGACCATTTTTCACACTTATGACCGTTGCAGCATCCCCTTGGTCACATGATTTACATTCAGATGCTTGACAGCCGACTCACACTTCTGACGTTTGCAGTGTCCCAGAGTCATATGATCACAAGCAATGAGCAAACCAGATTCACTTAACAACTGTATTACTAATTTAAGAACTGCAGTGATTCACTTAACAAATGTGGTGAGAAAAGTCATAAAATGGGCAGAACTCATTGAACAAATTTCTTACTTAGTGACATACATTTTGGGCTCAATTGTGGTCGTAAGCTGAGGACTACCTGTACCAACATTGATAACTATGTTGCAACTTTCCCCCCAACATCAGGAATTCTGAATAGTTAGCAGTGTATATTTCTGTAACAGTTTCATTTTTCAGCATAAACATGAATCATAAGTTTACATTGGGAATGCATTGCTTCAGTATGCTTAATGGGGCAGGGTGGGAAGAAAAGGCAAATTGTAAACTGCTGCACACAGAGATGAGCTTTAGCTTATGAAGCTCCTAAATTATTGACTGAAGCTAATATAGATGCTATTTGTATAACACAAGACACATGTTTAATCCTTGTGGTGGGTCCTGGTGTTCTGTTCACTAGGCCACACTCATTGTATAGCTTGAAGCTTTTGATTTATTAAACACTGTTCAAGAATAATTTTCTTAAGATCCTGCCATGTTGCTGCTGCACATGGCATTTTTTAAAATTTATTAAGCCTAAACCATTTTCAGCATTTTAAATCTTTTTTCTCCACCATCTCATTTAGTTTTCTAAGCCTCAAGGAGAAAATAGTACAGATCAAAATGAAATCTGCAAGCTGCAAAATATTATCAAGGTAAACAAAAAACAAAAAACACCTCTTTTCCTAAATGAGATCACTCCTTATAGTTACTATAGATTTAGGATAATCCTCTAATGCACAGACATTTATGAATTCTTTTTGAAGTTATTTTGAATAAAATACTTGAATATGAATATAAATATACATCTTGAAATATTTAGAAATATGTTTTCTTATGAATTAAAGCAATGATTTGCGTTGTATCTTTTGAGTGCTCCTTAATTTAAAAAAAACAAGGTACAATCTCAGAATCATTCATGGACATTTTTTACTAAAAGTTCCATATTTTACTTTATAAGTGAGTCAGTCTTCAGATATTTTGCATTGTTAATGAATAAAGTACCCCAGAATGAACTTTAAACTTTAAATTTAAAATTAAAAACCATAGTGAACTTTAAACTTTTAAGTCATAAACTTTACTTTTCATTAATTACACATTTTAGGAACAGAAACAGAAGTTGAGCCAAGAAATAGATGAGCACCAGCATGAACTTTCAGTATTGCAAGATGCACATCATCAGAAATTAGCAGAGATAAGCCGTCGTCATAGAGAAGAGCTAAGTGAATATGAAGAACGAATAGAAGAATTGGAGGATCAATTACAGAAAGGTTTTGTTTGTTCTTAAGAGTTCTAAAAGGATTTTTAAAAAGTTGTTACCATATTAAGCATGTAAAAAAAGTACTAGATTTCAAGTATAATTTTATTCCAAGCAGTACTTTATACAGTATAATTTACAAATTCTGGACTGCAGAGCACCCATAACGAATAAAAACTTTGAAGGTATAACCCTTCTAACTTACCAGCACAGTACTCGTGAGAAAAACTGTAACTATAAAATTTGTGAAACAGGAAACATTACCGTTTTTTTCGGAGTATAAGACGCACCTTAGTTTTTGGGGAGGAAAATAAGAAAAAAAAAATTCTGCCTACCAGCATCCATCTGGCTAGTGTCCTTAGCAAACAGCCTGGAACAGGTATATTAGCCTTGCAAAGGTCCGTTTCAGAGGCTGGACGGGGCTACATTCGTTGTATAAGACGCACCCAGATTTTCACCCTCTTTTAGGGGGAAAAAAGGTGTGTCTTATACTCTGAAAAATACAGTAGTTATAATCAGTGAAATGGTCTGGCCAGTTAAAATCCTTGGAAATATAAATATACCTAGTCCTGAAGCTGGAAATGCTGTACTTCCAATGCTAGAAATATTTTTGCAGGTGGGATTATTTCAGAGACTTGATGCTACCGTACAAACATCTGCAGCAAAGATTTTGTCAGGATGATGAAATGTCCATTATAATGTTATGATACAAGCTTTGCCTGTTAAGTACCAAAATGCAACATTGTGACACAAATACTTAAAATAGCATCAATAAGGAAGATCCTTAAGCTAAACCTTGATTCTTTGATTCTGTTTGGCTAGCTAGTGCCACTAATTTCTCCCTATTTTTTGTCATCTTTGTTTTTTTGGGGGAAACAATAACCTACAAGAAATAATTTTTAAAAAATCATTTATTTGTTCTCTGTTATCCACAACTGTAAATGAGTTTAAAAGAGAGCTTTATAAATGTGGGAATGATTGGATGCCATGACCACATTGATGGTTGAGTTTCTCAGGCTTATGGTCTTGGGGGACTTAACTTGAAGTGAATTGGACATCTGTATAAATATGATAAATATATAAATGAATAAACAAACAAACGAACAACTCTATCTTTCTTGAGGAAAAAGTTGGAAATAGTTTAGGAATTCATGGCTACTATAGCAACTACGGGCCTGACTTGAGCCATTGCGTGCGTGAAGTACATTGGGGTGGTGGAGGTAAAGGAGGATCTCAGAGTAATGGCGGCATGATCTGGATGTAGGGAACATTACTATTGATTCATTCTCATGAATCACCTCCTGTTAGACTTGGAGTTTCACCCACCAGGGTTCAGGCAGTCCCAAACCTGTTAACCTTTTGTAGAGTTGTGAATGCCTGTCTTTTCTCTTGTATATTGGACAGGATGGATGGTAATTGAGCCTGTTTTCCCGTAGAATGATTATCTGTCTCATCCAGCCTTCACTATGTTTATGATTGTTGTTGATATTTTGGTTTTCTATTTTCATTTTTTGTTTAATTTTGTCTACTTGTTTGTGTATATACCTCACCTAGAGTTATAACTATGAGGGCAACCTTACAAATTTCATTCATAAATAAGACTTTTACATAAAGTGAAACATTGATAAAATTAATGGATGACCCTTCAGTTAACTTCCTTAAACCTTAGGGTGTATTTGTTTTCTTATGGCATCAATGATGTTGGTACTTCCTAGTTCTTCATATTCATGTATTCTCAGTTTTATAAAAGATATTCAAGATATCTATTGTTTTCTGTATAGTTTCTCTCTAGAGTGCAAAAGATGAAAGTAATGAAGATATGCATGCAGGGCATATAGTTACATTATGTCTGTTTCAAGTATTAGCAATGTTTGCAAATCCAACAGAAAGGCCTTGCAACGCATCTCTCTTCATGTTATATAAACACAGAATGCTTGCTGTGTTTATAATGACTTCTATCCATTGTAACTACTAATGGGAAAGTATCCATTAAATCAGTAGGTCATGAGAAATAAAGCTTAATTTAAAACTATGAGAATATATACAATCCAGACATTTTTGCAGTGCAGTAAGCAATCAAGTACATGGCTTCCTTATCACTGGCAGTGAAAATTCTAATTTAGCCAAACCATGGCTGTGAGTTTCTACAAATAAAACTTGACAGTACCAGTAGAAATGCTGCAAAAAAGCTTTGCAAAATACTTGTTTATAATATTTATGCAGAAGAAATTAAGAAATATTTAATTTTACAAAATATTTTTATTTATGTTTTAACTTTGTTATTTTTATTTATGTATTCAATATAATAATTATAACATTATTATACAGTGCTTCTGGGTCCTAATATAACTTTATGTTTCCTTGCTTAGTTGGTGGAAATACTGAAGCGTCTTCTGAAATAGATCTACAAAATGGATCAAAACAACCAAACTTGAATAACTTACAAAATAACGTGGAAAGTTTAAGTCAACAATTGTCTTCAGCAGAAGAAGAGAAAGACATTCTCTTGAAAGAACTTGAATTTGTAAAAAAAGAAAAAAATCAAGTAAGAGAAGAATGTGAAAGTCTAAAATCTGAATGCAGTAAATTCCAAATATCTATTCCAGAAAAACAGGACGATGTAAAAGTAGAGGAACTCACTAGTTTTGTAGAAGAATCGTTGAAGGCTGAAGTGGAACGATTGCAACAAGCACTACTTGGTATGAAAACACTGTGAATTCACCATACGTTATATTGTATTTTAGCATGTGAACACAGTTTCGTGAAACAAAGATTGGAGATTTATGCACAAAACACTTCTTCGTTTAGCAGTGTTCTATTTTGGTACTTTCCTTTTGTGGTTTCCTCTGCCTCTTTCAGCATTAGAAGCTGCCGCTCAAAGAAGAAATCTGAAAGTGGTCGATTCATATACTGCTCTTTGATTCCTAACCCAAGTATTGTATGTGAGGAAAACATTCATACCTAAAAAGAGATGATCAAGCCTTTCTAGAAAAACAAGTTTAAGAACAAAAAATAAACCCAAACTCATTGACCTTACTGTACTTTATAATATTGAAAAACAGTTCTTTTGGCTGTCTTTCTTCCTAACCAATTTGTTTTGAAATGATACAAAAGATGATAATAAATGGACTTGTTGTATTTAATTGTTTCTTTACTCAGTATATTTCAAGAAACCATCACTCAACTCCACCTATCTGGACAATTTTTCATCTAGTTTCCCACCTTCCCTTTTTAGGGAAAGTGGTAGAAAAGGTGGTCACACTGCAGCTCCAGGATATCCTGGATGAAATGGATTATGTGGACACCTTCCAGTCGGGTTTCAGGCCTGTTTGGTTAGTTTGGGACAGAAACAATATTGGTTGCATTCTAGATGATCTCTAGTAAGAGTGGGATACGGGTAGTGCATCCATCCTGGATCTCCTTGACCTTTGGGTGGCTTTCAGTACCATTGACCATAGTATCCTTTTGGGTCAGCTGTGGCACGGAGTTCAGGGGCACAGTTTTGTGCTGATCCGGCTCCTTCCTCCAAGGCTGATCCCAATCAGTGTTGATAAGGAGTAAGAGGTCTAGTCCATGGATTGTCCTTTGTGGGGTGCTGCAGGATTGGCACTCTCCGCTTCTTTTTCAGCGGTGGGTTGCGCCCGGTTCAGTCCGGTTCAGCAAACCAGTAGTGGCGGCAGGAGGCTCTGCCCATTCGCCTGGGACGCTTATGCACATGTGCAGAAGCGCCACACATGCACAGAAGTGTTGCGCAAGCATGCACACGAACCGGTAGCAACTGGTTTTAGAACCCACTACTGTTCTTTTTAGTATCTACATGAAACCACTGGGTGAGAACATTGGACACCATGGGACGAAGTATCTTCAGTACACTGATGATGCTCAACTGTATATCTCCATCATGGGTGACCCAAATGATGCTGTAGTTACCCTCATGGTGCTGGAATTTGTAGGGGTCTGGATGGGGGGACAATGGGCTTCAGCTGAATCCTGGTAAGAGAGAGTGGCTGTAGAGATTCTTGGGATCTGGGAGTTCATTGTAGTTCTAGATAAAGTTGCACAACTTGGAGTCCTGGAATTACGACTCTTGCTTGCACCCTTTCCTGGATTGTGAGAACATGCACTCAGTCATTCATGCCTTAATCATCTGTCTTTTGGACTATTGTAAGGCGCTCCAAGTGGGGCTATCCATGAAGAGTGTTTGAAAGGTATAGCTTGTGTAGAATCTGCCAGTCTGGCCATTTTTAGCTGCTCCTAGAGTGGTGCACATAACCTCCACATTATGAAATATGTCTTTATATTTGAGGTCTGCCTGAGTTGAAGTCTGCTCCCATACTTTTGACTTTCTGGAAAGGAGATAAAACCTGGCTCTGCCTGTTATCCTGGGATATTAATGGAAGTGCTCCAAGTTGGAAGTTGCTAGTGGATTAACTGAGAAGATGCTACTGCCTTATTGATCTTCCTTTTTTTTTTTTTTGCTTCTTCTCTTTGTAGTTAACCTTTATAATATCTGATATATTTATAATTTTAATTGTAAGCTGCCCAGAGTCACTTTTCAGAGTGAGATGAACGGCATATAAATTTAATAAATAAAATCTGAAGAAATCTTCTATTAACAACTTGAATTCTCTGTGTATCAATGAACTTTCTGCTTACATTTTTACAGATGCAGAAAGTGAAATAACAAAATTGAAAACATTAAATCAGGTAACTATGTAAAAGATAATATAAAAATAATAAATAATGTTCCTGAAATTGTATTATTATTGTATAGAAGTAAATATTCGCTATATGACATTGATGGCGAACCTTTTTTTGCTCGGATGCCAAAAGGGAGCGCGTGCCCACACCCATAATGCAATGCCCTCCCCCCCACGCATGCGCGCACAACCCCTCCCACGCTGCCCCCATGCATGCGCGCAGGCGTCACTGAAGCCTCCAGACTTCCGGTAGGCCCGTTGGGCCATTTTCTGCCCTCCCCAGGCTTCAGGAAAGCTTCCGGAGCCTGTGGATGGCGAAAAATGGGCCCAACGGGCTTACCGGAACTTCCTGTAGGCCCATTGGGCCCGTTTTTCGCCATCCACAGGCTCCGGAGGCTTTCCTGAAGCCTGGAGAGGGCGAAAACGGCCTTGCCCCCGCCCTCCAGAAGGCCGAAAATCAGCTGGCCAGCGCGCACATGCTCACTGGAGCTGACATAGGGCAACGCCTCGTGTGCCCTCAGATATGGCTCCATGTGCCACCTGTGGCACGTGTGCCAAAGGTTCGCCATCACGGCTATATGAGATTAAGCTTTTGAAATCAAGAAATCTGGTTCTATTTTGATTATAGTAAAGACAGTTATTTTCTATCTTATACTACATATTTTTTAAATTGGCACTACTATTGTTCTTATGAATAACTATCCATAGGCATATACATACATGCTTTAGTTATCTATATTTTTGGTCTGTAGTTCTTTCATTACCCCTTTGACCACACTATAAGTCCTACTCCCATGCAAACATGTTGATTATGTTTAATTAATTTAATTGTTTTACAGGTTTTATATTTCAATTGTTAGTTTTATTGTACACTGCCCAATGTCACATTATGTGAGATGAGTGGCCATATACATTTGATAAATAAAAATAAGCACTATATGTTTATTTTGTTGTTTGCCAATAAGTATAACATTTCTGCATCAAATGGACTATAGTGCAATATAGCATGCAAAAGCTATGCTGTAAGTATAATTAGATTTTTGTTACATTTTAAGATCTTAGAAAAGCTAAAAAGAGTGTTCTTACATAAATAAAAAATTGTTAGAGCAACAGTTGTGAGCCAGTAACCTTCCAAAACTAATAACTAATATAACTAATCACTTCAGCCTGAAATAAACAAAGTCATATTGATAGACTAAAATAAGATAAAAAGAAAATTATTAATGTAAAATTACAGAGTACAGGAATAAAAAAACATCAGAATCCTATAAAATTACAAATAATTTTACAATGAATAATGTAAATGCTATGAGAAGTTAGGTCACTATAAAAGGACATAAATAATACTAACATTTATAAAACACTACAAGAACAAAGCTATTTTAGGATTTTTTAAGTTAAGACAATTATGGTACAACCAACTATAACAAAAATATCAAAAGTAACTATTGAATGTAGCCCAGTTCTATGTCAGAGCTACTGTATGAGTAAACACAAACAACTCCAAGTAGTGTGCTTTACCTTGGTTTCTGTAACTCAATATTTTTTCCTTTTCCCTCCCCATTTTTCCCTTTTAAGTATACACATATCATTTAAGAAGTCATTGGCTTACATTTTTCACAAAGGTACACTCTTTTATTTCCAATCTAGCATCAGGCAAATATTTGAACTTAACTTGTTTTGGAATAAGGCAAGCAATTCTGATGATCAGTTATAGAACACACAAAAGTTCTTTTTTTAATAGTAATTTTATTAAAAATTACAACTATAATGATAACAAGCAAAAGAAAAAATGAAGGTGCAGAAGAGAAAAAGAAAATAGAAAAATAGAAAAGAAAGAAAAAATAATATAGTAAAATGGAAGAAAAAAGAAAATAAAGACTTTCTCCATCAGAACAAATATAAAGAATTTTAGTAACTTATCACCTTTTCTTAAAATGCAACAAATGATATCTTCTTCCCATATTCCATCATTCCATAAATTATGATTCCATAAATAAATCCTTAAAAACCTCATCATTTCAGTCTTGATCAACAAAAGTCATTAAGGGTTACAAAAAATTATAACATCTATTTTAACCAAATAAACCAACTTTATATTCCTTCCATTTACTTTTAGCAATCTGGATCTTTAGTCTTTTCAAATAATGGTCTAAAATTTGAAATCTTTTCATTTGTCTCTTTGTCTCTTCTCACAAAATTCTTTAAACTTTAACATCCCTCTTTTGTAAATCCAATATAGGAAAATTAATCAGGTCACTCTCTTGGTTTGTTATTTGAATATCCCTTTTAATTATTAAGATATCAACCAGTTTCTTTTGTGTGTCCAGTGTAGCATCTTTTTTCATATCATTCTTGTAGCTTGTTATCTTTAAATCTACTTCCAGTTCAGTCTCAGTCTTGTCCAATAGAACCTTTTCCTCTTCTGTAACATCTTTTAAACTCATCGTATCTCTACAGACATCCTTACAATTCATTTCTGGATCTATTGTTCAAAAATAACCTTCAATATGTCCAACATTAAACATGATGTTATTTTGACTTTTTAAAATAAGTGTATGCCACATTTTGCATATTCACTAATTATAACTCTTTAGTTCTTCCCTGATAAAATATGTGGGTCTCTACACCAGCCAAGTTTCTGATCTATAGATGCTTTAGTTTAAAATTCTCATAATCCACTGAGATTGGCGCAGCGGTAAGAGGCAGTACTGCAGGCCACTTTAGCTGACTGTGATCCGCAGGTCAGCGGTTCAAATCTCACCGGCTCAAGGTTGACTCAGCCTTCCATCCTTCCGAGGTAGGTAAAATGAGGACCCAGATTGTTGGGGGCAATATAAATATACATTGCTTACTGGTGTAAACCGCTTAGAGAGTGCTTGCACTGTGAGGCGGTATATAAATCTCTCAAATAAATAAATAAATAAATAAATAAATAAATAAATAAATAAATAAATAAATAAATAAATAAATAAATAAATAAATAAATAAATCCTATTAAATTTAAGATTTTTTTTGTGTCTAAATTAAGGGAGAAGTTAACAAAGAAATGGGAAGTTCACAACCTGTTAGTACTATGAAAGGACAGAACTTGGAAAATCAGCTACAAAACATGCTAAAGAAACAACATGAATTGAATGAAAGCAGTGCTGAAAAAGAAATTCTAATAGCGGAATTGGAAGAACTGGACAAGCAGAATCAAGAAGCTACCCAGGTGAGAAATATAAGGGAGGGGCAGGAATACTGTGTAATTTACAAAATATGTCCTTTTTAAAAAATTATCTGTGCAACAAAACTATAAGAGTTTCTAGGCTTTCCTGGTCAACTATTTTTTTAAAAAAATATTTCAAAAGCCCTCTCTAATTCAGACCTCTTAACTAGTATAATCTACTTTTTCCCTGGAAAGAGAAGAATTAGCATTTTTGAAAAAAAGGAAAAGGTGAAAAGATACATTGGGAAGAGGAAAAGCAAAAAGATAACTCCAGCGATTTTTGACTGCGACTTTGTCTCCTCCCCCATATAACCCCTAACAGATTTTCTTCAAATAATGATTCCCCCACCCCACCCCTTGCTCTGATTGAACAAGGTACCAGCAAAATGTCAGTATCATGAATTGGGAATTAATGAAACCCTGAAGATCAGTCTTCTGCTAATGAGGAGGCAATTTTTCCTGGTTAAAAAAATGGTAAAATGCAGTATTGCTAGAGAGTTTATTTTATTAAACATATTTCTTTGAGGATTGATATTGGTACTTTACAATAACATAAATACAATGCTTTGAAACCTTGTGAAATAAGAGTATTTTGACTCAAAGCTTTACTTTTATGTCATAAATAAAAATATTTTTTTTTATTTTAGCATATGATTATGTTGAAGGAACAACTAGCCAAACAAAATGCAGAAGCTGCTGAAGTTATCAGCCAGCTAAAACTGGATGTAAAATCTGGGGAAAAAACAGTATCTATGTTGGAGGCAGAGAAAATGGAAATGAGCAAAGAGGTGCAAAACCAGAAAGAAGCATTGAATCAATGCTCACTTGCCCTTAATGATTTGCACATGACTAACCAACACCAGGAAAATAAAATAAAAGAGTTAAAAGAACAACTTAAAACATCCCAACATTATAGCTCCAAAAATGAACAGGAAATTATAGAATTAAAGAAAAATCTAACTGAAAGAGAAGAAGAATGTTCTCTTCTCAAAAATGAATTAACCAAGATATGTCAGAAATCTGATAGTTATCAAGATCATTCAGTCACTGAAAGAGAAGAAGAAATATCAGACCTGAAGCAGCAAATTTCTAAAAATAAACTAATAAATACAGATTTGGAGAAATCCATCATGAATCTTCAAACAGAAAAGGGAAGACTTCATTTAGCATGTGAGGAACTTAAACAGCAGTTGCAAATAGCTCATACTGAGAAGAGTAAAATTGGTTTTGAAAAAGATACGATGCTGGAAGCTTTGAAACTGGAGAAGGGACAGTTGGAAAGAGAACTAAACCAGTCTGAAAAACGATTGTTGGAGCAGGCTCATAAATATGAACAGACCATTGAGGAGTTATCAAATGCACGTAATATGGATACCACTGCATTACAATATGAACATGAACGGTTAGTAAAACTTTCTCAAGGCAAAGACTTTGAGATAGCAAATCTCAAAAGGAACATTGAACAGATGGAAATGGATCATGACGAAACTAAAGAGATGTTAACCACTAGCTTAGCTGGGCAGAAACAACTGACAGAGCTCATAAAAGAGAAAGAAGTCTTTGTTGAAAAATTTAAAATCAGAGTTTTTGAGTTAGAGCAGCAGCATGAAGATTATATTGAGAACGTGAAAAGAATGGAGGCACTGAAGCAGAATTTAGAGGAAAGGGAGAAAAGTCTTTCAGCTATGAAAGAAGAGACCAGTCATTTGAAAGAAGAGAATGAGCGATTAAAAGAACAACAAAGTAAGTCACCTCCTCTGGCTGAGCCCAAAACCTTGGATATCATCACAGAACTTGAAGCAGAAATAGCACAATTAACTATACTTAAAAATAGTCTGGAAGAAGAGGGGAAATTAAACAAAAAGACATTTGAGGATCAGAACTTGAAAATGGCTCAACTGCAGCAATCCCTACAAGACTACAAAAAGGAAACCGAGGAATCCAAATTTCAGCATGAACAAATGAACATAGTACATAGGCAGGTATGCATGGAGAAGGATGAAGAAATCCAAAGCCTACAGAGAACAGTAGAACAAATTAAGACACAACTAAACAACCAAAGAAAGGTAATTCAGCAAGACCCGCCTGATCTTTTTCAGGAATCTAAAGTTCAGACACTCAATGGTGAAAATGGGAATGAGAAGCATGACCTATCTAAGGTTGAAATTGAAAGGCTGATAAAAGGCATTAGGGATAGAGAAAGGGAAATCAAGCTTCTGAATGAAAAGAACATTTCGCTAAGTAGGCAGATTGACCAGTTATCTAAAGATGAAGTTGGCAAACTTACCCAGATCATTCAAGAAAAAAACTTAGAAATACAAGCACTGCATGCAACGGTTTCCTCCCCATCTTACAATCAAGATGTTCTTTTCCTTCAACAGCAATTACAGACCTATGCCATGGAAAGGGAACAAGTGCTAGCAGTTCTTAGTGAAAAAACTAGAGAAAACAGTCAGTTAAAAACAGACTATCACAAATTAGTGGATATTGTTGCAGCTAAGGAATCAGCCATGAAAAAGTTACAAGAAGAAAACCAAAAACTATCCAGTGAATTTGAAAGTAGCAGTCATGATATGTCTCGAGAAACTATAAAGAACTTATCCCGTATGATCCGAGAGAAAGATATTGAGATTGATGCTTTAAGTCAGAAATGCCAAACTTTATTAACTGTCCTGCAGTCTTCCAATATAAACTCAGGTAGTGAGTTACAAGGAATTAATAGTAATCAGTTTGAGGAACTTTTACAGGAACGTGACAAGCTGAAACAGCAAGTAAAGAAAATGGAAGAATGGAAGAAACAAGTAATGACTACTGTTCAAAATATGCAACATGAGTCTGGTCATCTCCAAGAAGAACTACAAAAACTTCAGATGCAAATTTCAGTTGATAGTGAAAACAATTCCCAGCTACAGCTAGAGTATAACGGCTTAATACAGGGCTATGAGCAAAATGAGAAAAAGTTAAAAACCTTTACTCAAGAATTAGCCCAAGTTCAGCAGAGCATAGGAAACCTTAATAATACCCGGGATATAATTCTTGGAAAGCTTGACATCGTAACACCACCACCGTTGGTAACTTCTTCTGTTGAGGGAAAACCATTTGAAGTTCCCAGTAATACTTCTTCTCAAATGTTTGACAGTGAGTGTAAATCAGTAAATGAGGGACTAGAATTCATGAAGAAAACATTGCAGGAAAAGGATTCGCTTATCCAGACTTTACAAGAAAATAATCTGAGACTGTCTGATTCTATGGCTGCATCGTCAGAAGTTGAAAGAAAGTGTCAACAGGAATTTGGCTTGGAAATAAAGCAGTTAAAGGAGAAATGTGACATTTTACAGATGTCCCTCAAAGAAAAAGATCTGCTGATAAAATCAAAAGGTGACCAGTTGCTTTCTCTGAGAGAAAATCTTAGTAATAAAGAGAGTGAAAATGAGTTGCTAAAGCAAAGCGTCACTAACCTGAAAGAGAGAACGCTGATCTTAGAAATGGATGTTTGTAAATTGAAGGAAGAAAATGACAGAATAGCAGCAAAAAGCCAGGAAAAAGAAACAGAATTCCGAGCGCTACAAGAGACTAACATGCAGTTTTCAATAATGTTACGGGAGAAGGAATTTGAACACAATTCCATGAAGGAGAAAGCGCTTACGTTTGAAAAGATGTTGAAAGAAAGAGAACAGGTATGCGATGAGTTTGAATTCTTCTGCATCAAAATCATATGGGAGGAAATGTGACTGCCATTATGTCCCGTTATTTAAACTGTGATGTAGGATTCCCATTTCCTATGCTGAATTTGTAAAGTGAATTCAGAGCATAGGTAAGGAAAATGGCGCCTGGGAATGGTCACCTGACTTGAATTACTTTCTGGTCGGTCATAGGAGAAACAAAATGGCAAATTTAGATGGGCCTTAATTGGATGTGATGGTCAGGCAACATATAAATTTAATACAGGTAGTCCGCAATTTATGATCACAATTGAGCCCATCATTTATGTTGTTAAGTGAGAAATTTGTTGAGTGAGTTTTGCCCCATTTTACGACTTTTCTTGCCACATTTGTTAAATGAATTACTGAAGTTGTTAAATTAGTAACATGGTTGTTAAGTGAATCTGGCTTCCCAATTGTCTTTGCTTGTCAGAAGGTTGCAAAAAGTGATCACATGACCTGGGGGCACTGCAACCATCATATGAATAATATGAACTAGCTGTCAATCCTCCAAATGTAAACCACGTGACCATGGGGATGCTGCAACGGTCATAAGTGTGAAAAATGGTCATAAGTCGCTGTTTTCAGTGCCATTGTAACTTCAAACGGTCACTTAATGAACACTTGTAAATCAAGGACTACCTCTATAGTATTTATTATCATCACGATCATCAACTCCTCACAGGGCTACGCTTATATTCTTAAGGTCCCTTAATTAATTAAAATGTATGGGAAGCTGGCATAATGCAAAACTTCAGCCTCTCAAATCAATTTTACTTAAAAGAATGTTTTGGGAATCCACATAAGCCACGTAGGCAACAGCAGAAAATAAAATTGGTGGGTGGCCACATTTTTGGGAACTATTATCTTCTACATGTTCAAACAAACAAAGTCTGCTTGTCTTGATGTGATATCCCAGAGCTTTAATCCACTTGTTATTTTTATTTGTGAAAGGGAAAGGCAGGAGAACTAAACCAGCTGTTAAATGAAGCCAAGTCAATGCATGAAAAAGCCGTTGCCTTTCAGCAAGAACGAGACCAAGTCATGTTGGCCCTCAAACAGAAACAAATGGAGACTAGCGCTCTACAGAATGAGGTAAATAAAGAGTGCAGGAAAGTAGTTGAGTGATGAATAGATGGTAGTAACATAAGAAACCGAAAGAATATTTCTTCAATCACATACAGGTGCAGTATTTACGTGAGAAGGAGCAGCGACTAAATCAAGAGCTAGGCAGGTTACGCAATCATCTTTTGGAAAGGGAAGATACCTCCACACGTGAAGCTTTAGCCGCTGAGGATCGGGAATCAAAGCTAAAAAAGAAAGTCCGCGGTTTGGAGGAAAAGCTTCAGTCTTCATCAACTGTAGCAGAAAATGTCAGGTAATAGTTTGTCTCCTCAGTAACTGCTGTTTGCATGGATCCGTATTCAAAAAACGGATACAAGAAACGTTACTTGGCCCAGTCATAATGGACTCTGGGCAGTGTATAATAAAGACCCCTGCCCAAAAGTTTTAACCACGCATGCGTGTAATAAAAGATAATAGACATTGGAAAATAAAAATTAGTATTTCTAATACTATTTATGTTTTATTTGAAGCCATCAGGCAAGCATGCAGGTGGAATCTCTGCAAGAACAATTGAACCTTGTTACCGCACAAAGAGATGAGACTATGCTTCAGCTAACACTTTCACAAGACCAAGTTAAACAGTATGCCATATCCCTCACAAACCTGCAGATGGTGCTAGAGCAATTTCAACGGGGTAAGTTGAATGTCTACATTGCCATGATTGTCTTTCCTTGTAATCTAAAAATGTAATACTATTTTATTACTGTTTTTTTTTTCTGAAGTGGGGCATTTTAAAATGGAAGTCTCGGTCCCATTCACTCTAGGGGCAGGACTGGAAAAACTTCCTTCCTGAAGCAGGAGATGCCTATCTTCTCTAGTTCCAACCCTTCCTTTTTTGAGGGCGATTAGACACATTGTGAACTCTGGGAAACCTCCACCTGGACAATAGCAATAGCACTTAGACTTAAATACCGCTTCATAGTGCTTTACAGCCCTCTCTAAGCGGTTTACAGAGTTCAGCATATTGCCCACAACAATCTGGGTCCTCATTTTACCCACCTCAGAAGGATGGAAGGCTGAGTCAACCTTGAGCCGGTGAGATTTGAACAGCTGAACTGCTGAACTAGCAGTCAGCTGAAGTAGGTTGCAGTGCTGCTTTTAACCACTGTGCCACCTCGGCTCCTAATTCACCTTTGTTACAGATTTTGCTTGTTTTGTTTGTTTGTTTTTTCCATTTCCTTTATTCTGGGCTTCCTTTTGAGTAACTTCAGGTCAATGACTAACAAAGTAAAGGCAGAAATACACTGTCCAGGAATTCCTTAAAGTTTTGTAGTATCATATCCCCTTATCTCCCCCTGCTGATTCCTTCAGAACAATGAAATCAAACCAAAGCTCCCAAGTCAAATGCTATAGATTACTTTGACTCTTTCTGATTTGGCAACCATATAAGTCAAATAAATAAAAAGCCATGTACCTCTTATCAATACTGGAATGTTTCATGGCTTGGGCACCAGAGGAAATGGAAACTAAAGGCACCAATTTTTCACCACCACCTTCTGGCTCTTTGCCATCAAACTGGCAGTACAATTAACCTTCAACTTATTACCATAATTGAGACCAGAATTATGGACTTAAGTCATGCCAGTTGTTAAGCAAGGCATCATGTGAACATGACCAATTTTGCTATCTTCTTTGCAGCAGGCATTAAATGAACCACTGTGGTTGTGGTTAAGTGGTTGTTAAGTGAATCCATTGTCTGTCATGGACTTTTTTTGCCAGAAAAAGGCAAAAATGTGGCCAGGTTTTCCTGTAAATGAGGACTAGTTGCCCAAAATGTGATCACATGACCTCAGAGGGTGTGGCGGCTATAGGAACTTCGAATCTGGATTGTAAGTAGCCATGGGGAGGTCCATCATAACTTTGAATGGTCACTAAGCTACCAGTTATAAGTCGAGGACTACCTGTAGTCCCTTCTGAAGCATCAATGACTTTCTCTTCTCCAAAGAAGAGAAGGCAAAGAAGTGAAGGCAATAGGTTCCTAATATCAGAGGAGGTCCAGCCCTGTATCCACATACTCTTGACAGAAACTGGAAAAGCAGGATGTCCAGTCTTGGGACCTGTAGCCAGAGGAGCAAGCAAAGTGGAAGTAAGGGGAGAAAATCATACCAATCCCTCCTGTGTGTCCTTTACCTTTTAGGGTCTTTCTCTTGACTCCTGCTGTAGAGGGTGAAGATTGTAGGAAAGAAAAAAGTCACTTGGTAGGGGCAAGGACACCTAATCCCCCCCCATACACACACACACACACACACACACACACACACACACACACACCCCTCTCATTCCAGTCAGAGAAGTTTGTGAGAGCTTGAACCTGAAACACCAACCTTATTTTCCCACAGGGTCCCTCTTGGACATGCTGGCTACAAAGTTCTTACTTGGTTTAGGAAGGCTAAAATGAGTTCATACCTGCCTATGGTGAAAAAATTTAAGAATGCTAGGATTATCTGTTTGATTTAATCATATCCCTGGCTGGCAAGATGGTTGCACTGCTGACAAGTTGGAAGAGCCATCTTGGCTCCTCTTGACATTATTGACTCTCCCTGGAAACATTTGTAGGATTGCTATCTGGTATTTGTGCTATTCCTTATATAGCTCTATAAGATTAACTCTTGGCCAAAAGATTTTTTGCTAGGAATGTACTTCAGAAAATACTCCAACAGAAAGCCAGCTGCCTCCTCAGAGTCTGATCTTTTACACACACACACACACACACACACACCACACACACACACACACACACACACACACACACTCACACACACACACACTCACACACACACACACACACACACACACACACACACACACACACACACACACTGGGACAGTTATGGTATGTCCCATTTCAGAATTCCCTGGCTTCACTCTGGAAAAAGGACCTTCATGGTAAGCCCTGTATACCGTTTTGGTGACGCTAAATCTGTTGAACAAGCTGTTCTCTCAATATCTGATTTTAATAATGAATGTGTTTTTAAAAGCTAAATAAGCGTATTTTAACTTTAGAGGAGAAAGCCATGTATTCAGCTGAGCTACAAAAAGCCCAAAAGCAGACTGCAGAATGGAAGAAGAAAGCAGAGCAGCTACAAGACAAAGTGGTTTTGTTGCAAGTAAGTTGAGATGATTCTCTAGCTCAGCTTATTTAGTCAAACTGACTCAGCAAAGAAAAAGAATCAGAAATTTTTTAAAGGAATAGTAACAGTTGTTGTACAGTGGTGCTTAAAATGGGTGAACCCTTTTGAATTTTCAATATTTGTGCACAGATACAACCTAAAACATGACCTAACACTATATAAAGACAGCCCAATTTAACAAATAAACCAAAAACATTATACTTGTTCATTTATTTATAGAGGAAAATGATCTAAATGTACATATTTGTGTGTGGCAAAAGTATGATTTTGCTTTCAGTAACTGGTGTGGCCCCCTTGGGCAGCAATAACTGCAACTAAATGTTTCCAATACCTGTTGATCAGTCCAGCACAGCAGTTTGAAGGAATTTGAGCCCATTTCTCCTTACAGAGCAGTTTAACTCCAGGATGTTGGTGGGATTCCTTGGATGAACTGTCTGCTTTGAGTCCTTCCCTAACGTTTCTATAGGATTAAGGTTAGGGCTTTGGCCAGTCCAAAATATTAATTTTTTTCTGCTTTAGCCATTCTTGAATCATACAGCTTGCGTGTTTTGAGTTGTTGCCTTGTTGCATGAGCCACTTTCTCTTGAGCTTCAGTTCACAGACAGATACTCTGACATTTTCCTGTAGAATTTGCTGGTACAATTCAGAATTCATAGTTTCATTAATAGTGGCAAGCTGTCCTGGTCCAGAGGCAGCAAATTAGGCCTAAAATATAATATGCTGACCACCATGTTTCACAGATGAGCATAATAACTTTATTACGCTGGAAAGCGGTGTTGCCTTTTGTTAACATAATATTTTCATTCTAGCCAAGAAGTTCTATTTTAATTAGTATGTATTTATACAAAAATATTGAAAATTCAAAAGGGCTCATAAACTTTTAAGCACCACTGTAGGAAGCAAGATGCTAGATGACAGATTTAGAAAGATACGAGTGAAAAGTGTCTGAGAGAATTTGTGAGAAGGATAGAAATGTCTCACTGCTCTCTTGCACTCATAAAAAGTCTATAAAAAGTTTTATTTTAATAAAATTAATATATGTATTTATGTGTGATCCATACAAGTGAAATATAAGATAATTTTTTCTTTGCTCTGATAACCATGGTAAACTTACTTTAACAATCCATCTCATCATACAGGAAAGGTTGGATGAAGCAAATGAAGCTCTAGGTTCTGCATCAAGATTAACAGAGCAACTAGATCTGAAAGAAGAACTAATTGAAGAATTTAAAAGACAAGGTAACAAGATTATTTAAATTTTTTGCAAGCAAAGCACTAGTATGTAAATTATCTTCTATTTTACTAAGATTAAATGTCAGTGTAAAGCTGTGAATGAATCTTCCTCTTTAAAAGTCATTTTACTTTCTACAATTAATGTAAAAAAAAAGAAAAAGAAAGTAAGTAGCTCCTTTGTATTTGTACAGTTATTTCTTCCTTCATTAGTATTGTAGTGGATTCACTGATCACGACCACAGTATGCCCCATGTTGTTCTTACTCCAGTGAGGCAATTCTAGAATCAGAACAAGACATACTTTAACAGTTTAACTTAACAGAACAACAGAGTTGGAAGGGACTTTGGAGGTCTTCTAATAGAAACCCCTGCTCAAGCAGGAAACCCTGTAACATTTCAGACAAATGGGTGTCCAATCTCTTCTTAAAAACCTCCTGTGTTGGAGCATCCACAACTTCTAAAGACAAGCTGTTCCACTGGTTAATTGTTCTCACTGTTAGGAAAATTCTCCTTAGTTCTCTCCTTGATTAGTTTTCCCTCCATTGCTTCTTGTTCTGCTTTCAAGTACTGTGGAGAATAGGTTGACCCCCTCTTCCCTGTGGCAGCCCCTTAGATATTGGAATATTGCTATTATGTCGCCCCAGTCCTCCTTTTCATTAAACTGGACATACCCAATTCCTGCAACCATTCTTCATATGTTTCAGCCTCCATTCCCCAAATCATCTTTGTTGCTCTTTTCTGCACTCTTTCTAGAGTCTCAACATCTTTTTTATATCATGGCGACCAAAACTGGATGCAATATTACACGTGTAGTCTTACCGGAGCATTATAAAGTGGTATTACACTTCTCATGAAGTTGATTCTATCCCTCTGTTAATGTAGCTTAAGGCTGTGTTGACCTTTTTGACGGCTGCAGCACACTGCTGGTTCATATTTACCGTGTGAACCTGAAAATAAGACCCTGTCTTACATTTTTTTGAACCCTGAAATAAGCACTTGGCCTTATTGCCATGCACTCAAAAGCCCGATTGGGTTTATTATCAGGGGATGTCTTATTTTGGGGGAAACAGGGTAAGTGATTGTCCACTAGGACTCCAAGATCCCTCTTGCAGTTACTTTTATTGAGCCAAGTACCACCTATTCTATGCATTTGGTTTTTCTTGTCTAAATGTAGAATCTTACTTTTCTCATCACTAAATTTCATTTTGTTAGATGGGGTCCAGTGTTCAAGTCTGTCAAGATCTTTCTGTATCTTGAGGATGTACAATTGAATTATTTCCGTATACTTTGATGAATACATTAACAGAAACTAAAAAGATTTTTTTTGATTGCTAACTTTTTCCTGAACACCATTAGAAAATTACACGTATTTTCTGGACATTTTTTTATTTTTACTAGAAAACTTCCCAAACAAGTAAGGTAAAATAGTTTCCTTAATTCTGTACTACATAGAAATTCTATTGATCGTTAAAATTAAGACATTTTGTCCTTGTAAGAAAATGGGAATGGGAAACTTGCTTTCTGAGGAATATAATCTGATCAAACTCCAACAATTTGTCATAAATAATATTTCATCAAAAAGTAAATCCTCTGTTTTCAACTTTTTTTATCTACTCCAAATACAAATATTTAATTTCTTCATTGGGCAGATGAGAGCCAAGAATATTGCCACAGGTATGTGTTCATTTGGTTTGTGGAGATCCATTGAACTTGTGCCACAGTGCTGTTTAATCCCTGCTCCCATTACATTCCTCTGTCAGGAAATATATTCCACATACATAAAAGGTATACTTACCTTTTTCAGAAGTTGAAAAGACCCTATTAATATTGATTCCTGCTACATGAAGTGCTTTCATTAATTTAAAGTTGGGTAGGCAGCATGTTGCCTTCCATGTGTTTCTGAATTTTATTTTCCAGCACCTGTCATCATTGGCCATCCTGGTTAAACAACTGGATTTGAAGCTGAGAGTAGGGCCAAATGTGGTCCACAGCTGTTAAAATGGAATAACAATTACAATTATTATATTGATACAATGAAATATGTATTAATATCTCCTTTCCACAAGAAGCAACCTGTACTAGGTAGCTTTTCTAGTCAGAAAATATTCTTCTAGACTAAAATACAACCATTTCAAGCAGACCCTCGGCTGTACAAATATAGTGAATCTACTTGCACATTTGCCTTTAACTTTGCCTCCTTATTTTTGGACTAAATATGCTGAAGTGTTGATAAATGCGGTCATAATATATTTTATTTACATCTTGGCCAGACAGTAGAAAGATTTGCCAAGAGAAACATTTTTCCCCCCAAAAATGAAGCCAATTCTGCTTATCTTAGTATTGCAAATATATATGTAAGAATAGCAGTGCAGACTAACTTATTTTGCATAAGTCAAATGGAGATTGTTTCTTAATAGTACAATTTAAAATGTACTCATATGGACTTCTATTTTAATAAAGAGTAATCGAAATTCTCTTTATGGCAATATTTTTTATAAAATAAATATGCCTTAAAAGCTCTCCTCTCATGGCAATCATTCATTATTATGCTAATTTCCTGAATAACGTTTCTGTCAATCCAAAATGAGAATATTTTCAGAAGAAAGAACAGCATGCAAAAAGCCAGACTGCATTTTCATCATTACTTGCTCTCAAAAACATTAATTGTTTTGTTTGTTTATTGTCCTTTAAAGAAGGCAGTTATTTCTACTAAGAAAAGTAAATAAAATCAAAGTGCTTTACAATAATCAGAATCAGTTCAAAGCGTATAAACCGTGTCTGGGTTATACTGAGCAAGATTCTATTTCACCTTACCCTCATGTAATGCACAGCTGCTGTGATCATTAGATGTGAGAATAGTGTTTGTGGTCTGTAAAGCAGTTGGGGATGTGGAGCAATTTGGGATTTGGCCACATGAAATCAGCAGCCACTGCACGAGAAACTGTGATGTTTATTGCTTAATTGCATAAACATTGCCCTAAATTCCAGCTGTGTGTTTTCAGTTTGTACTTTAATGGGATATTAGCACGTAAAGCACATAGTACATCCTGCAGCCAAGTTTCACTGTGCTTCATACCCATTGTTTTACCTTTGAATTGCCCTCTTGTAATTGGCACGCACAACATATTTTAAGTTATGGGATATTCTTTGCTGTATCAAATCTTATTCTGAGATTTGTAGATCAGAATGTCAATATTTTCAGCAATTTCCTTCTCAAAGTGATATCACAGAACAGCTATATGGCCCAGCAGTTGGACAGGAGGGAGTGTTCTGTAGCACAGGGGCTTCCAACCTTGGCAATTTTTCGACTTATGGACTTTAACGCCCAGAATTCCTCAGCCAGCACATGCTGGCTGAGGAATTCTGGGAGTTGAAGTCCACAAGTCATAAAGTTGCCAAGGTTGGAGACCCCTGCTGTAGCAGACCTACCAAGCCAGTTGGAGATAAACAGCTCACTGACATGGATGTGATGAGGCTCCCCTTTCATACACCTTATATTGCCTTTTGTTGGAATAAGAAGGAACGTTTAAAGCACCTTTGGCCTGTCTCAACAGTAGTATTACATTGAAATGGAGGTAACATTATGATGTTATGTCTTCTGCAAATGGTCAGTGAAGCCACTTTGTGCAGCAGCAAGCAGAACGTGTGCCTGAACTCAGAGGCTGGCAGTTCTCAATGCAGTTGAGCTATTCTATTCTGTAAGGAAGTCATTGGCCTTAAGTCTAAGGAAAAGGTCAAGTGCTGTTTTTGAATACACAAATATTCAGGGCACAGGACAAGCTTATCCCACAGAGATGTGCCATAACTTTGCACTGTATAGGAGGAGGAAATTTGCAAAAATACTAAAGTAAATTACTGTGTAATAGACGAAGAATAATACTCCATCTAGCCTGTTTGTTGATAGTTTCAGAGCTATTAAAATATACTAGAGAACCCATGCCCTAATGGGCATTGTTTCAGAGATGTTACCTTATTTAAACAGAGATACAATCAGCAACAACAGGCAAAAAACAGTGGGAGCAGAAACTGGTAGTTCCTGCCAACTTCTCCATTGAGTTTCTTTGTGGGAATCTGGAAGGGATGATCAGAAATCTTCTCCCTTCCCTTCCCTAAGCCTAACACAAACAGTTGCCAGCAGGCAAGTAAGTGGCTGCTCCTGGATGGCCCCATGAGATCAGCAGCCACTGCACGAGAAACTCTGCAGTGAGGGAGCAAGGGATTGGGTGATTGGCTGGGAAACTGTCAAGGAACGTTGAAATGAAGGATCCAATCTCACTTGGTCACCAGGACCAAAGATCTATTCTTCCAAGCTTTTGGGCTCATGCTGGAGCTCCATCATCAGGGAACATCTCTCTCTCTCCAGAATATGTGCACAGGGCAGTTCTATTTGCACATATTCTGGAGAGAGAGAATTTCCCTGATGATCAGCTCAAGCACGAGCCCAGAGCTTAGAAGAATAAATATTTGTTCCCGCTGACTAATTCATATTGGATCCTGCAACATTATCCTGGAATACGTATATGTATCGTCATTCATTGAAGACGAAGATCACATGACCATAGCAACAGCCAATAGCACTGAAGCAACCACAACTTTCCCAAATTTCATTCCTTTGGGAATTGTGGGTCCCGGATTTTGGACATATTCTGTAACCCTTTTAAGGTAACTTGGTTCAGAAATTGTTACCCTATGACACACCGTTTCGCCCAGTTAAATGTCATGACAATGGTTGGAGGTTAATATCTATCAAATCTTACCTTTAACTAGTCTACTTTTTTTTCTTTTCTCAAGTAATGGAGACTTTATTCAAAGACTATTATTTGCACAAGAAGACATATAATGTCGTGTTGAATAGTGGCCAGATACATTCCTAGACAAGGTTTTCTTGGCGTGAACTGCTGAAGGATTTTTAAATTGATTATTTTGGCACCAGATATTACAATTGTGGAAAAACAAAAGACATACTAGATTTAGGTTTTTGAATTTCCATAAATGGTTAACAAATTGAAAGTCAATATTTTAAGTGTCTGGGTCAACAGAAGATTTGAAATTTAGTCCTGTCTAACTTATCGTCATTGATAAAGTATTATATCAATTTCTGAATTTCATCATGTGATAGAATAAATTGAGGGAGACAGATACTTATTGATTAGCTTAATTCACCTGGTAAGCATAGGGCACATATAGAATTGTATTATCCAAAATTTACAGGAGTCAACGACAAATCTAAGTATTTTACTATTCTTTGTTGTTGTTAGTAGCGAAGTCATGTCCGACCCATCGCAACCCCATGGACAACATTCCTCCAGGCCTTCCTGTCCTCTACCATCCCCTGGAGTCCATGTAAGCTCACGCCGACTGCTTCAGTGACTCCATCCAGCCACCTCATTCTCTGTCGTCCCATTCTTCTTTTGCCCTCAATCGTTCCCAGCATTAGGCTCTTCTCCAATGAGTTCTTCCTTCTCATCAGGTGGCCAAAGTATTTGAGTTTCATCTTCAGGCTCTGGCCTTCTAAAGAGCAGCCAGGGTTGATCTCCTCTAGGACTGACCGATTTGATCGCCTTGCAGTCCAAGGGACTCGCAGGAGTCTTCTCCAGCACCATAGTTCAAAGCCTTCAATTCTTTGGCGCACAGCCTTCCTTATGGTCCAACTTTCATAGCCATACATTGCAACTGGGAAAACCATAGCCTTGATTATACACACTTTTGTTGGCAGGGTGATTACTACTCTAGAGATGCATTATACTGTTGCACTAGAGATACTGTCAACTAGACTTGTTTGGAGCTCAGTTGGGACTCTACAGCTCCTTCATCTCTTTGATGATGTGTCATTTTACTTTTAGCAATGGCATGGATAGATTTTCTCCATGACAGCCTGTCTTTAACCTGGTCTTCTAATGACGCACTCTTGTCACTATATTGTTTGTGAAATACAGTATGTCACCCCTTGACCACATCAGCTTTATAGTTATAGGTTTTACAATGGTCTTTTTTTAACGACTTTATTAGATTTGTGAACTTTTAATTCTATAATTTATGAGATTGTTAAAAAGCCTCGCTCTTGCTTCATGCAGTTTTATTTAATGCTGCCAACATTTGCCAGTGTTTTGAATCTATCTTCTCAAATGACAATTCTCCACTAGATAGGGAATGGGTTACATCTAGTTGTGACATTGGGTAACATCTGGAAGAGATTGGAAGTGCACATGGAAGACAAAAGAAGACAATTTCAACATCACTAATGTATTTAATCAGAATCACATTTTTTTATGGAAGGAACTTAATTTTCTCAATTTTAGTTAATTTAACCAAAGCTGAATGGTTTTCATAATCTCACATTTTGAATGTATACTCTGGTGTTTGATAGAATCTGGCAGATTCTAGACAGTGAAAAAAACAGCATAAAAGCAAATCTAAGACAATGAAAACAATTAATAAAAATTGTAAAATGTGCTTGTATATGATAGCTTTTACTTATTCCTATTAGTGCATATCTCATTTTTAAAAATCTTTTTCCTGCTGGAGACTCAACTAATGCATCTCTTTTTCTTTATGTCTTGCTTAATACAATAAATGTAACTTATTTCTCTAGGTGCAATCAAACAAGAAATGTTGGAAGATGCGCAAAATAAATTAATGAACCTCATAAATAGTACTGAAGGAAAAGTAGATAAGTGAGTATTTGTTTTTCCACATTGCATTTTACTTGTACATGTAAATTCTTTAGTTTGAGAGCCAGCACAAGTTTGTAAAAATAAAACAGAACTAATTTTTAAATGGTCTTTAAACATTATACACTATTAAATACATTACTCAATATGTCCAATTAATTAAAGGGTCAAGGTTCCAAGTAACAGACCCAATGCAATCAAAACTCCGAGTCCTGGAATTTCCTCAAAGTATAAATTTATTAGGAATGTCATATTGGCTCAGCTGGGAAAAAACGGACTCTGAAGGGCCAGAGGTTTTCCCCATCCAAAGCCCTGAAGCCATTTTGGGAGCATCTTCAGGGCTGACATAAAGTGCTCTTAATGGGAGGGATGACAATAATTTAAACAGGAAGAGAGAGGACATTTTTCTTCAATTTAATGTTTTATTAACGGAATAATTGAAGAAAGTTAACTATAAATAGTTTGATTGCAGAAATAAAACACTGCAGCTTTAATCAATACAGAGGATTTAAAAATTAGTTGTGTTTTATTTCTGCAGTCTTGTCCTGGTTCTCAGAATAGAACTTTTGTGATTTCTGGCTTATCGGTGGCATATGCTGATCCATATCCATGATCTTTTAAGGATCATTCTTTTGGAAATTTATTTAGCATTAAATATATTAGTTCAACTTTTTGTAATCTGAACCAGATTATTTGGACATATGTTATTTTCTTTTGTAATGACTACTTTTACATCAACTTGATTAACTCTCAAAAATCAATCAGCAAAATAATTGGGTGTCATTACTAGTACTCATGATTGCATGTTATTCTGCAATACCACAGTGCTGATGTCTGTATTAAGATGGTTGAGAAGGCACAGGGCATACATCAGCACTTCTAGGGTGTGGTGTTCCTACATAATTTTCATATCAAATGTGATGTTTGTTACAGGTAAATATATGCAAAGCTCTGCATGGGTGTTCTTAATATTTTTCATGAAAGCTGTTAATTTTAGTGCAAGTTGGATAAACTTGCTTTTTCTTCACATATTTTCCCTCAAGATAATACATTATCAGTGGCACAGAAAAGATGAGTTAGGGTTAGAGCAGGGGTGTCAAACTCAAGGCCCAGGGGCCAGATCCGGCCCATGGGGTGCTTAGATATGGCCCGCAGGGCCATCCTGGAAACAGCAAAGAACTGGCCCACGGTGCCTCTGCCAGTTAAAATGGAGCTCGGGAGGCTCGTGGGCAGCCCTCCCGAACTCTGTTTTTGCTGGCAGAGGATTGCATGAAGCTGTCACAGCTGAAAACAGCTTGGGAGTCCGTTTTCTCTGGCAGAGTGCTTGGGCCACCACAGGTGCCCCCAACACGAGTGATGTCGAGCTGGCCACACCCACCCTGACCACGCCCACCCTGGCCTCCCTGAGGTCAAACACAACGCTGATGCGGCCCTCAATGAAATCGAGTTTGACACCCCTGGGTTAGAATATAATCTTATGACATGAAGCAGGCTTTTCTATCACAAAGTGAATTCACATGAGTAATTTCCTCTTGGAAATAACGTGCATCATATAGGCAACAGTATACAAGAAGGAAAGAATAGTATATGCACTGCTTCAGTTCTGGGCTTGATACAGAATAGGAAAACATACCGTATTTTTTGGAGTATAAGACGCACCTTTTTACCCTCAAAAAGAGGGTGAAAACCTGGGTGCGTCTTATACACCAAATGCAGCCCCACCCAGCCACCCCCACCCTTTGGCCTCTGCCTGCCAGCAATTTACCTCTTTACAGCAAACAGGGCAAAGCACAAGAAGAGCACAAGAAGAGATAAACTGCCTCCCGACCTACAGCTGACAGGCTTGCAAGCCACGTGGTAAAATGAAACTGAAACTACGGTGGCTGTGATGAGACATATTGCTGGGAGATAAACTGCTGGCAATATTAGACTGCTAAAATTGCAAGAAGGCAAGCTAGAGCTGCTGTGGCTCAGCGATAGAGCTCTTGCCTCACAATCAGGAGGTTGTGAGTTCTATCCTAGGTACAGGCAGATTCTGTTAATATGTTGTTTTGTTAAATGTTTGTAGAGTGTTCAAATTATTAGACTTATTTTTTAAAGACTGCTTTATTATTGTTCTAGACAACTTATCAAAATGAAGAAGCTTTTTAAAATAAATGCTTGCTCTGAAGAGGCCCAGTGCTATTGTATCTTCTTTTAAATAATAGAGAATAATGTATACTTCCAGAAATTTTAATTAATTTTAACAGCTCTGCACAAGTATAGTATGAAATGTAACAGTGTCCTGTTTAGTATTGGAGTTAAATCCTGACTTACCTTGGAGTAGATCTAGTTAATTAAAAAAAATTAAATTTAATTTAAAATAATTTAAATAATTGGGAGGAGTTAGTATGACTACATTTAAGAAAACTTTCTGGCATAATGTACATTTCTCCAATTCTTTGCTATTTCTATGGGTCAAGCACACATGCACAGAAATACACAGCAAACAGTGTATATCATCTGTGTTGTTTGCTGTTTGGCAAATTGCTTGGAGGCAGAGGCCTTTTTTCCTTGTTTTCCTCCCCCAAAACTAAGGTGCGTCTTATACTTCGGTGCGTCTTATACTCTGAAAAATACGGTAATCTTCACCCTTCATTCCCAATCAGGGTCAAAATTGCTTTCAAATACATCCATGTTTTAATCTCTTATTTAAAAATCCTTTCCATTCCTCTTCTCTCCCCTCCTCTTAAACTGTCTCCGCATTATAACTTATATTCCTCGTTATTTAAAAATAGCATTAGGAGAACAAAATATATATTGTATACTTCCCCAACTTCTTTTCTCAGATTTAAGCCACTTTAAGTTACATTTGTTTTATCTTCATTTTAATAGAGTCTTGATGAGAAATCTTTTTATTGGGCATTTCCATACTCCAAAGAATAAGCGTCATGAGGTACTAAAGCTAATGGGAAGTATCCTAGGAATACAAAAGGATGAACTGGAGCAGGTAATTTTTAATCTCTCTTTGTGTTTTGTGTATTTAAATATCAATAATGTATTATTATTCTTATTTAAATGCTGGGCTAAACCTAATGAATCCAGTGCCACACATTTTCAATTTAATCATTAGTGAGAAGAAGAAAAAGTCCTATGAGACAAAAGATCTTCCACTTTCTAGCTGTAGATCCTGATAAAGAATGGGAGAACAACAGCTAAGTATTTCATATGGGAGAGTAAGCTTTGCAATCTGAAGCAATGTAGTATTTCCATTATTTAAGCATAAATTGTTTTTTTCTTGTCAATAATGAAAAAGGAAAGCCTGATACTCTACTTGAAAAAATAGCCAATTTGAACTTTTCCTTTTGATTTAAATTGCTTTTTAGTTACTGACTGAAGATCACAAAGGTGTTACACAATGGGTGACTGGTTGGTTTGGCGGAAGAGCTGCTGAATCCAAAAGTGTCCCCAACACACCTCTCAGACCAAGCCAACAATCGATTTTCAACAATGTAAGTGTGCTAAGTAATTCCTTTATAGAAAATGTAGAACATTTTATGTCGTAAAAGTTGATGTTTGAGCCATTACTTAGACTTTAAGGGTTGAAGTTCTACGTTGATATTTTTATTTTTCTATTTTACATCAACTTATTTTCAACTTATTCACTTTTTGCTAGTCCTTCTCATGTTTAGTTGTTTTTTCTTTGGGAAAAATACATTGCTAATAAATTTTTGTTATATACAATTCAGTCAGGATTTTGCTCAAGAACTTTCTTCTTAATGTCTATTGATTTTTATTTTTTAAAAAAAACCTCAAGGTGACATAGGTATTGTAATTAATGAGAATCTCAACTGGTTTTGATTTTCTGTTCATAGGCTCTGGAATCATGCTGAACTAAATTGAAATATTATTCCCAAAATAATGTACTTTTAGACTGGGTGACATTTGTAGGTTAACCGAAAATCTGGTAATAGAATCAAGTATTGAATAGAGGGGGAATATAATAAACTCAGGTTACCTTCCTTTCAAATAAATATACTGGTAAACAATTTGATAAAGTAAGAATATTCTTTTGGGCATTGGCCTTCAGATGATCCAGGAACTTGATTGATTCTTAGGAATCAAGTTCCATCATCATCATCATTGGCATCCTTCAGTCTCAAAAGACTATGGTATCGTGCTCTGGAAAGAGTTTCTAAAACAGCATCTAGTGTGGCTAAAAAGACCAATCCAAGCGTGGCAATCCCTTCCACACTGAGGGCAGATACATTCTGTCCCCTGCCCGGCCCCCGGATTTCGCTGGTTCCAGGACTGCCTCTTTACCTCAGCCTGCCGAACAAGAATCTCTTCAAAATGGAGAAGGCCATACTGTGTCTTTAGCCTCCAAGCTGAATGATCAGAGGTCAAGGTTTCCCAATGTCCATTCCCAAGGCCTTTAGATCCCTCTTACAGATATCCTTATATCGCAGCTGTGGTCTCCCTCTGGGGCGCTTTCCCTGCACTAGTTCTCCATACAGGAGATCTTTCGGAATCAGGTACCAAGTTGTCAACATTTTAATGAAGGTGTCAGATTCTTAATCAACTCATCTTGAATTGATAAGTGAAATGCGTTATGTCTTTCCTGAACTGTTTGCAGTATTTTAATTGGGATCGTCTTTTCAGTCTTTCTCAGAACTGTTTGTGAAGTTCCTTGAAACAGAATCACGCCCAACTCTCCCCCCACCAAAACTTTCTCTGGGTGACATGAAGCCTTTAGGAATGACAGGAAGTACTAGTTCTTTCAGCAATATGGCAGGTAATGTCTCCCATTTTCATAAATGCTATATTACATTGAATTTTATAATATTATATTGGATTTTCAAGACTGTATTTATTTAAACAGTTGCAGAGCATAAGGGAAAAGGCGAGTAGACATGCTAATATGGCAATTTTTTATACTCTTATTACCTGCACTTTGTCTGTTACCAGCTCATAGAACCAGTGATCACCTCATAATAACAAATCAATGATTATAAATGAATTTTCTGATTTTTATTTTTATTACAGGATCATGAATTATGATCTGCATTTCAAAGGCAGCAAAATAATACCTGGGGTATTGAATATGGTTTTTAATGTGACATTAAAAGCTTGTCCCTGTAAAAAGAACATTGCTTGCTGCAGAGTTGCTAAAGTTTAGCACTTGTGAATATTGGCTTTAAATTACTATAGCAAACTTGAAAGATTTCCAGTCTGAAACCTTATCTTGAAAGTTTGTATTTTCAGTCATTTATGTTTTAAATTCCTTTTGTTCTCTTGTTGCTGTTAGTATAATAGTGAAAGTGCCCTATTTTGCTTGGCGATCACCCAGTTTTCTTGTCTGGCTAAATCTTTGAAAAGACAAGTTCTATTCCAGGAATTGGATTGTTGCCTTATAAAACCAGACATATGCTCTCTATCCCTTAATTGTTTGGGTAATTGATTGCTTTTTATATTAACAATAGATTGACAGTCGCAAATACATTTCTCATATCAATTTCTATGAATGAAAGATTTGTGACTGGTGTTTGTGAGTTCTGTTTGTTTTAAGGAAAACAAAGTTTCTGTTCAGATTTTTTTAGAGAAAGCGAAGCTAAAGGCCTCAGTGGTAAATCTGGGTACATACAAATGTATGAAGAAGCTTCTTGGATGAGAAGCGAAACATCTTCAAAGAAAAACCAGAAGTCTAGTTGCCTCTTCAAAAAGCACCTTTGGGACAATAAATAACTTGTTGCACTTTTTAGACTGGAAAACTGACTTGGTTTCATTGGTAGGGCATTTGGACCAGAAAATGGACAGGGAGAATGCAACACACACATTAAAAAAAAACCTCTGGTTGTCTTGGATCTCTTAATGGCATTGTGTAATAAATAACTTTGACATGAAAATATGCCGATTCCAGAAACATAAACGACTAGTTTCAAAAAGTCTAGACAAATGAGGATTCAGACAGAAGTCCAAAATTAAATTGTTGGCCAATGTAAGTCTCATGTTAACTATCAGCATCATTATACATTCAATTTTTCATCAATTTCATAGTGATAGAATAACCAGAAGCATTTAACACTCAGCATTACAAAATTACAATTCATTTTCATAGTGAAATTTTATAGGATTATATTTTTAATGATACTTTTGTTGTTAATTCACTTTTTTATTATTCATTATTTTCTGTACTTCATTTAGTGATATGCTTCAAATAGCTATAAAATAAAAGGAAATTTTTTACTTTATTATGATTTGCCTGTATACAGTATGTATATGAAATGTATGTTGTTTTTGTCCCTCGTATTTTTAGTGCTTGGAAAATCTTTCAATTTTTACTGTAAAATTTATAATTTATGTGTTATCATTGTAGATTTATTTCTTTATATTTTGCATACCATTCTCAATATTCAAAGGGAAATGTGAGGTATAAACTAAATAAATAATAATAATGTGTTATTAATGTCCACATGTTAGATCTTTAGAAAGGATTAAATTGGTCTTGTGGTGGATAAAGGAACAGCATATGAAATTGTAAACTGAAAACAAAACAATTGTGAAGAATGTCTTGTTTGTTGTTGAATAATTAACTGTATTACTGTGTTTTGTTTTAAATGCAACAGGCTCAGGAACCAGTCGAAGACCAGATATAAATCCATTCCTTGCGCCTCGATCAGCAGCAGTTCCACTCATCTCTCCAGCTAATCTTGGAACTAGCGGATCTGGGCATCTGCTTATGAAATCCATTTCAGATGCCTTGCCTACCTTCACCCCAATGCCAGTAGCACCTGATGCTAGTGCAGGTGCAGTCTTAAAAGACCTATTAAAGCAATAGACTTGGATGGATTGAAGAGGAAAGCACTTTAAACATACTATACTGTATTGATCACAAAGAGGCCTTTTGTAAAAAGTTGTTAATTTTCAATAGCTCTAAAAGATAAAATTGTACAGATAAAAACAAAAAAGTATTGGTGATCTAAACCTTTTATTCATAATTCTTCAACTATGCAACACCAGTTTCTACATACTGCTGTCAGTCTAATCACACTTTTTTCCCCAATAGGCATCTGCTGTTCGTGTTATTTTAATGTGACTTTATGTATAAATCCAGTTTGATGGTGATAGAAATAGATGGTTTGCAAAACCCATCTGGTTTAGTAAAATACCACTGTAGCTAATTCCCTCTCACATCTTAGAGGGCCTGGAATGATCAGGCAGGAACTATCTTCTGTTGCGTGTGACATCCCAATTCAGTCAGATTCTGATCTAATCTGGAGCAGAATTCTGTTAAATGAGGAACTGCATATTATCCAATTACAGTATCAATCTGGAATATTTTTGTGATTGGAATTGGATCAAAAGAAATTATAAAGGAATATGAATCAACTGATCAAGTGTATTTGGGGAGCATAAAATATTAAAAACAAGATCACAGTGTCATCTCTGGATGGCTAAGTAATACTTGGCTGAGATAGAACATACACATTAGGAGGGATTAGCTTTGTCTTCATTCTTTCTCGTGTCTTTCTCTCTCTCTCTCTCACACACACACAATTCTTGAACTCTGACATAATTGGTTGTAGAAAAAAATGCTTTCTTCAAGTTCTGCAAGAACTATAAATGCCATTTTTCTTTTGTGCAAAATGCTTCTGAATTCTTATTTATGAGTTACCCTTTCCAAACCTATGAGCATTAAGGAGTTTGTGGACATTTTTCCGTTTTCTGCAGGCCATATTTAGTGGTTGACCACTATTTAGAAACCTGATATGTAAATTCATGGTGTAAGAATGGTTTAACAAAGTACTGTAATGAGTTAAGATGTATATTTAAGAGATAATCATTTATATTCGTAAGTTTCAGTGAGAATTTAAGTATGAATATATGTATAAAGCTGCAATGAAGGATGATGCTTAATCCAAATATGTAAATAAGCCCAAATAAGAACAAATAGATTTCTGCAAAACTATCTGTACAGACTTGTTCTTTTCCTTTTGGAGTAATTATTTAAGACCCGTCACATTTTTACAAAGTGTCTTTTCCCCATAAAACTATGGCATTATTCTTATGATTAGGATTAAACGAAAATTTTACATCAAATCCAGTTAGTTATTCTTGCTGTCAAATGGCTTATATCAGCAGAAAAGGGGTGTATCCCTCCCCTTCCCCAAACAACCCCCTTATGTTTCAAAATATATAATGGTGGAGTAAAGGGGACGGGTGGGTGGTGGAACAAGGGGAAGGAAGTAGAAAATAATGTTATGTTGAATGAACAAAAGTTATTTAATAAAACCTTGGATTTGTGGTAGCTGGCTTTTTGAATGTAGAGCCTTGTTTTCTGGAATGCTTATTTTCTTCTCTGTTGTTTGAATTTATATTTAAGTATAAAGTGAATAATGAAAATGTAGTTAGATGCTTCCAAATGCATTAGATGCTCCCAAATGCATGGGGAAAGCCTTTTGTTTCTATTTAGAATTCAAAATCCTTACAAATTTGCCAATCTTTCAAAAGTGACCATTAATGTTTGTTTGTTTTTACTTTCATTTTCTTAACAGAAGTTTTCATTGGTTCTGTTTTTTATACATTGGAAGGGGATGTTTTATTCCAAACAGAAAGTCAAGACTGGATTGTGGTTTAGGAACTTTGTATCAATTTCAGAAAAGTTAATTCTCAATATTAATTCATAAGCAATTTTTACTATCGCTATACATTTTTCTGATAGATTTCAAATATATTTTATATATCTATATTCTTTTGCATACATTTTATATCAAAGTTTTTAGCATAATGTCCAAATTGTTTATTTCTTATGAATGTAACAGATGGTACCTAAGAACAAGTAGAAGCTGCATTTATATACTAGTTCTTTTATTAAGAATTCTGTACATTTCATATTTACACATTGCAGATACATTAATATGGGTACAAATTCAGGTTGTTGGGATATCAGCATTCCTATTTAATCTTTAAATAAAACTCATAAACCTTAGCATTGTCAAGAGAGAGATGAAAGCTTCCCTACAATAGTCCAAAAACTAATTTGCAGAATTTCTAAAATAACAAATTGAATGATTTATGCGATTGAAACATTTATTTTTTGCATGCAATTTAGTGCATACAGTCCTTTATTACATATAGTCCAACCTGTTGCCCAATAGCTGATAATAAAGCATTATTTAGAAGCATTAAATGAAAATACTAAAATAAGATCATGGTTATATTAAAGGTAAATTTTCATGTCCTTTCCTGAAATAACGCTTTTTTATCATAAAAACACAGGACTTGGTATCATTAGATCAGATCTTTGCAATCCTAGTTCTAGTATTTTTATTTTGCTTTGAAGAAATTCTAGATATGCAAACTTATGTCTGATTGTGGCTCAACACTGCTACAAAATAATGTTCATTCTAATTGAAAATGATACAGATGGATGACTCTGGATTCATATCTGTGAGTGTTCAAAAAACTATCCATACATAAATATTTGGATTTAAATTTAGGTGCATATCCATAGGGAATGTATGTGTGGTAATACATAAATATATCTCTAGATATAACCTCATGAGTGGTACTTTATAATTATGGTAATACATGCAGATATGCAAATGGTTACATAAAGGATGTGCTTTCACAGTGGTTTCAGTGAATTTTGTTTTGTTCTTTTGTTAACAATAACATTAAAAACAGTTTAGGAACTTAATCTAAAGGGCAGACAGATGATTTTAGGAAATTAATACTATGGGGCTGTAGTGTACATCCATATTTGATATTTGACAATGATAAAATTGTTTTTGATTGATGATTTACAGACATTTGTTTATAAAGTCACTTCTTGCAGTTACTGTAAATTAAGAGTGTTTTAAATAAAACTGTTTAAAAATAACAGTGTTTTAAATAAAAAAACATAGGGCAAATTTTCTTTTTCATTATGCTTAACTATCAGTTTTACTTACTTTGTATTAGTTGGTAGTTTGTCACTCGATCGGTTTTCCTAATACTCCATCCTTCATACGGAATAAATATCCTTGTTTGAAAGTGTCCCGAGTGATGCAACTGGAAGGGCTGAGGATGGGTCCAAAATGCTAAACTTCTATAAAAATATGAAATTGCTTGAAAGCAAAATAACTAAGATTCACATCGGGGAGGTTTGAGATTAATATTTCTTGATAAAAGAATAAAATAATGATTTACTCACGTGCTTTCAACGTTCTTATACTTCCATCAAAAATATCTTGTTGAGTTATCTATTTTTTAGCGTTATTTTTTATTTTTTTTACCTGCTGCATGTTACATTAATTGCACTTAACTGCATTTAAAGAAAGATGCCATGTTTTGGCTAGGTAAATGTCATTTTATAACTTTTCAAAACCAGTGTTATGAATACAGCATAAGACATTGGTAGTAAATGGTACTCAGTCCTTTGGGGTATTCCTAGGTATTTCTATTCATACGTAACAAAGACACAATATTGGGAATAAAGATGTGACAACTGAAGGATAGCCTCTTAGCAATGTCACTATTATTGTAATACTCATGCTTAAATAACAATGAATCTACCAAATAATTGGTATATTCATTCTAAATAATAAATAAATAAATAAATAAATAAATAAGCTATTTAATAGTCCATGATTTACAAATTACTCTCGCTGGATTAATGCATTACACTAAGCCACAAACAAAGCAGTTTGGTTTTGTATGTTGTGTGAACCAGTGGTGGGATTCAATTTTTTTACTACTGGTTCTGTGGGTGTGGCTTGGTGGGCGTGGCTTGGTGGTCATGTGAGTGGGTGGGCATGGCCAACTCAATGTTACGCCCACCCAGTCACATGACCCCCTCCAGCCACACCTACCCAGGTTTTGTGGCTCCCAGTGTTTTCTGTGGGAAATAGGTCATATGACAGTGGGCGTGGCCAACTTGATTGGTCTCACCCTTAGGAAATTTCTCCTTAGTCCAACTCACAATAAAATTACACAATAAAATAGCACTGTTCCAATATTTAGAATAGAATAGAATAACAGAGTTGGAAAGGACCTTGGAGGTCTTCTAGTCCAACCCCCTGCTTAGGAATCCCTACACCACTTCAGACAAATGATCCAATCTCTTCTTAAAAACTTCCAGTGTTGGAGCATTTACAACTTCTGAAGGCAATCCACTGACTAATTGTTCTGTCAGGAAATTTGAGAGGCTCCTACAAAAATGAGGGAGTCAATCTATTTTCCAAAGCATCAAAAGGCACAAGAAACAATGGATGGAAACTAACCAAAGAGGGAAGCAACCTAGGACTAAAGAGAAATTTCCTAAGGGTGAGACCAATCAACCAATGGAATAGCTTGCCTTAAAAATTCTGGGTACTCCATCACTAGAGGCTTTCAAAAAGAGTGAGGGAAGTACACCTCAAAAGGACAGTGCCAGGAACCACTAAAACAATGCAAAAAACTTAAAACAGCCATTCCCCTTTTTTAAAAAGTCAACCCCAAAGCAAACACAGCAGCTGAGAGGGAAGATAAGAGCAGCTGCTCAGGCTAATTGAAAGCCTGGGCGTGCTGCCAAAAGCCATTAACCCTTCCAACTCCATTATTCTATGTTCTCGGTGTTCTAAATTGGGTGCTTCACAGCAGAAGCAATACAGCTGGCTGGACCACACATGCATTAAATTCATGGTCTATATGATCAAGCTGCATCATTGTCTCCTGTATCTTTTCCCCCAGGGAGAAACAAGAAGTAGCCAACACTGCAGCAGCTATAAAAGATCTTGGGAAACTCCAGGGAGTATCAGCGGATCACAGAAGTGTTACTTAATACTCTTTATAATGAAAATGTTTGTAATCTTGTCCTTCCTCCTGAAGGGAAGAGGTTAATCCCATCCTTAGATGGGTGATTGATGGGTTTCCCTGACCTAATCCTGTCAGTGTCTGTTGTTTATTGACTTGATTCAGCATGTATTGGCTGCATTCCAGCTGCAACTGTTAAGTAGAGCTATTAACTGAAGGGAGAGACAGAGAGAGAGAGAGAGAGACAGAGAGAGACAGAGAGAGAGAGAGAGAGAGAGAGAGAGAGAGAGAGAGAGAGAGAGAGAGAGAGAGAGAGAGCCTCTCGCACTTTATTTTTAACAGGTTCTCCGAACTGCATAAGCAATTTACTAACGGTTCGAGTGAACCGGTGAGAACTGGTTGAATCCCACCTTTGGTGTGAACCTAGTCAAACTCAAAAGTGGGAAGATGAAGAACAAATTAGTTATCCACCAAGGATAGAAAACCTCCAAGTTTCCTTCTAACTTATGATTATATGGTAATGTTTCTTTTAGATAGCCATCACACCTCCCAGTGTAAAAAGAAATCATGACATCATAATACTTTGCCCAAAGCAGTACATATTATCAAATGTAAAAGATGAGATTTTATATAATTCATAAAACACACATTTTTGAAGAGTAGTATTCAAAAGAGGGTACAGTTACCACAGTGTTTCTCTGGGAATACTAGAGTATAATCATACATAGCCTAGGATTCTGCTGTTGCTTCAGTCCAAGCATTGTTCAGTCCAACACTTATTTTCCTTTTTTTTTTAAAAAAAATAGTTTTTATTAAGTTATTTACATTTAAAAACAAACAAACATACAAAACAAAAAAAAGAACATTATGACATTAAGAAGTACAATATAAACATTTACAAAACATAAAAAACGCATACAGCTATAGAGCTGTTAATTTCTATAATTTGTTCTACGGCGAGTATATGTTAGCGATATATTTTTATGTATTTTCCAACTTTTGTCTTTTATGTGATAAATTTTATAAATCAATCGTGTTAATAGTAATATTAACAATAGTATTAATAATAGTACAACGATAGTGATATTGATGATAGTATTGATAATAATATTAGTTCATAAGAAATAAGGCACTTTCAATTTTGTAAAATCATAGTATACATATATATTATTATAATATAACTATTTTCTCTATTAATTCCTTATTCTAATTTCTATGTGTCTTATTTAACTTATATTTACATTTATTACATTGATGATATTTGTTTTCGTTTTTCGTACCAATTGTAAAATAAATTCCAAATTTCATAATAGTCGGAGTCTTCCTTTCCTTTCAATTCCATAGTTAACTTATCCGCTTCGGCACAATCCAAAATTTTTCTGATTACACTGCTTTCCTCGGGAATATCATTTAATTTCCAATTTTGTGCTATCGTTATTCTTGCCGCTGTTAGTATATGTACAATGATATAGTAGTGTTTTTTTTCCATTTTTTGGTTGATGATTCCCAATAAGAAGATTTCCGGTTTAATATCTAAGTCTTGTTGTGTGATTTCTGTTAACCAGTTTTTGATTTTATTCCAGAAGAGTTTGATTTTTGGACAGGTCCACCACATATGATAATAAGATCCAGTTTTACACTGACATCTCCAACAATTTGGTGGTAGATTTTTATACATTCTTGCCAATCTCGCTGGAGGGAGGTGCCATCTATAGAATAGTTTATAATAATTTTCTTTGTATGAGACTGATTTTGTGATTTTGTAGTTCTGATTCCATATTTTTTCCCATTGATTAATTGGTATTTCATGTCCAAAATTTTTCGTCCAGCTTATCATATTTCCCTTTATTATATCTTTCTGTGTTTTGTTTTTTAGAAGAAATTTATATATTTTAGTTATTGCTTTTTGTTCCTGGTCTAATAAGATTTTATCTAATTCTGATTTAGTTTTTTGTATTCCATATTTTCTCTTGTCGTTTTCTAATCTGTTCTTAATTTGAAAGTATGGCCACCAGTCAATCTTAATTCCTCCCTGTTCTAATTTTGATATAGATTTTAAGGCTCCTCCTTCTTCCAGTATTTCTTCGTATGTAACCATTTTTTCCAGGTTTGTTGTGTTTGGGTAAGTAATGGCTTCCATGCCAGAGAACCAGGGTGGTATCTTAGTATAATATTGTTTTTTGATTCTAAGCCAGATTCCTAATAGGGAGTCTCTGATTTTATGTCTTTTAAAATATGAGTGTGTTTTATGTTTATCATCCCAGAGGAATCCATGCCACCCTACATGTAAGTCATAACCTTCTAATACCAGTAAGCGTCTATTTTTGATTTGTATCCAGTCCTTTATCCATGTTAAAGCAGATGCTTGATAATATAATTCAAAGTCTGGCAGTCCGAACCCTCCCTGATTTCTATTTTGTTGTAAATATTTTAATTTGATTCTTGGTTTTTTCCCGGCCCATATAAATTTGGTTAGTATTTTATTTAATTTTTCAAAATATTTTTTCTCTAATTTGATTGGTATAGTCTGAAATAAGTATAAAATTTGAGGTAGTATTGACATTTTAATCGCTGCAATTCTGCCTATTAGAGATATTTGTAATTTGTTCCAGTTATCTAGTTTCTTTTCAATTTGTTTTAAAATTCCCATATAGTTTTCTTCTTTTATTGTTGTGCATTTCGCTGACAGGTTGATTCCTAAATATTTTATTTTCTTTACAATTTGTATTTCTAATTTCCTTTCTAATTCCTTATTTTGTGTATCTGTCAGATTTTTGGTTATTATTTTAGTTTTTTATTTGTTAATTTTTAGACCTGCTACTTTCCCAAATTCATTAATTTCTTTTAGTAAAATTGATCCTACCTCTAGAGGTTCTTCTATATTGAAAACCATGTCGTCTGCGAATGCCTGCAATTTATATTCCTGTTCTTTTATCTTGAGTCCTTTTATTTCTTTGTTTTCCCTTACCTTTTGTAATAATGATTCCAATGATAATATAAATAATAAAGGGGAGAGAGGACAGCCTTGTCGAACTCCCTTTTCTATATTAAAATTTTTTGTAGTTTCTCCATTGATGAGGATTTTTGCAGTTTGTTTTGAATATATTGCTTTAATTGTTCTTATGTAGTTTTCTCCAAAATTCATTTTATCTAATTGATTTGTTATGAAGTCCCAGTTTAAATTATCAAATGCCTTTTGGGCATCTAGGAATATGAGTGCCATGGATTCCCCTGGATGAGTCTCATAATATTCTAAAATGTTTATAATTGTTCTGATATTGTTTTTGATATGTCTATTTGGTAAAAAACCATTTTGATCTGAGTGTATAATTTTAGTAAGCGTTTTTTTAAGTCTTTCCGCCATTATGGAGGCAAAGATTTTATAATCTGAGTTCAACAGCGAGATTGGCCTGTAACTCTGGATCTTATGTTTCGTATTGGTGTCTTTGGGGATGATTGTTATTAGTGCCTCTGTCCATGAGTCTGGAATTGCTCCTTTTTTTAGTACTTCATTGTATGTAATTAATTGTATACTTTTTAAAATCGTTTGTAATTCTTTATAATACTCTGCTGGAATACCATCCGGTCCTGGGGTTTTGTTATTTTTTTGGTTCTTTATTGCTTTTTCTAATTCAATCAGTGTTATTTCTTCGTCCATCTTATTTTTAATATCCTCTGGTAATTGCGCTATACTAGAATTTTTTAAATAGTCTTGTATATTTTGGATTTGTATAGTATCTTTGCTATATAGTTCTCTATAATATTCTCGTGCTATTTCTTTTTTTTCTTCTATTGCCAACTGCATTTTACCTAGCGAATCCTCTAGTTGTTGTATTGTTTTTTTTTCCTTTCCTTTTCTTAATTTATAAGCCAGCCATCTACCTGGTTTGTTAGCATGTTCAAAATGGTTCTGTTTGGCTGACTTAATTTTTAATGCGATTTCTTCTTGTGTTATCAGGTTTATTTTGTGTTTAATTAATTCCTTTTCTTCTTTTATTTCCTTATCTTGTGGTGTCTCTTGTAATTTGCCAACACTTATTTTCCAAGTTACTATTGTTTACAATAATAAATTTGTCAATTAGCCTAAAATGGTTTTGGCTGTTTTTGTTGGAAGTAGTTTACTAAAGGCAAGATCTTGAATGGAATTTTTATAATCATATACAATGAAACACCTCAGAATTGCCAGTGTTTACTATATTAATGTTTTCATCTACTTGTGGTGCAAGTTGTCTCTAGGGTTGGAACCTTGCAAAACACACAGCAGATTTAGTGATTTAAATAGAAATGCTTCAATCACACTCTTATGCGCACCTTATCATTGTTTGCATAGATTTAGTATGCAATTTGTGGCATTCTAGATGTTGATTACCTCAGAAGTATGGTCACTGATATGATGATGATGGGAATACAATATTTGCTTAACTCTGCCTTTGTGCAGTGTGTGCACAGTCAATATTATACATTTTCCATATATCTCCCTCTGTACCACCTAGTAACCCAGCCAACAGACTTTCATACTGTATGCTGCAAATATGTTGGGATCTTTCTGGAAGGGAAGAATGAGTTTTGGATTAGAAAAAGATAAATTATGTGATGTAGGGCTACCATATCAGGTTTGCAAAAATCCAGGGAACCTCAAGGTGGCAGCAAAGAGACCCCGAACCCCCCCTCCACCACCACCATATAGTGGACAGATTTTAGCAACACATATATGGCAGTTTAGCCATACATATGCAGGGATGAAATGCTACCGGTTCGGCCCGGTATGGGCGTACCGGTAGCAGCCACCACCCGTGGTTCGGAGAACCAGTAGCAGTGGCAGCGCGAGGCTCCGCCCACCCGCCCGGATGTCACCATTTTCTTTTTTTAAACCCTCTACACATGCACAAAGCCTTCTGTGCATGCGCAGAGGGTGAAAAAGTGCACACTTCCGAACCAGTAGGGAAGGTAAGTAGATTTCACTGCTGCATATATAGTAGCACATCTGTAGTGGACAGATTTTAGCAATACATATGTGATGTTAATCCTGCAAGGAAATGTTCACATGCCTGCACTTTGGCAAAGTGAAGTCTTCATCTCAGTATACTCTGACAGAGGGGGCATAAATGGAAATGTCAACATTTAGGGTATAAAAGTTCCTCAAAAATTTTAATTTGTTGCATATTTTAAATAACATACAATACAATAGTTATTTCTGACCCTTGAAGAGGCAACTGATGTTAACCTTCTAACCAGGGGTGAAATCCTCCCGGTTCGCCCGGGCCAGTCCTTCGGCGTATAGCCGATGGAACTGGCGGCGGTCGCGGCGCGGAGCTTCTCCCGGCCGCTTTCCCGGCCCGGCTGAACGCCTCAATTTGGGTTATTTTTCCCTCTGTGCATGCGCGCGCGTGCACAGAAGGAAAAATAATCCGAATGGCGGCATTCAGCCGGGCCGGGAAAGCGGCTGGGAGAAGCTCCGCGCCGCGACCGCCGCCAGTTCCATCGGCTATACGCCGAAGGACTGGCCCGGGCAAACCGGGAGGATTTCACCCCTGCTTCTAACATATCAGTTGGATGAAACTATTTCCCATATATTCTATTGGTAACAAATGGCTGATACCGGAGAAGAGAATGAGTCTCAAGTAAGGTCATTCTCAAGCAGACTTTCACAACCTGATGCCCTCCAAATATGCTGGGGCTACAATTCTAGAATTCCCAGACAGTCAAGACTCTAGAGCATGGGTGTCAAACTCGCGGCGTCACGTTGCCATCACATGACATATCACAACGTTTTTCTCCTTCACAGAGCTGGGGTGGGCATGACCTGTGTGTGACACATCTGGCCCAGGGGTCGCCAGTTTGACACCCTTGCTCTGGAGGAACAACTCAATATTTGCAGATCTCTCCAGAAGATCTTGATAGAAGTTGATTGCTCATGCCAGTGTTGCCAGACCTGCAGTACACTCCTTAGGACAGTGGTTCTCAACCTTCCTAATGCCGCGACCCTTTAATATAGTTCCTCATGTTGTGGTGACCCCCAACCATAAAATAATAAAATTATTAGGAAACTCAGGGGTGGGTTCTAATTTACCTCCCTGCCAGTTTGCTTCCTCTTGCACTGCGTGGCCCGCCTCATGGGCACGCGTGTGCTTTGCACGCGTGCATGCAAAGTGCGGAATTTTTTTTAAAAAAATGCAAAAAAAAAGCTGAAAACAATATGACGACGCATGTACAGTGCCGGAAATTCGGCTTCTGCACATGCTCAGAAGTTCCCATGGTACAGATTTTTTTTTTTTGCAGTAGTCTATTTGCATGTGGGTGGACCCAGCTGGAAACGGATAGAGGAGTGATGTCTCGGTTCCTAAGACCATCGGAAATATGTGTTTTCCGATGGTCTTAGGCGACCCCTGTGAAAGGGTCGTTCGACCCACAGGTTGAGAACCACTGCCTTAGGAAGTGTTCCCCTTGCTTTTATTTATTTCATTTTATTTTTCGTCTGACAGGCTTCTTAGGAGTGTTGTAAGGAGTCTAGCCAGTTGGTGAGCTCTCTAATCTAAACCAGCTGTTCCTAGATTGAGGCCTCCAATTTGCATTGTTTTAACATACTTAGAAAATGAAGTCTTCATTTTTAACATTCCTCCTCCAATTGGTTTAATACTGAATTACAGAAGAGAACTAAGCAAAACCAGGTGCTTTTACTGTATTCACTCCAGTGTCTGAGGAGGAGCAGACCTCTCTGATTCCCTTCCCTCTCCTCCCCTCCCTCCTCCTTCCTTCCCCTTCTTCCCCTCATTCTTTCTGTCTCTCTTTCTCTCTCCCCGTTTCTCTATGATTTGGCCTTTCAGTCTCTGGAAATTAAATGATGGTAGGTCTGAAGTTCTAGCAAAAGATTTAATGTACAAAAGTATTTTTAGATATTCAGCTGTACGGGCATTATTGTTTTACCTCCTTGGCTTTATTCATCAGTTTTGGACATGACAGCGTTTAAAAGGTATGTTCTCTGCATTACGTTACTATTTTGTTTCTTTTTTGATAGTTTGCTGAATGTAGTTCTGAGTCAGCTACTTAAGTTATACATCCCATTATATTTGCAAGAGATTGTGCAGGAGAGGGGACGAATAATTTTATGCCTTTAGTATTACGTAGATATCATATTTGACAATATGCCTCTTTGTACTGAATTCAGCTGTTTATCACTGGAGCCATTTACAGAGTCTATGAAAAGTTTTTGTGCAGAAGTGCATCAACATTTATTGTAGACCAAAATCAGTTTACAGCAGCGGACTGTGTTTTAAAAAATATTTTCCACTAATATGCTGCTGACTAACTCAATTTCTCCTGAGGGAACATGCAGACATATCATATGCTGTGGCTATTATTTTTTTCCCTTGAAGAAGAAGTTCCAGACTGAACTCTTATAGGAGAATATTTCTCTTATTTTTCAATGCAGGAAAAAACAAATTGCTGGAAAAAAGAGGAAGTAATTATAAAGAAAGATTGGATTGGTTTTTACATTGCTATTTACTATTTCTATAGCTCAGTGTTCTTTATGTGGTTTCATAAAGGAAAGATCCCTGCAGTAAAGAATGTACAGTGTAGATTTTTAATAGAAGACATGACAGAGAAAGGGATACAAAAATAAAAAGGAAAATATCTGGCACCTTCAGTTACATGCTATTAGATTTACTTTCCTTCAGGTGTGACGCCTCTTTTTTCTTTTAATGCCTATGAAAATGACTCCCTGTCAAGCAGTGAACACAACTAAGAGGATTGTGAAAGTAACATTTTTAACATAGAGTTTTTCTATCTCAGGAGGGAAAATTATTTAATGACTGGCTATTATAGGAAAGATTCGGGATTCAGCAGTATTTTTCTTGCTCTAGCAGAATAATTATCTTCATATGTTCCAGTCATGCAAAGTTCTTATGAGATATGACTCTAATCCATATATGTTTGCAGTCATTGGGGGATGTGAATTTGCTTGTCTGAGTGCCTAGATTGGTTGCGATGTCTGGTTGAATTGGACACTGGCTGTCTCTTATGGCCAGTGTTTTGTTTTTCTTTCTTTTTGTCATGTGAAGTGACTCTTCCATGAACAGAACAGAACACAATAACAAAGTTGGAAGGGACCTTGGAGGTCTTCTGGTCTAACCCCTGCACAAGCAGAAGACCTTATACCCGTGATGGCGAACCTATGGCACGGGTGCCACAAGTGGCACGCGGAGCCATATTGGTGGGCACGCGAGCTCAGGTCCGGTGTGCATGTGTGCACCAGCCGGCTGATTTTTGGGCCTTCTGGGCCCACTGGGAGTCAGGAAACAGGCTGTTTCCAGCCTCCAGAGGGGGTGGGGAAGGCCGTTTTCGCTCTCCCCAGGCTCCTAGAAAGGCTCTGGAGCCTGGAGAGAGCAAAAAATGGGCGTGCCATTGCATGCTGGGAGCAGGGGGGTCATGCGTGCATGTGCGGGGGTGCATGGAATTATGAGTGTGGGCACGCACACACGTGATCCCCCACATTCCCCCCCTTTTGGCACGCGAACCAAAAAAGGTTCGCCATCACTGCCTTATACCATTCCAGACAAGTGGTTGTCTCTTTTTAAAAGCCTCCAGCGATGGAGTACCCACAAGCCATTCCACTGGTTAATTGTTCTCACTGTTAGAAAATTTCTCCTTAGTTCTAGGTTGCTTCTCTCCTTGGTTAGTTTCCATCCATTGCTTCTTGACTTACCTTCTAGTGATTTGGAAAATAGATTGACCACCTCGTCTTTGTGGCAGCCTCTTAAATATTGGAACACTACTATCATGTCACCCCTCCTCCTTCTTTTCACTAGACTATACATATCCAATTCCTGCTATTGTTCTTCATATATTTTAGCCTCCAGCCCCCTAATCATCATTGTTGCTCTTTTTTGCACCCTTTCCAGAATATACCTTTTTTATAATGGGGTGATCAAAACTGGATGCAATATTTTAATTGTGTTCTTACAATCTTCCTTGGAATACAATCTTCCTTTGGGATATGCAGTCTGCCTTTGGACTTGCACTATCTCTTGGAAAGATTTTAAGAGAAGCAAAGCACAGCAGGAAATTATGGATGATGCAGAAAGTTCTCCCAGATGGATACCTCTGGTTATGTTGGCACTACAACTCCCAGCATCCTCACCCATTTCCCCTGCTCAGATTATGCTGTCCTCAGTCCTCATCCATATCAATGGCTGACTTCCTGTTGAGTGATGAAGCATGAGTTTTTCCTTGGTGAAAAAAATACACCAATGAGAGGATTATTCAGAACTGGGAGGGGGTGGGAACCAACTGTAAAGGAAAGGATGAAAACTCATCTGAATTGCAGCCACTTTTCTCCAGCAATCTTCTTCAATGTGGTACCCTCTAGAATGCTCAGACTATAATTTCAAGAATTCCTGGGATTTATAGTCCTAATCTCTCTAGGGGGAACTGCTACCTGAGGCTGTTCTGTTGGAGATCCCAGTTCCTCAGATATGGGAGCATACTGTGTACATTTTGCCACTAAGCTGTTAATCTCCTAGCTATTTGAGACCTGATTTCAGGCTCTGTTATATATAACATTTATATATAATTTGAAGCTACCATAAATAAATAAATAAATGGCAAAATAACAGAGACCGATACAGAGTGAGTGTTCTTGGCAATTTCAGACTCTGTTATTCTGCCATTTGTTTGTTTGTTTATTTAAATCTGTGCTGGTTCTTGGCATCTGCCTGGACTATCCCTGCAGTTCACTTGGCAAGACTTTTTCAGAATTGGTTTGCCATTGCCTTCTTTCTAAGGCTGAGTGTCTGGCTTATCCCAGCTTGGGCATTTAGGCAAAAAAAGACCTTCGACTCCATTTGTAACAAAAGGTATATTTTTAATGAAGCCAAATGGTTACAACATAAGCAAAGCTGGATGTCAATATTCCCATTCAAAACCTGCCTTTTCCCTATTTCCTGGGCCCTCCCCCCTTGAACAGTTCATGAGTGTCCAATACTATTCGAATTTGGTGTTTTGGTAACAGCTTTAAGATTTGACGCCTTTTTGCTGTGGTTTCGTATCCCATTCTCATGCTCATGTCCTTGGATGTGCCGTCCTGTTCTGGATTGGCATCTCTGGTTCCTGTCATCTTGTCATCCCTCCCCTCTACATTCTCTTTCTCCCCGCTCCCACATTTTATGGCAGGATGCCAGCGAAGCGAAGCAGGCTGAAGCGTTTCGGATGGCAGACCTGACAGAGAGAGATTCAGTGGCCCAAGGTCATCCAGTTGATTTTGTGCCTAAGCCAGAATTCAAATTCACGGTCTCCCAATTTCGAGCCTGATGTCTTAATTACTACATCAAACTAATTCAATTCTGCCATGTCAGCTATAAATTATTGCAGGTATTGGTATATATTATCAGAATGCAGTACTGACGTGTTTTACATTTAGCTCATGGTTGGGAATCTGTGGCCCTCCAAGTTTTTGTTTTGTTTTTTAACCCTGTCTTTATTGTTTTTTTATAAATAACTCAAGGCAGAGAACATACTTAATACTCCTTCCTCCTCTAATTTCCCCCAAAACAATTCCACTAGGTAAATTGGGCTAATAGAGAGTGGCTGGCACAAAGTCACCCATCACAGTTTCCTATTTTCTGGCCTGGTGCCTTAATCATCAGATCAAACTGACTCTCTTGTTTTTTTATTTGTTTCATGTTTGTTGCATTGTATATGCATTGTTTGTCATATTAGCAATGTTCATTGTGCTGTCTGGGAACTGTGGTTCAGCCACATTAAAGGTTATGGATTCCCACTCTTGCTTTAGACACACTTTTTTCTCATGCAATTTTGGAAGCTGTGCTATTGTGTTTAAAAACAGCTGGTTTCTATTTACTTCAAATTGTCTTGGCAAATATACATATAATAACTTTGTTATACCTCTTGCAGGTTAATGCCCATTTTCATGGCTGTTGGCTGCCTCATTGGTCATGGAACAACACAGGTGAGATACGGACTGTGTGTGAAAGAAGGGAAAGGATTACATGGGCTGGCATAGGAGAAAAAGAAAAATAACACAATATTAAATTTATTATAAACTTTAGCAAATATAAAAAATGTATATGGCTGTGTCATCTCATCTTGCTAGCTTTTGTTCAGTTAGCGATCAGGTTTTTTCATGTCTATTGCTACACATGACACAGAAAACATGATATTCCCTCTGATTTATAATTTTGCATTCTTCCAATTGTTCATTGTCTGATCCTCTTTTCTTTTCTGTTTAGCAACAATGCTCAAATGGGTTTGAGATGGATCGTGTGGCAGGCCAATGCTTAGGTAAGATTTTGATTATACCAGCTCCTCTGAGCTAATAGTGTACCACATGTTATGAGCAGTGTGGGCTGGAAACTTTGGGTTATGTTTATATTCTTCAGTATGAAAAAGTATGATTTATTAATTACATCTTCAAATGAATAAGACTAGATTCAACTAATTTAATTCGAACTGACCATAAAAGGGAAGAATCAATGTCTTGATTGCTGAATTTGAAACATAACAACCAGTACGTATAGCTACAAAAAGACTAATTCTGAAGTCCTACTTTATAACCAAGAAAATAAAACAAGAGCAAAAAGTAAATAGAATGGCTGCAGAGGTGGGATTCAGCAGGTTCTGACCAGTTCTGGAGAACCGGTAGTGGAAATTTTTGAGTAGTTCGGAGAACCGGTAAATACCACATCTGACTGGCACCGCCCCCATCTATTCTCTGCCTCCCGAGTCCCAGCTGATCGGGAGGAAATGGGGATTTTTCAGTAACCTTCCCCTGGAGTAGGGAAGGAATGGAGATTGTACAGTATCCTTCCCCTGCCACCCCCCCAAGCCACGCCCACAGAACCGGTAGTAAAAAAAATTGAATCCCACCACTGAACTGCTGCTATTGAAAGCCTGAAAATATTAAATAGAGATATAGAACTAAGACATTACAGAGCTTATGGAGGAAAATTATTTATTTGTTTATTAAACAGATTTATATAGCTGCCCAACTCACGCACAATTATTCTGGGTGACATACAGTGGTGGGTTCCTACCGGTGCGGTACACTCTATAGCACCGGTAGTGCCCCGCTGGTGATGTCACAGTACCAGTGCAGTCAGTTGCCGGTGCCTGGCCCCTGCCATTAAAAAAAAATTTTTTTAATTTTTTTTAAAATTTTTCTTCTTTGCATGCCCAGAAGCCGAGCTTCTGGCACTGCGCATGCGCTGCCTTCCTACCCCACAGTGAATCCAAGCAGGGGAGGATGGCTGAGGGAGCGTGTGAGATGCTAAAAGAACGGGCAGCAGGAGCTATCTCCATTCCTCTCCCTTCAGCAGTCCGAGAAGCCACGAACGTGCGGTGATGATCCTAGACATTTTTGCACGTTTGAGGCTTCTCGAGCTGCTGAGGGGAGGGGGAATGGGCAGCAGGACCCATCTCAGTTCCCCTCCCTTCAGCAGTCCGAGAAGCCACGAACACGCAGTGATGAGCCCAGGCATTTTCACAAGTTCGAGTCTTCTTGAGCTGCTATGGGGAGGGGGAACGGACAGCAGGAGCCTAGGATCATCGAATGGGGAGAAGCATTCAGGCCGGATGGAGCCTCCTAGAAGAACCGCTAACGCGGTTTTGCTGCTCCCGCTGTGGGTGGCTGCGTTGCGGGTGGGCAATGCCCCCCCCAGTTCTCCGGCCTCTGCCAAGCTCCCGAGGCCCATGCCCACCTGGTCACATGGCTGGCAAGCCACACCCACAAAATAAACCACGCCCACAGAGTGGTAGTAAAAAAATAGGAACCCGCCCCTGGTGACATACAACATTAGTTTAAAATTTACAGTTCAACCCCCCCCCCCAACTCTCACCACACCCTTGATGGCAATGACACAATCAGGCAAATTATTTATTAAACAGATTCATAGAGCAATGTATTTAGATACGGTAGTACATTGATTCTGATGCAAATCTAATAATCAACAAAATGACAACTTTCTTCCTTCATCACATCAGTCCCATTTGTAAATAGTGGAATAATTCAAGTAATTCCAATATGACACAAGTGTCTCTAAATACTATCTAGCATGCTTTGCTAACTTAATATCCTCCAGATGTATGGCCTGCATATCTCATTATCATTTCCAGCCAGGCACAACAAATGTCCATCCTGTTTACAAGTGATGGCAGTTGTCATCCATGACACTGGACAGGAATTAACTTAGGAAAGTTTGTCATAGCAGTTTAGAAAAGTTAATTCTCTGAAACAGAGCTTGAAACTCAAGAACCATGGGACCTTTAGGTACAGCCATGAAAATACCTCTAAACAGTATGGCAAAATCATAATCATTTACAACAGAAAAGGAAAACTAGGAAACAATTGTTTTAAAATATTTAATTAATTAAAAGCATCGGTGATAATAATTAAAATGTCAATTATATTAAATCCAACTCAATTTTTTTTCCTGGCTCCATCCACTTCTTTGATCTGTCTCTCACTGGTTTTTGGAGTACGACCATTCAGAAGCAACATTTGGCTTCTAGGTCACTTTGGCCCTGCCTGAACAATGCAAGAGACTCAGTGGTCTCCTCTCCTCATCATCCAACCATTTCAGTGTGGGAGTGGGCTCTTTGTGCACCAAATACTACAAGGGAGTTTTGAGAAATTGCAGCTTCCTCTTTCTTCGTTATTGTTGTTTTTCATATAGGCATCTTTATTTGCCATTAAAGATAAATCAAACATAAAGACAAATTTATAAAGCATTATTCAGCTCTAATAGCAGCTAATCTCGTTCAAGGATCATGCTGAATAAGCTGTTTTCTAGGTTTTTGCAGCAGTTGCCCAGAATCTGCTTTTCTAAGAGTTATGTGATAAATCATATCCTAAAGGGTCAGAATGCACATCTCCTGCTGTGGAAAAGAGGTCATGATTTTAAATGCTAATGATGCTGCATGTTATATCCCAGCCTTTGCATTGACACACAGATCCATGCATGTTCAAATAACAACATTGGTTTATTATTCTAAATGGGAATAGCCTTTGTTCTCCAAAATGGTTGTTGCTCTCTGATCTTATTCTTCGGTCCCTTCATGCCTTTCTGAAGTAAGTTTACAGTTTCCATGAAAGTGCCTAAAATGTTGCTGAGAGCTAACAGAAGATCTTAAATGAATCCTCAGAATCCAACATTTTGCACTGTTTACACAAAAAATAATATAAGACGCGTGAAATTCTAGATCAAGAGCCAGCTTTTACTACCGCCAAATCAAATCTTTGCTGCCTTCAGAAAAAAAGCCAACCTAAAATCTGTGTGCCAGTGCTATGACTTGAACAGGAAAAGGCAGTCATTTTTGTAATTAGAAATAAAACTCTACGTTTTGAGGAAGAACAGGAAATCAGACCATTTCTACTTTTACTGGAAACAAAGAACAAGGTAAGATGGATTTTTTACTCAGCTGATACCAAAATAGGATCAAATTAGTCTATGCCTTAATATATGGGGTGACCACAGCCAACTATGGGTATGGCTACTCCAAATCTCAACCAACAAATGCTCTGTCTTACACATTGGCAACAAAAATCAGAACACCAAATACAAGCTGGACAGATATGACCTCGTAGACGACCCTCACTCTGTCAAGGACTTAGGAGTACTCATCTCAAACGATCTAAGCCCCAGAGCTCACTTTAACAGCATTGCCAAAAAGGCATTAAGAGTTGTTAACCTAATTTTGCGAAGCTTCTTCTCTGGTAACTTTGTACTGCAACTTTGTACTGCAAACTAGGGCATACAAAACCTTAAGAGCCGAGATGGTGCAGTGGTTAAATGCAGCACTGCAGGCTACTGCTAGTTCAGCAGTTCAGCTGTTCAAATCTCACCGGCTCAAGGTTGACTCAGCCTTCCATCCTTCCGAGGTCGGTAAAATGAGGACCCAGATTGTTGGGGGCAATATGCTGAACTCTGTAAACCGCTTAGAGAGGGCTGTAAAGCACTATGAAGCGGTATATAAGTCTAAGTGCTATTGCTATTGCTATTGCTATTGCCAGACCAATTCTCGAATACAGTTCGTCTGCCTGGAATCCACACTATATATCAGACATTAATATAATTGAGCGGGTCCAGAGGTATTTCACGAGAAGAGTACTCCACTCCTCTGCTCACAATAGAATACCTTATGCCACCAAGCTTGAAATGTTGGGCTTGGACAACCTAGAACTACACCGCCTACAATCCGACCTATTCATAGTACACAAAATTGTCTGCTACAACGTCCTACCTGTCAACGACTACTTCAGCTTCAACCGCAATAATACACAGGCAAACAATAGATACAAACTCAAGGTAAACCGCTCCAAACTCGATTGCAGAAAATACGACTTCAGCAACAGAGTGGTCAATGCCTGGAATGCACTACCTGACTCTGTTGTTACATCCTCAAACCCCCATAGCTTTAACCTTAAACTGTCTACCGTGGACCTCACCCCATTCCTAAGAGGGGGTAAGGGGGTGTGCATAAGCGCACCAGCGTGCCTACCGTCCCTATCCTACTGTCCCCATTTATATGTACTCATTTCTTATATTCATGTCCATGTTTATACTTATACCTGTATATCATACATGTTTGACAAACTAAAAAAAATAAATTCACCAAACCATGGTTTTGCAAACGTCTTAATTCACAAATCACATGTGTCAAAATGAAACAATCCACTTTATGAAAGGTAAATCAGTCTAGGGCTGGACATAAATTTATAATCTGACCTACACTTTGTTAAGATAAGTCATCTATCCATAGTGTACTAAATACATCATAACTAGGTTTGGACAATATGATAAGATATGTGGGGTCCTTAGTGCTCTCTGATCTTGAATGTTTTCTTTCTTTTCTTTTCTTTTATAAAACGTTTTTATTTTTTTCCAACATACAATACATCATCAATCACAGTGTGTCATCTGGGTACAACATTTTAAATCAACATCTTTTCTTTTACCACTATTTTTTAAATATATAAACAACTCTACTTTTACAATTCAATTAAACTTATCCTCTATCAAAACCTTTCCCTTTCATTTTATTTAACTTCATATCTCTTTTCATTTATATTCATTTTCTATACAATGATAAAAATGCTCCCATACATCATAATACTCTGATTCTTCTTTCCCTTTGATTGCCATTGTTAATCTGTTCATTTCTGCACATTCCAGTATTTTCTTGATTATCTCTCCTTTTGTAGGGATTTTGCCTGCTTTCTAATTTTGTGCAAATACAATTCTCGCTGCAGTTATTACATGAATGATCAAGTATACAATTTCTTTACTATATTTCTCTGATAAAATACCCAACAGGAACAGTTCTGGTTTTAAGTCGATATGTTGCTGTGTCATCTTTTCTAACCACTTTCGAATTTGTGCCCAATAATTTCTCGCTTCTGCACATGTCCACCACATATGATAATACGATCCCGGTGCCTGGTGGCATTTCCAACATTTAATTGATTTATCTTTAAACATTTTTGCCAATCTTTCCGGGGACATATGTCATCTATAGAACATTTTGTACAGATTCTCCTTATATGCTGTTGCCATTGTTAATTTATAATTTCTTTCCCATAATTGCTGCCATTTATCTAACTATATAATATATCCGAAATTTTTTGCCCATGCTATCATTTCTTTCACTTGCTCTTCTTTTAATTTAATGCTAAGTAAATAACTATACAATTTTTTAATCATTCTGTCCTCTGGTCCTGTGAGTATTTCATCCAGTTCTGTCATTTCCAAATAAAAACCATATATTTTAGCATCTTTTTCATATCTCGCTTGTATTTGCAGTTGTGTATACCACTCCATATCAATCCCTTGTTCTTCTAATTCTTGTTTCCCTTTCAATTCTCCCTTCTCTGTTAAAATGTCTTTATATCTAATAATATTTCCCATATTAGTCCTATTTGGATGTATTAATGCTTCCATTGTCTAAAGCCATATTGGTATTTTCAAATAATATTTCTCAAAAATTTTCTCCCATACTAATAATAATGCATTTCTTATATAATGTCTTTGAAAGTAACTGTGTGTTTTATTCTTTCCGTACCATAGAAAGGCATGTCAACCAAATTGTAAGTCATGTCCCTCTAATGTAAAGTGACCAGATTAATTTTTTGTTAAGCGGGACGGGGGGGCGCCTGGGCGCCGCCATTTGTTTTGCCCTCTGCGCACGCGAAGAACGCTGCGCATGCGCAGAGGGCAAAACAGCAACTGTCGGCATCCAGGTGGGAGGCGGGAGGGCGCTTGGATGCCTGGAGCTCGCGACAGGTAAGCTGCTGGCTGCCTCCTTTCCCCGTCTCCCGCCTCCCGTTCGTTGCTTGCCAGCCCGGCCAAAGGGGAGGCGGGAGGCGAGGAAAGGCCTCCCGAAGGGGAGGCGGGCTCCCAAAGGGCTGCCGGCTCCCGAAGGGGAGGTGGGAGGCGAGGAAAGGCCTCCCGCCTCCCCCTCGGGAGCCAGAAGCCCTTCGGGAGCCCGCCTCCCCTTCGGAAGGCCTTTCCTCGCCTCCCGCCTCCCCTTCGGCCGGGCTGGCAAGCAACGAACGGGAGGCGGGAGACGGGGAAAGGAGGCAGCCGGCAGCTTACCTGCTCCAGGCATCCAAGCGCCGCGGTCTCCCGGTCGCCCGCCCGGCCCCAGGGCAACGGCGGCACCGAGGCGACGGGGGGAAGAAAGGGGAGGGGGACGAGGAAGGGCTGTTTGCGCCGCCGGAGGGGCCGCTCGTCCCTCACCCCTCCCAACAGCAGCGGCGCCTCCGAGGGCGGGGCTAGGGATGGGGCGGGGGAAGGAGAGGAGGAGCAGCCTCCCTTCCCCCTCCCCCCAGCAGGCAGCCACCTCGCTGGAATTCCGCCCGACTTGCTTCCGCTACCTCTCTTTTGCTTCCCCTCTAAGGTGACCAGACGTCCCACTGTTTCCGCATTCTTTTCAAAAAAAGCGGGACTTTTTGAAAAGAATGCGGGACGCGGGACACACGCTTGAAAAGCGTGTCTGTCCCGCCAAAAGCGGGACGTCTGGTCACCTTACTCTAATGTCAATAATCTTGTATTTCTTAACACAATCCATTCTTTCATCCATGATAATGCTGCTGCCTGATAGTATAATTCCCAGTTTGGAAGTCCAAATCCTCCTCTAAGTCTTGAATCTTGAAGCATTTTTATATTGATCCTCGCTTTTTTACCTTGCCATATAAATTTCATTATTGTCTTGTTAAGATTTTGAAAATATTTTTTCTCTAATTTTATTGGTATCGTTTGGAATAAAAACAACAATCTTGGTAATATGGTCATCTTAATTGTCGCTATTCTGCCCATTAAGGATAATTGTAGGTTCTTCTATCTCTCCAAATCTATTTCAGTTGTCTTCTCAGTTTCCTTGATCGTTATACATCTTGCTGTTAAATGTACCCCCAAATACCTTATCTTTTTAGTAATCTGTATATCTGTTTTCTCCACAAGCTCCCTTTTCTATTTCTCGGGTAATATTTTTCACTAAGATTTTCATTTTGTCTTTGTTAATTTTCAGCCCTGCTATCTCTCCATATTCTTCTATTTCTTCTATTAATTTTGGACCTGTTTCTACGACCTCTTCTAAAATGAACACCAAGTCATCCATAAATGCCTGTACCTTATATTCTTCTTTCTTAATTCTCATGCCTTTTATTGCCTCATTTTGTCTTATCTTTCTAGTTAATATCTCTAGTGTCAAAACAAACAGTAATGGGGATAGAATCATGAATGTTTTCTTGCAGATGTTTCTTTACCAAACTAAGTAGCATCATCAGCGCTAGTAGGGAGTAAGGTCGTACTCTCGGGTAGCAACATCTGCAAGAAAACAATCAAGCTCAGAGAACACCAAGGACCCCACAGTTCAACCATGAGCTACAAATATTCTCTTCTATGATAAGATATAAACCTGATTAAAACAATAGCATCTGGACTCATATAATATATTAAGCCAAAGGTATGAATTTTATTATAACTTAGCATGATGAGTGGAATCAATTGTAATGTGAGGGTTTCTGTTGGAGGAAAAGGTTTGAGAAGGTTTTGTCTGAATGCTCCTCCCACTGTATTATCTTACCTCTATCCCCCAACCACATGAGGATTGGAAGTCCCCCCCCCCAGCCCCATGCAATAGCTTTTAAGGGACACAGGGAATTGCAATAAAGGGAAGGGCCTTAATTAAGGTGACCAGACATCCTGCTTTTGGCGGGACAGTCCCGCTTTTTAATAATTTGTCCCGCATCCCGCAGCGTTTCAAAAAAGTCCCGCTTTTTTAATTTGAATTTGCGCAAAGCGCCTTGCTTCCCTCGAGCGGATCTTGAGGGAAACAGCCGCGCCCACACGCTAAGATCTCGCCAGCTCCGGGCCAGGCAGGGAAACCCCCCCACTGTGCTCCGACGTGCCTGAGGGCCCAGTTCAGCACCTCGCACGCTCAGCCCTGCTTGACAGCAACAGCCAGGAATGCGCTTCCAGAGGCGTAGAGGGAGCAGCGGCTTTGGTGGGTCTGGCCGTGTCCTTTCCCGGGTCTGCCACACGGGGGGGAAGGAGCGGAGGCATGAGGCACCCGCCGGACGCCACCCTGGAGAGAAGACCAGGCCCGGCTGGCAAGGGCCAGGAAGGATTTTTCCCGTGCCGCCAGCCAGCTTGTCCTCCGGGCCAGACGCAGCAGAGGCGAGCCCCGGCCATGGCAGGGGTAAGGGCTGCGATGAAGGGGGGGTGTTTGGGGGGTGCACAAAGCTGCAGCAAAGCAATCCTGGGTTTGTGTCTCCACCTTTATTCACGTGGATAGGCTGCGGGATAAGAGAGACGGACCCCTCCCGTCTTGCTTCCCTTTTCCGAAGGATTGCCCGGGGTCCCTTTTCAGAGCCCCACCCCACCGACTCAGCATGGGTCTTTAAGTGTGGAGTGGGAGTGTGAAGGAAGGGAGAAGATCTTGAGGTTTTGGAGCGAAATCTGGGAAGTAATGAAAGTCCTTCCCGAAGTCTTTTGTCCTGGCGCGGAAAGGGGAGGCGTGGATCATCTCTCCCCCCCCATCAATGGTGTCCCGCTTTATCAAGGTTAAAATCTGGTCACCTTAGCCTTAATGGCTTTGCCTATGAAGCACTCTGTAAATTGAGATTAACAGCCTGGATCAGTACCACTGTATTTGAATTTTGCTTGGAAAATATCAAGAGCTTTTAGAACATAATAATTAGGAAACAGTCAATCAATCAATCAATCAGAATAGAGCTGAAAGGGACCTTGGAAGTCTTCTAGTCCAACCCCCTGCTCAAGCAAGTGACTTTATACCATTTCAAACAGGTGGCTGTCCAGTCTTTTCTTAAAAACCTCTAGTGATGAAACACCTACAACTTCTGAAGGCAATCTGTTCCACTGGTTAATTGTCCTCACTGTTAAGAAGTTTCTCCTTAATTCCAGGTTGCTTCTCTCCTTGATTAGTTTCCATCCATTGTTTCTTGTCTTGTCTTCTGATGCTTTGGAAAATAAGTTGATCCCTTCTTCTTTGCAGCAGCCCCTCAAATACTGGAATACTGCTATTATGTCATCCCATAGTCTTTCTTTTCTCTAGACAAGTCAAACCCAAATCCTGCAACATTCTTCATATGTTTTAGTCTCGGGGCCTTTAATCATCTTAGTTGCTCTTCTCTGCAATTTTTCCCAGTTTCAAGATCTTTTTTGTAATGTGATGACCAAAACTGCATGCAGTATTCCAGGTGTGGTCTTACTAAGGATTTATAAAGTGGTACTAATATTTCAGGTGATTTTGATTCTATGTCTCTGTTTATACAACCAAAGATTGTATTAGCTTTTCTGGCTGTGGTTGCACCCTGCTGGCTTATGTTTAAGTGATTGTCCACTAGGACTCCAAGGTCCCTCTCACAGTTACTGTTTTTGAATCAGGTTTTGCCTAATCTGTACTTGTATCTTTGGTTTTTCCTGCCTAGGTGTAAAACTTTGCTTTGCTCCACATTAAATTTCATCTTCTTGGATAGGGCCCATTGTTCAAGTCTGTCAAGAACTTTTTGAATACTGAGCTTGTCTTCTTGGGTGTTGGCTATTCCTATTTGGGTGTTGGCTATTCCAGCTTAGTGTGATCTACAAATTTGATGAGTTCCCCTTCTATTCCCTTATCTAAGCAATATTGGGAGTAAGACCCATTAAACATGCATAGCATTGTTCTGAATATCAATTTAATGGATATATTACTAAATTTTAGAATCAACAACTGACTGAGCTTTCATATATTTGTTTATTATTTGTGCCCATTCTATTTATTTGATCTGATTTATTTGATTGAAATTAGTGGGTTTTGGTCCTTACTGCTTTACATATATTACATTGGGGGGATGGATATTATTAAAAATCAGCCTATGTCTGTAAACTTCTCCCTTTCTTAATTTATCTCAAAAAGGAATTTACACTGAAGTAAATCGAAAATGAAAAGCAGGATAAGTAATTTATGATGTGATTAAAAGTAAATACATTATTTAATTAATTAGCTGACTGTAACAACAAGCGATTAATCAGACACACATTATCAATCAACAGAGACCCAAATTAATCTTTCCATTTCTATATTATTTCAGATGTTGATGAATGCCGCACTATTGCTGAGGCCTGTAGAGGTGATATGGTGTGTGTCAACCAAAACGGGGGCTATTTATGCATTCCACGAACAAATCTCAACCAGCGATCCCCACCTATCAATCCTTACGTACCTGGTTTGTACCCACAACCTCAAATCCCACCTCATGGTCCAAATCATCCTACTGTTGGAAGAGCACCTACCATTTGTCGGTTTGGGTATCGAATGAATGAAAACAACCAGTGTGTAGGTAAATAGCAAGATGTTTCATTTATGCCTGTCATGTGTAGTTTTTTTAGCCTATCACAATTTGCTATCTGAACTGTGAGAGAGAGAGAGGAGGGAGACAGAGAGAGAGAGACAAAGAGAGAGTACAGGTAGTCCCCGACTTACAACCATTCATTTAGTGACCATTTGAAGTTACAACAGCACTGAAAAAAGTGACTTATGACCGTTTTTCACACATATAACCATTGCAGCATCTCCAGAGTCATGTGATCAAAATTCAAATGCTTGGCATCTGACTCACATTTATGACGGTTGCAGTGTCCCAGGGTCATGTGATCACCTTTTTCAACCTTCTGACCAGCAAATTCAATGGGAAAGCCAGATTCATTGAACAACCATATTACTAGCTTAACAACTGCAGTGATTCACTTAACAACTATGGCAAGAAAGGTCGTAAAATGGGCAAAACTCACTTAACCAATGTCTCACTTAGCAATATAAATTTTGGGCTCAATTGTGGTCATTAGTCAATACCTTTATACGAGGGTGAGTCAAAACGTAATGCCATTTTCTTTAGGACAGGTATAATTACCAACACAGGAACATGTAGCATACATCAAAATGAAGCTGGTCCTCTGTGGATCACATCCCTACTTCTCAACATAGTCACCGTTTCTCTCAATAGCAATGTTCCACTTTCGAATGAGAGCATGTATCCCTGTCTCGTAAAATTTTGTTGACTGTTCTTTGAGCCACTTCTTCACTGCAGTTTTCACTGGAATAATAATCCTCCATACTCACCAGATTTAGTGCCTTCAGACTATCATCTCTTCGGCCCCATGAAAGAGGGTTTGAGAGGCAAACATTATTCCAGTGATGAAGAAGTGAAAACTGCAGGAAATAAAAACTGCATCAGGAAATACATGATTCCGACTACAGCCGTGCTGTTTTCTTTCAAACATCTTTGTGATTTGTTGCTTTAACAACTATTTATTTGGGCAGTTGCCGCTTCCTTGCATTTTTTTTAGTATACAGGTAGCCCTCATTTAGCAACCACAATTGTCACCGGCAACTTGGTCATTAAGCAATATGGTCACTAATTGAAACCACAAATGTACTTATGGTTTTCATTTAACTTTCCTTTTTGGTTTATAGACCTGCAAAAGTTATAAATGCAAAAATTGGTCATGAAATTGCATTTTCATCTCCTTTGTAAGTGCAAACGGACACTAAATGAGACATTCACTAAATGAAGACTACCTGTAATATGCTTCATAGTTGCGGTACAATCTGTTTTGTTTGGGGGACGTTGTTCAGGGAAGATGCACATTCCTTATCCAAGCAATTTCAACTTAAAGAGGGTTCCATCCATTTTCTAAAACTGACTGAAAGAAATAAAGATTAGGTATATTGACATATTTTGATTATGAAAGTAGGCAACTCCAAGAAAAAGATGGGTAGGAGAGAGCACTTTGTTCTGTTCCTCAAAGGATGAGTGGTCAGGAAAGAATTCTTTTTTTTCCTTTAACACATGAAAGAATGAACATGTAGATACTGTTTATTGGATTCGATTTAAATAATACCTGCCTCCCAACATCCATAGTAGATCCTGCAACCTGCAAGGTGACTGCTAATTATGATACCTCATTCTGAGGGAGGACTCCATTTTTGGTCCTATGAATTTTCTTGATTATTGAACAGCTAAGTAGCAGCTGCTGAGGATTATCATTAATGGTTCCCTACTGGCATTATCATGAGTTATCTTAAAATGCACATTTATCCAATTAGTAACTGGAAGTCTTTCAGCTAAAATTAATTCATGATAAAATTATGTTTTTGAATGTTATTTTGGAATAAACTATTTGTTGTAAGAGAGGATTGAGGAGGAGGAAGACTAACGGAATATGCTGAGAGTGAAACCCTGGCTGGATAACGTTTTGGAGGCGATTATTCTGTCCCATGCCAGATGACACCAATAATGCTGGTTGCATTTCTTGTTCTTTCTTTATAATTAGACTAATATAGATCAGTTTGCTCTGAATGTTCAAATTGACTACGCAGTATACCAAGTTAATGCTTATTTGCTCTCTTTACATTGATTAGCATTTGACTTGGTAATAGAATATACAATAACAGAGTTGGAAGGGACCTTGGAGGTCTTCTAGTCCAACCCCCTGCCTAGGCAGGAAACCTAATACATACATCAAACATCTGTAAAACTGTTAATTGCATCTGTACTGGATAAACTTGCTGTGGTTAGCTTTACTTATTATAAGTGAGCCACTGTGAAACTGTATTTTAATTGTGTGATTTTGATTTATTGTTCAGTGTTAATTCATTATCAGTTACTTAAAGATGTACCTAGGAAAGAGATATGCTTACATCATAATGACATGAAATATATCCTTTCCAGAGTTGTTATACAGCATTATACCTATGACCTCCCCAAGCTTTATTGTTTGAAGCTTACTCTTTTTCATATATATATATATATATATATATATATATATATATATATATATATATATATATATATATATATATATATATATATATATATATATATATATATATATATATATATATATATATATATATCATATCATATCATATCATATCATATCATATCATATCATTATATTATATTATATTATATTATATTATATTATATTATATTATATTATATTATATTATATTATATTATATTATATTATATTACATTACATTACATTACATTACATTACATTATATATATATACACTGTATTTTTCGGAGTATAAGACGCACCGAAGTATAAGACGCACCTTAGTTTTGGGGGAGGAAAACAAGGGAAAAAGGCCTCTGCCTCCAAGCAATTTGGCAAACAGCAAGCAGCATAGATGATATACACTGTTTGCTGTGTATTTCTGTGCATGTGTGCCTGACCCATAGAAATAGCAAAGAATTGGAGAAATGTACATTATGCCAGAAAGTTTTCTTAAATGTAGTCACACTAACTCTTCCCAATTAACTAAACTCTAATACTAAACAGGACACTGTTACATTTCATACTATACTTGTATAGAGCTGTTAAAATTAATTAAAATTTCTGGAAGTATACGTTATTCTCTATTATTTAAAAGAAGATACAATTGCACTGGGCCTCTTCAGAGCAAGCATTTATTTTAAAAAGCTTTAGTTTGTTAAGTTGTCTAGATTTACAGGGATCTCCAACCTTGGCAACTTTAAGACTTGTGGACTTCAACTCCCAGAATTCCACAGCCAGCAAATCTAAGAAAGCTGGCTGTTGAATTCTGGGAGTTGAAGTCCACAAGTCTTAAAGTTGCGAAGGTTGGAGACCCCTGGCTCTAGAACAATAATAAAGCAGTCTTTAAAAAATAAGTCTAATAATTTGAACAATCTACAGACATTTATAGTTATTCACTTACCCCCTTCCATCCAGTTCAGCAAAAAATAAAAATCTGCGTGTCTCTCCCAGCTATTTGCCTCTTTGTAGTTAATTTCATTTTCATTTGCCCACGTGGCAAACCTAATCAGCTGTACATCGGGAAACTGCTACTGACTTGCTTGGCTTTACAAGCTCTTCCCTCTTTCCTGCAAGCAGGTAAATTGCTGGAAGACAGAGGCCAAAGGGTGGGGGTGGGTGGGTGGGTGGGGCTGCATTCGGTGTATAAGACGCACCCAAGTTTTCACTCTCTTTTGGGGGGTAAAAAGGTGTGTCTTATACTCCGAAAAATACGGTGTGTATGTGTGTGTGTGTATGTGTGCATATATATATATTTTCTGTCGTGTTATCCTGGTGTATCCAAATAAAGTCTCCCTTTATTTTCATTTATCAGCAAAAAATCCTACATTTTATATATATATATATATATATATATATATATATATATATATATATATATATATATATATATATATATATATATATATATATATATATATATATATATATATATATATATATATATATATATATATATATATATATAGGTCTTTGGTTATTCGGGTTTTCTCCCGCGTGAAATTGGAAGTATCTTTGCAAAGATACTTCCAATTTCACGCGGGAGAAAACCCGAATAACCAAAGACCTACATACAAACACCCGCGAAAACCTCAGAAAACAAATATATATATATATATATATATATATATATATATATATATATATATATATATATATATATATATATATATATATATATATATATATATATATATATATGTTTTTCTGTCGTGTTATCCTGGTGTACCCAAATATGGGAGAGAAAGCATCACAGCTTCCTTTTTGCCTTTCAGCCCCGTCACAGGGACCATCCAGGCTGATTTTTAATAAGCTCTTTCACCAGGAAAGGGTTATATATGTTTTTCTGTCGTGTTATCCTGGTGTACCCAAATATGGGAGAGAAAGCATCACAGCTTCCTTTTTGCCTTTCAGCCCCGTCACAGGGACCATTTTGCCCTCTGCGCAAGCGCTGCTTGTGCAGAGGGCAAAAGAACGCAAATGGCGGCGTCCCGGCATCCCGGGAAAGCGGGCCGGGAAAGCCCCGCGCCGCGAACGCCGCCAGGTTCTTCGGCTCGGCGGCGACAGACAGCCAAGACCGCACCGGTAGGAACCCACCACTGATATGTATATATGTATATACGTATATATGTATATACGTATATATGTATATATTTATATATGTATAATAACAACTGTAAACTGTTTCTGTGCTAGGAATTCTGCATGGACTAAAAAGAAATTAATCAGTCATTATAACTACTTGGTTCTGGAGATGTTAGTTTGCAAAATCGTGGTTTCTCCATATATACAGAGAAAAGTAGAAGGGTGATGCAAAATTAGTCCCAGAACAGATTCAATATCAAAGAATCACTGAAGTGAAAAGAAAAAAGTACAACCCACTAATCTAAAGGATGAGTGAAAGATCAAAGGTAATATGAATGTCCCCTTTTTCATGGAGGTAAGATTTGATTCGCTGGCAGTCCCCAGACATGAACTGATTTGACAACAGTAAACTGGAAAGACGACAGCTGCGTTGAAACATTTCAGCTGTATGCAGAAAATCGAAATTGCATTCTGGCAACTAAAAAAAAAGGTTACACATCCTACGCAACTTAAATATAATCTTCCCTAAAATACAGCAATCCTGAATGCAGGCTGTTTGGCTAGATTCCTTCCCTTTTATGCCATTGCAGGTGATTGCCTTTCCCTGTAAAATAAGTTTGGTGCATTAAATCAGGGGTCCCCAACTCCCGGTCCGTAGACTGGCACTGGTCCGCAACATGCCAGCCACCAGGCCATGCAAACAAGCGACGCCCCATCCGTGGTATGCAGGCAGTATGCAAAACCACGCCCCCTCTGGGTCGTGGAAAAAACTTTCTCCACTGAACTGGTCCCTGGTGCCCAAAAGTTTGGAGGCCTCTGCATTAAATGCTACGCATGTCATGACAGGTACCATGTCTTCTCATATAAAGATTGATGGAAAACAATCAAGCTGACCAAGTACCTGGTAATCCTTCCCTAATTATTGTCCTTGCTTCTTCGGAACAGCCCTAAACTTTCAAAATTTAGTGTGGCTAAGTTAAAAAGTGCACAAATAAAGGATTCCCCCCTCCTTTAGTTTTAAGTCCACACTCCTCACATCTCTCTCTCTAGGTCCCCTTGGAAATGTTTCTAATTTTACTTTGGGATGGTGATTCCCTGCCCAAAATTAGCCTTCCCAATTGTTTAATCCCTCTACATCAGTATTCTTAGCACTTTATGCTTCTTGGTTTCTTTTCTTATTCTTTCTACAATCAGCCTTTGGATTCAGCCATCCTATTTTTACAGATGTAGAATTGAAGCTGAGGCATAATGTTTTTTCCCACCCAATGAGTCCATTTTTATGAGCTGGAATTTGAACTACTATTTCAAGTTCCAAATGTAACACCCTGTCCTTTGGCTCTTCTCTTTCTCCATTTGTTTTCCATTCCTGATTGTTCATCTGGGACTAGAGGCACTAAATTTTAATATGTGTTGTCCCTATTCTTAATCATTTTTAGGATGTTTTACAGTGTTGAAAGCACTGAAAAAGCACCATCTAGTTCCAAATTACAGTTTTATTAATTTTTTAAACAGTTTCTTGGCTTTTCCTTTGCTTGCAGATCTCCTTTAGTTTTATTCACTTTTATAAATGTGCAGTGAAGAGTTGGTTTCTCATGACATTAAATTCCATAATGAAAAGCCAGTTTTTCTTTCATTGGACAACACAATCCTCACAATGCAGTGAGACTTCCTGTCATTTAGGCAGGTTTATCATAGTAAGAGCAGGTCTGAACTGGAAACAAAACTTTCTCAAGACATGCAGAATTTAATTATATATTATGCTTTTGTTCTACTCTTCTTTCTGAGAAATTAGAACAGTGTTCATTTTGCATATTGCCTTTACAAAAATCCTGAGAGAAATGTTAGACTAAAGCCTGAAGCCCAAATTTTCATTTCTGAGCAAGATTAAAATTTAGATTTGTTCAAACCTTCCATTGTAGTAAATGGATATGATTCTCATGTACCGTATTTTTCGGAGTATAAGACGCACCTTAGTTTTTGGGGAGGAAAATAAGAAAAAAAAATTCTGCCTACCAGCATCCATCTGGCTAGCGTCCTTAGCAAACAGCCTGGAACAGGTATATTAGCCTTGCAAAGCTCCGTTTCAGAGGCTGCTTTTTCAGCCTTGCAAAGCTTGTTTTGAGAGGTTGTTTTAGCCTTGCAAAGGTCCGTTTCAGAAGCTGGGCGGGGCTACATTCGGTCTATAAGACGCACCCAGATTTTCATCCTTTTTTAGGGGGAAAAAGGTGCGTCTTATACTCCGAAAAATACAGTATATGATTTAGAGTGATGTGAATGAACCTCAGAGTAGTTTACTTCTTTTTCTTTCTTCACCAGCCCAGGTTTGCAATTTACCATGATTAAAAATATGAAAAACAAACGCAATGGATTTTTCTTTCTTCTGACTTCACCCAAGGGCAAAAAAGAACAGGGAGCTATTATATCTGGTGCTTAATTTAAGATTATATCTAAATGAAGCAAGTAGCTCATTCATTTGTTGCTTATTCTCTTTTTTCAAATCTCTTATCTGGCTTTCCTTTCATTGCAGTATTCATTTCTCTCTTTTAGCACTGGCAAAATATGAAATTAATACAGCTTTTAATATTTCTAGTCTATTTTAATATAATTTATGATAGGAACCCTCTCACGTCTGAATAAAAAAAAAATCAGGAACAATTAAATTACATTGACCATTAGTAACTTTTGGTTATGTGCTATGAAATAATTGAGATAAAACCATCTGTACAGTGCACCAAAAGCTTTTGCACATATATTTATGGCCTTGGATTAAGTTGGAGAAGGGATAGGTGGCTCTCAATTTACAACTGTTCATTTAGCAATGGTTTGAAGTTACAATGGCCTTGGAAAAAGTTATGACCATTGTACCTCACAATCATGTGATTGCAATATGTTTTCTCTGAGATACATCTTCTGTCAAACTCTGAGGGAAAAGAGCTTGCAATGATGGCTGCTCCAAGCTGCTAGTTTGGGTGTTTTCCATGTTACTCTCCACTATGGAAACTTTCCTGAAGTCTCCACATGCCTTCTGTCATGTTGAAATAGTCTTCAGCCTTCTGGAAAATCGTGCTGTCTTAGCTTTGATATAGCATCACGAGATGGCAGCACTCATATTGACACATCAAACTGATTGCTATTCTTGGCTCCTATGTTTCTTGGTTCAGATTTATTTGTTCTCTTCATTTTGATTCCAGATCTACATCTGGCTGCATTCCTATGCCACAATCAAGATGTTTGGCCAAAATATATAGAAATATAAATTCGTTTAACAACATTTGCAGATTTGCCAGACAGCTTTTTCAAATTTAAAGGGCACAGGGTTGGCCAAGGCTGCTATAAGGAAAGGCAAGCGTTGCTTTATTATCTTGTCTTAAGAATAAATGTATTTTGCCTTTTAGAAACATAAATGCTGCATTTCACTTGGTGGGCTTTTAATATACAGTATCTAACCTACTTTTTTGCCATTTCTTACAGTTATATTCCTTCACTGAGCCTCTTTTCACATTATATATGTACTGTATATACATGCATACATGCATATATGTTTTGTAAATGATCCAAACATTTAAAGTGTGACTACAACTAGAAATATCAAAACATTTATCATATAAGAATCAACACTAGCTGCTACATGCTGTTGATTGTACACTGAGTGGTCAACAAAAGATGTAACATGATATGATATTTAAATTTTACAGGAAGCAATCTTCTTTTCCTTTAAGTGTCCTCACAGTCTGGATAAGCTATAAATATGCTATTTGTGATTTTATTACACATATGACAATTGGTGGAGTGTTTAAGTATTTAGATGTTAGGGCATGCATCTCATTTCAATTTTAAGTTTAGTAAGAATCAATATAGGCATATGGAATTATTTTTAAATGTCCCCATTTTTCCTATGTCCACCATGAGCTGCCCTTAATTTAGGATTTTTTTTTCTAATAGTCAATCATAATCTATCCTCCTGCCACTTAAAACCATTATTCCATGTATTCTACTGTAGAAAGAGAGAGAATAGGTCTTGATGTTCTTCTGTGTGACAACCTTTCAGATATTTGAAGAGCATATCACAGTTCCACTCACTTATCATTTCTCAAAAAAATATCATACTTGGGTCCTTCAGCCGTTTTTGGGGGTGGGGATGGGGCTTACTTTCTCACCCTCTGATCATTTCCCTTCTTTGAACCTGTTCTGATTTATGTAAATCCTTCTTGAAGCATAGTCCTCAAAACTGGTCATTGTACTTGAGATGGGATCTGACCAAGGAACCCTTACTACAAATGATTGGAAAATAGTATTCTGTTAATGCCGTTAAGATTTCAATGTCTTCTTTGAGTTCATATTGTAATTGTAATCAGATTGCAATTGAGTCGTATTCCAAGATCATTTTTTTACCATTACTATTATCAAGCCCAATATTCCTATACTATATTTGTGCATTTGAATTTTGCTTCCTAAGTGAACTTTGCACCTCTCATTAAGTTTTATTGTTATTTTCAATCCATTTCTCCAACCTATCAAGATCATTTTAAATTTTAATTCAGTATTCTAGGATATAAATTTCCCGATAAAATTTTGTGACATTGCAGATTGAATAAGAATTCCATCTACCTCTTCTTCCAAATCTTGCTACTCCAATTTGATCAGGAGCGTTTATAAAGAGCGTTTATAAATAAACTATGTAACCACTTTATTGCCATGACATCCAGCTCATAAACTAGTTTCCCTAATCAGCATTTAATGGGGTAGTTCATCAGATGCTTTACTACAATCAAGATATAATGTTTATACATGCCTGCCAATCTAATAAAAATGAGTTAAGATATAAAGATTATACACACATTTGCACACAGACACACGTGCACAACATAAGAGCCAAATAGGATATGAGTCCAGCCCACAAATGGAAGATTTCTTACTACAGAGCATCCTGTCTACTTCCTTGGCTTGCACAAATTCAGAAGAATCTCAGATTACATTGCAAGATATCACTCTATTCATATTGCATGGCTCTGCCCAAATGTTGTTTATCTGTGAGTGAACATGACCAATTTTATCAACAAAGAAATGGACAAAACCATCGCAGTAGCTTCTTGCCCCCCCACATCCCTGTTCCTTCCCAAATAGTTTGTATCATCCTGAACAGAGCTGCTGAGCAGGAATCTCTGGACACAACTTTACTGCCGCCTTACAATAACGTAGAATTACCCATCTAGTTATATTTCCTGTCTGATTTACCTGGGAGGGTGGACTGAATGCTTTGTTGCTCTGAAGTGCTTGTCAATGGAATAATGGTTCTGAGAATGTTTCTGCAAAAATGATTGTCTCTGACTCACTCAAAGACTATTTTGCATTTCCCCCTTAGCTACCTTTTTGAGCATTATATGGATTAGTTATGGCCCAATTCTATTTCCATTGTCATTCTACCCAATAGAATTATGCCTTTCACAGTTACTTAAATATGCATTGTGACATTTCTTTTTATAATATCACAATGTTGTTACATTTCATGCCAAAGCAGATAGTTTCTATGTGAACAGGCGCTGCAGAACTATACATTATATTATGTGTTACTCTGCAGCCACATTCTATGAGATACCAAGTTCATTTTCTTTGACAATATAGCATATATGATGTATTGCAAAAAATAATAATCTGCAAGTTCCAGTTCTGAGACCAAAGACACAATAATAAAGCAACTGACATGGAGCTTATAGAAAGAACCCAACAGAGCAAGGATTCAGCCTATTCTTCCACTCAAGCTTCAGATGTGGATCCTTGTAATGGCTGAGGGATTCTTGAGCCAATATTGTTATGTGCAGATATAGTTAATATCTAGCTTGACCCATGGTGTGCAGTGATATGTTATTCCTTCAGTTGATGCCTTCTTTTCATGTAAAATGACAAAAGGATTCCTTCATGAGATGCTTATAATCTGAACCTTTGCAAGAGGCAACATGGAGTGGTGCAGAAATTAACAGCAGATAGAACATGTATTCAGATCATAGATATATACCATCACAAAGAGATTAACCCTGTTGCAAATTCACCATTTAGTGTACAGCTCTAAGAATAACCATGATATTTCATTTTGTTCCATTTCAGCTCTTTTCAGAGATTAGGATCTGGGCATGCTGATCACCTCTAGTTTCTTTTGGCCAGTAGCACAGAGAGCTATCACCCATTCAGTATCTGTCCCCCTGACATTAACTGACTGTCATGAAATCCGACCCCCAGTTCATGCTTATACTCCCTCTCCTTTTTCACCTGATTATATGCCTCCAATCTCTTCAAATTCTGATTCTCCAGTTTGTAGACTTTATTATTTTGGGAGTACCATCATAATAATTCTCCCTTAGATACATAAACAAATAACAACATATGCATTTGTGGACCTAATGAAGCACTAAGCTATTTTTAAAAAATAATTAAAACTCATGTAGAAGTGAACAATTATTCTGTGTGTTTTTCTGCCAAAAGCTAACATAGCTTTGTTACTTTATCCCGGTAATCGCCTTCTTTAAAAGTTTCAATACTGTAAAGCAGTTTATCAAATGAATTACTAAGGATAAACTACACTCAATTAAGTATTACATCAGATCCTGATTTCTTTCATTTATTCATGTTTTAAAGCAGAACACCTTTTTATAATAAGTACTACCGGTAAATTGCAGCATAAATGAGTTATTCTTTGAACTGATATTAAAGGCATTTCTAAATAACTTTAGTACTTGAAAGAAATAAAAGGGGATCAGGACTTTGTAATGTGTACATTTGTAAAAACATTACATAGATTCTGTCCATTTAATGGCAATGAGGACACAGCTGTTATATTTTTCAAGCCAAAACCACTCAAGGATGTTTCTCCAGTGCTGGCATTTGTCCAATTTGTCTTCTTTGCTTAGAAAGAATCCCCAAAGCCACATTGCTTAGAGAAGAATTAGTGTAGCTTTATGAGGGTTGCACTTGGAGCACAGCTGGCTAAGGAACAGACCCAAAATTTAATAACATTTGAAAAGCAATTTACTCCCCCCCCCATAAGCTGTCTGGTTTCAGCAAAGCCAAATATCACACATAAAGAATGGACAATCTTTTGTTTTCCAGAACCTATCAAGATTTTTCCCAATGCAACTGACAAGATGGCGGGTCAGAGACACCAATGAGCAATTCATCTTTTCCACCAACTCTCTTAAAAGATTCTTGTTATCTTAGAGCTAAGAGAAAATTTTTAAATATCATAAAGCTCATGAAAGTTTATGCTTATAATTAAAACTGGTTAGTTTTAAACAGTTTCTACCAAACTCTTTCTAAAAAAAAAACCTATGTGTTGCCATTATAGTGGCTATCACTTGCCAAAGCCAAAACACTTGTTCTTCTGATATTTGGGACTAAATCTGTTAGTCGGCTACAGAATACAAATGAGGTGTGCTGTGATTCAAGAGCTTCTATCTGAGTTTGTTCCTGGGCTGGTTAATATATAATAATATAATATAATATAATATAATATAATATAATATAATATAATATAATATAATATAATATAATATAATATAATATAATATAATATAATATAATATAATATAATATAATATAATATAATATAATATAATATAATATAATATAATATAATATAATATTATAATATAATATAATATAATATAATATAATATAATATAATATAATATAATATAATATAATATAATATAATATAATATAATATAATAATATAATATAATATAATATTATAATATAATATAATATAATATAATAATATAATATAATATAATATAATATAATATAATATAATATAATATAATATAATATAATATAATATAATATAATATAATATAATATAATATAATATAATATAATATAATATAATATAATATAATATAATATAATATTATAATATAATATAATATAATATAATATAATATAATATAATATAATATAATATAATAATATAATATAATATTATAATATAATATAATATAATATAATAATATAATATAATATAATATAATATAATATAATATAATATAATATAATATAATATAATATAATATTATATTATATTATATTATAATATAATATAATATAATATAATATAATATAATATAATATAATATAATATAATATAATATAATATAATATAATATAATATAATATAATATAATATAATATAATATAATATAATATAATATAATATAATATAATATAATATAATATAATATAATATGCAGTTGCACAGGCAGGCAGTAGTGGGTAGTCTCAGAATAACTTCATTTGTGCCCCATCAGTTGTTCCTAATGAGTAGCCTGGCCAAAAACAACATTCTGGAATATACCATTTGGTCACCTCACCTCAAAACAGATATCCTAAAACTAGAAAGTGTGCAGAAAGGGTCAAAGAAAACAGAGCTTAATGTCATTTTAATATTAATCTTGGTGGAAAGCCAACAAGCATTTCCGAGCATTCAGTTGGGAAAAATTGTCTGTGGGAGATGAGGATGATTCTGGAATGTTCACATGAGGGTGGGGAAGAAACTGACCATGAACCCTGGTCTAAAAGGACAAGCACACAGAATAAGTCTATCAAGAGAGATAGACCATTGCAATGTTACAAGAGCAAAGGCAAGATAAAGAAGCTCCAGTATTGGTATAAATGAAAGCCAGAAGTTTGCTTTTATTTGTTTAAGAAATGCTTTTAATGGGGGTGGGGGTGGGCAATTGAACAGCTAAACTGAGGAAAAAATAAATAGAAGATTGAATACATAACGAGCCACACTTTTCACATATGTGGATGGCTAAAAGCAATGTGGATTGATAAATCTGGATTGATAAATCTGAACTTGATGTATAGGAATAGTTTGCTGATGTGTGCTGTTTGTCAATATTTTAAATAGTCTATGTTTTTCAACCTTCCACATTCAAATGCTGATTAAGGTGCTGTCATTTGCCTTACTTCTTCTGTACAGTATTTTTTTTAAAAAAACAAACAAAATACTTTTAGCAATCTCCTAATTTTCTTCTATCCTCCTGCTATTCCAACGGGTATTATGGTTGATTTCTTGCTTCTGATATATTAATATTATGAATGCTTTGGTATCATTGCATGGTGGCACAGAGGTTAGAATGCAGTACTGCAGGCTAACTCACTGCTCACTGCCAGGAGTTCTGTTCTCACTGGCTCAAGGGTTGACTCAGCCGTCCATCCTTCCGAAGTTGGTAAAATGAGGACCCAGATTATTGGGGGCAATACGCTGACTCTGTAAACCACTTAGAGAGGGCTGTAAAGCACTGTGAAGCAGTATATAAGTCTAAGTGCTATTGCTATTATTACTATCATCATCAAGGCAGGCAGGGAGTGGCCAATCAACCCGACATTATGATGGTAGACAAGGACCAGAAGACAGCAGGGGTGATAAATGTAGTGGTGTCAAGTGACCCCAACATCAGGAAGAAAGAGTATGAGAAGCTGGAGAAGTACCAGAGCCTGAAGGAAGAACTAGAAAGGGTGTGGAAAGTAAAGACAAAAGTGGTTTCAATGGTGGTAGGAGCACTCAGGGCTGTAAGCCCTAAGCCGAGAAAGTGGTTCTAACAGATCCCAGGAACAATACTGGAACTCTCTGTCCAGAAGAGTGTAATATTAGGAACAGCTAAAATGCTGAACAGAACCTTTAGTCTCGCAGCCTCTTATGGTGGATCTGAGATTGAGGAAGACATATACCACTCATAGGAAGTCCCAAAGGTGCTTTTTCAAGAAGCACCTGGACTTTCTGGTTTTTCTTTGGAAATGTTTCACTTCTCATCCAAGAAGCTTCTTGGTTGAGAAGTGAAACGTCTTCAAAAAACCCCAGAAACTCCAGTTGCTTCTTGAAAAAGCACCTTTGGGACAAACATGATCTGGATGACCTGAGAATCTCCATAGACACTCATAGGAAGAGAAGGTTTTTTAATTTATTTGCTATATTATATTTTTATTCAAACTGGTTTCATTGTATACCACCCAGAGCCAGTTCAGAGTCAGGTGGTGCCTAAATGGAATAAATTAAATGAATATGAATGAAAAGCAAAGGTTTTTGCTTGGCCTTAAGAAAAATTTCCAAATCTATATTAAGTAGACCATTTATTAGACCATATTTACATAACAACAACAACAACAACAACAACAACAACAACAACAACAGAGTTGGAAGGGGCCTTGGAGGTCTTCTAGTCCAACCCCCTGCTTAGGCATAATGCAGGCTTTGAAAGACTTAAAAATGCTTTAAGAGGGCGTTTTACATATTTTTACATCTTTAGTTGAACTTGAAAATTACTGCCTTTTTAAGGATTTTAGATTTTTTAAATACATATACAGCCATTTTTCATGAGTATCCTGCTGATTGTTTGCATTATCAACAGTACTGGCAAAGGATTAATGTATTTGGATTTCTTTGTATAACTAATTCCAAAATGTCAGGAATCTAAGCATTTAAACACAAAGTATGCATAGAAACACAGTCTTAAAAATCTACAGGCAGACTTTGACTTAATTGGGATGGTCATTAAGTGAGTCATCACATAACCAATCTGATTTTACAACCTTTTTTTAATGGTGATTGTTAAGCAAATGTGGAAGTCATAAAACAAAAGCCAAAGTTGTAAAGTGAATGCTGTGATCGTTAAGTGGCCCATGGAAATTGGAAGTAAATGGTAGTTTCTGGCAAAACAATTATAAATTGCATTATAATAATCATGTGACTATAGAATGCTACAAACGGTCTGGTTGCTGAGTGCCCAAAATGTGATCGTGTCATCTGGGGGGGGAGCGGGGGGGGCAAACATTACAACTTTGAATCCAGGTCATAAGTAGCTTTTTTTGAGTTGGTCGTTAAGTTGACCTATACTGAATGCTATACTATAAAATAGGCAAATCATTTCAGGAGCAGTAGGAATAATTTGTGAAGATTCTCAGCTACATTCAATATATTCTTGACTGTTTAAAAGGCTTGCACCAAACATTTTCATGACTTAGAGTAGCAATCTCCAACCTTTCTGGCTTTGCTGAATGGCAGGGGTGGAAGGGATAATTTCGTGTAAGCAGTGAGCGAGTGCACGTGTCTGGCTCCATTTGCGCATGCAGCGGGCACGTGTGCCCACTGCTCGCATAAACGGAACTTTATACACGCATACTCACAGGGCACAAGTGGAGCTGCTCATGTGCACACATGCTCACCCACTGCTTCAGCAGCCCGGTTCTGAACGGGCTGTGGGCCAGTACTGAGCCACGGTCCACGGGTTGGGAACTCCAGACTTAGAGCAATTGTACCATTAGTAATTCACAAATTAATGGAATGTTAAGCGATCACGATTTGGAAAATCTATGAACTGTTGTTGGTTTGAGCTCCGAGCTTGGCAATTTGGTTGCAAATGTTTCGTCCCCATTCGAGGAGACATCTTCAGTAAGCTTTGGATTGTGCTTGTCTGGGGGAGCACTGGCCTTTAAATAGCTTTCTGAGTCCTGGTCTGATTTCGGGTTATGTGATTGGCTGGCTATAGTTGCTGAGTCATGAACTGGCATTTTCCCTCATTCAATCTATCAACTGGCATTTCCCCTCATTTCTACTAATGATTAATCCAAGCATCTTCAAGAAAGATAGCAACACAAATGGAGCAAGTCCTGATGGATGTTATCAAAGGCTTGTATTTACATATAATTTAGTATGATACTCTGGAACTTTAGAATAACTTGCCATTAATTTTGTAATTATGTAATTTCCAAATGTTTAACTTACGGTTTTTCCTCATATGAGCAAACCTTTTCAAATAGATCATTGAATGCAAACACAACATCATATACAATGTGTTTCTGTAGCTCAGAGAAAATTAAACAATGTTAGGACAGACATAATTATATGAATCTGACGGTATAGAGGAGCAGTATCTAAAAAGAAGGGATTTAATCTATCTTAAATATTTTTCATATTCTGCCAAATTTTGTTCATAACCAACATTCTCAGAGAGTTCCATGTGCAAAACTAAGTCATATTCTAATAAGGAATTCAAATAAAGGGGATTAAAGTAAATAAAGGGATGCTCAGTGAGTACAAAAAGGCCGTTTGGGTGAAGGTTACATATAATTAACATTGAAATTGTGGTGTTCTTTCATATTAATGCAGTATTAGCATTGCAGACCATCTGCTTCTTAACAGATTAACAGAGTTGGAAGGGATCTTATAGGTCATCTAGCCCAACCCCCCACTCAAGCAAGAGACCCTACACCATTTCTGACAAATGGCAGTCCAGTCTCTTCTTGAAGGCCTCCAGTGATGGAGCTCCCACAACTTCCGAAGGCAAGCTGTTCCATTGGTTGATTGTTCTCACGGTCAGAAAGTTCCTCCTTATTTCTAGGTTGAATCTCTTCTTTATCAGTTTCCATCCATTATTCCTTGTCTGGCCTTTGGGTGCTTTGGAAAATAGCTTGGCCCACTCCTCTCTGTGGCAGCCCCTCAAATATTGGAACACTGCTCACATGTATCTCCTGGTCCTATTCTTCACTAGACTAGCCATGCCCAGTTCCTGTTTTCCAATTTTCTTGTTTTCCAATGATTCATGGGACACTTTTCTGTTTTTAATAAAGGGAATCCAACAAGGAGAAATGGGCCTTTCATTTGGCTTGCTTGACTACAACTCTTAGGCTTTACTTGCAAAACAACTGTCCATCTTTTCTCCCAATTATGAAGGGGAGGAGCTTGGAAGCAATCCATTTTTGTAGCTTTAGCAGGCCCGTCAAACTGGCGCCCCATGGGCCAGATGTGTACCGTGCATAAAGTGACCAGATTTTTTTTTTAAGCGGGACACCGAAGGGGGCGGGGCCGCCTGGACGCCGGGTTTTGCCCTCTGCGCATGCGCAGAACGCTGCGCATGCGCAGAGGGCAAAAGACCGCTAATGTCATTTCACAAGAGCCGTTCGCGTGCAGGGCAGTTTATAAATAGCGGCCGCCAGGTAGGGAGCTGGCCGGGGTTGCACAGGGCTGGGGGAGGCTCGCTAGCCTGGCAGCTCCGGCCGCAGGAAAGAGCGGGGGGGGGCCATACTGGGAAGGGCCAGCAGTCGCCGCCGCCTGAGGGGGCCGCCCCCCCGCCCGCCCACCCGCGGGCGAGGAGGAGCTCTTCTCCATCAGGTCGGCGGGCATCGTGGTCGCGGGAGAGCCGGCGCGACTCGGGATCTGGTGCAGCGTCCCCTGCAGCGAAGCGGGCGGGCGGGCGGGGGGGGTGGCCCCCTCAGGCGGCGGCGACTGCTGGCCCTTCCCAGTACGGCACCCCCCCCGCTCTTTCCTGCGGCCGGAGCTGCCGGGCTAGCGAGTCTCCCCCAGCCCTGTGCAACCCCGGCCGGCTCCCTACCTGGCGGCCGCTATTTATAAACTGCCCTGCACGCGAACGGCTCTTGTGAAACTTGCCAAACTTGTGAAGAGCCCTTGCAAAGCCGTGCCCGCCGAAAATTGTATTTGTCTTTCGCCCCCCATGAGCCGCGGCCGGCCGTCCCTGCAGGGGAGAGCCCACCCCCCAGCCCTCCCTCGCCCCTTTCAAAAAATCGGGACTTTTTAAGAGGGCGGGCGGGACGCGGGACAAACCATTAAAAAGCGGGTCTGTCCCGCCAAAATCGGGACGTCACCTTAACCGTGCAGGCCATGCCCACCCTGCTCCGCAAAGGCAAAAAATGTTATGATACATCATGATATGCCACGTGACATGATCAAGTTTGACACCCGTGCTTTAAAGAGAAGGCTGGTTGCTCATGATCTTGGCAGTGCCATGCTTTTGTTGCAATGAGTATACTTGAGCTATTATAGACCGCTAAGCATCTGATTCTGATCTGTTGTGCCTGAATATTTTGAGCAGCCACATTTCACATTCCCCACTCCCCGCATCTTGCTGTGGCTTTGCTGAACAAAACCATTTGGAGGTGGAGAACAATTTTATGTTGTGTATCATGAAGGTGTTATAAGACCAAGATGAGTAATTGGTAGAATTTGTGTATTTTATAGTTGAAAAAACTTCTGGAGACTCTTGTAAATGATGTAATTTGTCACTGAGTAATACTTGTCCCCTATAAAGGGTACTATTAATGATAGTTAATAACAATTGGCTGAAGGGAATAAGCTCTGATAAAGCCATACATTAATTTTAAGGATGAACACTTAAATTACAAATACACTTTTTATATATTCCTAGGGATCTTCAGTGTGGCCTTTCCACTTTTACATAGAAAAATATAAAACTAAGAAGTCTTTAAAATACTTGGTATTGCTATGGTGAATTTTAGAGAGGGATTTTACATACTGTATATTTATAGGCCGAGTTCTGTTAATTCTCTCTCTCTCTCTCTCTCTCTCTCTCTCTCTCTCTCTCTCTCTCTCTCTCTCTCTCTCTCTCTCTCTCTCTCTCTCTCTCTCACACACACACACACACACACACACACACACACACACACACACACACACACACACACACACGGTCATTACTTTCTAATTTGGCCCATCAGACAAATTATTTATAAAAGACAAAGTGAAAAAGTTGATAAACCGTATTTGGTTATATATTTCAGGGATGTTCCCAGTTCAAGGCCCTGGCAGCAGATTGGTGGGTTGCATTAAATTAAGCAATTGAATGGGGAAGTTGTGTTTGCATAATACTCTCTGGTCCATTTACTTTGCTAATAGTTTCCCAAAGAACAAAAAGATGCCAAAGAATGTCCTTGGAACACTTGTGTGTGTGATTTCTCTCTTTCGCTCTCTGGGTTTTGTTTGATTTGATATTGTTTGGGTTTTGTATATCTAGCTTCCTATAGTCAATATGCCTACACATTACTGTCTTTTCTAGAACAGTTGTGTTTGCTTTTTTCCTATTATATTTTTTATTTCATCTCAATCCTAATTTACCTCACGTTAAATATGGACTACAGAAGACAGAAATGGGCTCAGTTTCTGGTTCTGAATGGTGACTCTCACTAATAGAGGTAGTCCTCGACTTACGACCACAACTGAGCCCAAATTTTTTGTTGCTAAGTGAAACATTTGTTAAGTGAATTTTGCTCCATTTTACGACCTTTCTTGACACAATTTGTTAAGGGAATCAATGCAGTTGTTAAAAAAGTAACCCGGTTGTTAAGTGAATCTGGTTTTCCCGTTGACCGTGCTTGTCAGAAGGTTGCAAAAGGGAATCACGTGACCCTGGGACACTGCAACAGTCATACATCTGAGTCAGTTCCCAAGTGTCTGAATATTGATCATGTGACCATGGGAGTGCTGCAATGATTGTAAGTGTGAAAAATGGTCACAAGTCACTTTTTTCAGTGCCGTCGTAACTTTGAATGGTTACTAAGTGAACTGTTGTAAGTCAAGGACTACCTATATTTCCTCCTTTCCTCCTGACAATATTCAGTAGAATATATTCAAGTAAAGCTGCCTTTTGCAATTGACTGAAAGTGATTTTGTCAATGCTGATGGTGTTAGTGGTATTTGTTAAGGTATGTGCAGAGCAACCCTTGAGTTATCAAGGACACGCACATAGAAACGGGATATTGCAATAGGTATGAATTCAGTCACACACTCAGATATATTAAAGTGCATATAGTTTTTACTTTAAGAATTAGCACAGTCCAATAAACAGTCCAAGTCATACATGTTCAAATCAGTCAGTATCTAGAAGTACAAATTCTCTTATCAGCTTGTCTTTGTTATACACATTAAACAAAGATATCACAGCTTACAAACATATCAGAATATCAGAGAGAGTAACAGAATTATACAACAGAGAATCAATATCAAGTCAGAACAGAGAGTCAGTATCAGAGAGAATAAGCCATGTTCTCTAGCTCCCTCTTATGGCAACTTGCAATCCTACAGACAATCGGAACATAGCATACATTTAAAGCTATATTACATCAATACATACAAACATACATTGTTAGTTTATTTATTGCCAACCCAATCGTTCGGACAGACTCCTAACAGTATTCCAGTTGTTTTGGGATTGTACTCAAGCACCTATTACTATTGGCACCATCTTTGCTTTCTTTTGCCACAGTTGTTCCATTTCTATTTGCAGGTCTTTGTGTTTTGTCCATTTTTTTCTTCTATTCTGCTGTCTCCAGGTACTGCACTATCCACTATCCAGATTTCTTTGTCTTCATTATCCACAATTATGAATATTATTATTTCATCCTGCATTTTTAATATAAAATTCAAGGCATACTTAATTTTCTTGCCTCCTATTTTGCCCATAACAATCTTCTGAGGTGGGTTGGACTGGTCCAACATTCTTAATGGCATTTATATCCTGTATTTTACTGTTCAGCCATTGATCACATGGCTGAAATTAATGGTAATAATAATCATAATTGCCCAGGTTAGTAATAAGCCAGTCAAGTCTTAGCATAAAATTGTCACTGCAGCAGAAGCAGCACCAAAAATTTGGATAAATAGAGCTGTGTAAGATTGGCACCAAGTCAGGGGAGGAGTTCCTAGTGCAGGGGTCCTCAAATTTGGCAACTTTAAGACTTGTGGACTTCAATTCCCAGAATTCTGAGAGTTAAAGTCCACAAGTCTTAAAGTTGCCAAGTCTGAAGACTTCTGTCCAGTAGTGGGTTCTAAAACCCTTTACTACCGCTCACGACACTTCTGCACATGCGCAGATGCGTCCAGGTGGGTGGGCGGAGCCTCCAACTGCCGGCGCTACTGGTTCTTAGAACCGGGCCGAACTGGGAGCAACCCACCGCTGCCTCTGTCCTAGTGGAACTTTGTCCCACCACCAGTTATGGTACTTATGAGTCCATTTCCTCCCAGTGCTGTCTATCCACCCTGTGAGATATGGCAAGAGAGGCATGCTTTGTGTCTTGTCTGTGAAAAGATGTCACCTGTCAGCATCCAGGAGGGCAGTAGTTTTGTGCTATGACTCACATCCTCTGGAACAACATCTCTCTCCTAATTAGACTTGCCCCAACCATGCTGCCCTTTTGCAGGGCATAAAAACCTGGCTTTGTCATTAAGCCCGATGATATGCATGATCCTGTATCATCAGTTGTGCGTTTTCTCAGCTGCTATTTTAATGTTGTTTTTGTTTTGGCTATTTTGGTTGTGTTTCACTGGTTATATTCTGTTTTAATTGTGTTTTAATTGTGAGCGGCCAAGAGTCATGTATATGAGATGGGCAGCCGATAAATTTTTACAGTATCATCATCACCACCATTACCATTCCCCCCCCCCACTGATGAGGATTCTCCCTAAACTCTACCTCATTAACTTTCTTTTCTTTGCAACTGCTAAACCACAGTACTACTACACTCAGTTTCCTAAATAATGCTGAAGAATGATTTTGCAGCAACTCTTACCATCCCTTGGGCTTTCTTCCCTGGAAAAACACATGTAATGAAACAAGGACAGAAACAGGATGCTGGATGCTGAGTTGGTATGAATTCAGAAATGTTGTTTTCCAGGAATTGGACCAGTCAACGTAACAGGAGAAATTATGAACACCCCCTGACATTGAATCAACTTGATAAGAGACAGAGTATCTGGTGGGTGGAGTACTGTCAATAATTTTGATCTATTCAGATCTTGGCAAGTGAGTGAATTATCTCCAATGCCTCAGAGGCATTCTTAAAGCAACTCCAACTTTATTTTGGCATTCCTTTTGATTTATTTAGTTACATGAATCTTTTTATGCTGTATCATAGGGACGGGACCCAAAATTTAAAATAAATGTGGCTTTCCTTCTGAATAATCAAGTAATCCTTAATTATTCCCTGCATTGCAGATGTCGATGAATGCACAACTGAATCACATCAGTGCAACCCTACCCAAATCTGCATCAACACTGAAGGAGGATACACTTGCTCCTGCACTGAAGGATACTGGCTTTTAGAAGGCCAATGCTTAGGTAGGTTACAATGGGATTGGCTTCTCTTAGAAACTGCTGTCTGGAATGCCTACATTATTCCCAGAAGAAATACCGGTGACCCTCCCCCTCCAAACCTCTACTAAAGGGTAAGGATAATTTGGGGAAAGAAGGGGGGAAGTTAACATTACAAGTGGAGTTGAGAAAAGTAGTTTTATGATTTCTTTTCAATACCGGTAGTCCTCATTTAGTAACCAAAATTGGGACTGGCAACTTGGCCGTTAAGTGAAATGGTGACTAAGTGAAATCGTGACTGTGCTTACCTTATTTCAGCTTTTTTTTTTCATTACAAGCCTGCAAAATCATTTTTTTCATCACTGTAATAACTGTAAATGGTTGCTCAATGAGGCAGTTGCAAAATGAGGACTACCTGTAATGACTTGAGAACTTCTTGAGAGTGTTTCTTCTTGCTATTACTATTGACTGTCCCTCTCCAGATTCTGTCCATATTCCAAGGGACATAAACGGCATCAACATATTTTCGTCTCTTGATTAGGGTGGAAAACATTCCCTTTACTTATTCAGTTACACAATACCAGCACATAGCCAATTTATGGTGTTACATTGGCAAACAGTACTGTCACATTCATGACATGTTTATCAATTGATGAGATCGTGAATTCCAATTATAAAGAGGAATTTTTTAAAAATGTTATATGAAAGGGCATGACATTTGGGTGATCTTTTAAGAGACCCCAAAAACATGTGAGCTAGGTCAATCATTATCAAAGGAATAAACTAGCTGAAACACTAGGAAAGTTCTATAATGGATTCTTTGCTTTGAATGCATTGCTTTTGTTGGCTGTGATTGGTTTTTTCAGCCTTTTAGGTCTGCTTTGAACTTTTGCAGTGGTCTAAGTTCCAGCTGATTTCATCAGATGGTGAAATACATTAGTACATTCTAACAACCTTACTGGGAACAGCAGATAGCTGGCTTCTCTCCCTTCAGCACTTCCTGCCACATAATTCTGCTCATCATATAGTCATGATGACTAGACTGTGTATCTGTCTGTCTGTCCATCTGTCTGTTATCTATTTCTCATCTCTCCCTCTCTCTCTCTCTCCCTCCCTCTCTCCCTCCCTCCCTCCCTCCCTCCCTCTCTCTCTCTCTCTCTCTCTTTCGCTCTCTCATCTATGAATGAGCAAGGAGTTTCTTTTCATTCCTTTCTCTGCTGCATCATGCTTTTAGAATAGAATAGAATAGAATAGAATAGAATAGAATAGAATAGAATAGAATAGAATAGAATAGAATAGAATAGAATAGAATAACAGAGTTGGCAGGGACCTTGGAGGTCTTCTAGTCCAACCCCCTGCTTAGGCAGGAAACCCTACACCACTTCAGACAAATGGTTATCCAACATCTTCTTAAAAACGTCCAGTGTTGGAGCATTCACAACTTCTGGAGGCAAGCTGTTCCACTGATTAATTGTTCTAACTGTCAGGAAATTTCTCCTTAGTTCTAAGTTGCTTCTCTCCTTGATTAGTTTCCACCCATTGCTTCTTGTTCTTCCCTCAGGTGCTTTGGAGAATAGTTTGACTCCCTCTTCTTTGTGGCAACCCCTGAGATATTGGAACACTGCTATCATGTCTCCCCTAGTCCTTCTTTTCATTAAACTAGACATACCTAGTTCCTGCAACCATTCTTCATATGTTTTGGCGTCCAGTCCCCTTTAAATTGCAAGCCATTCTTTTCTTTCTACAGAATGAAACAAAATCTTTAGAATACTCCACTTATTATTTTCCTTTATATTGGTGCCAAATCTAGGTGCTTTTAAGTAAGCACTTCACTGAAATTGATATTGGTCAATTGCCCTGCTACACAGATTGCCGGATGTGGATTCCTATATGCACCAAGTACAAATATGATATATCACCCTTTTTGCCATCCTGAAGCCTCCCTATCCAAGATATTCAACCTCATCTTTTGTATTTTGGATTTTATTCTATCTAGGGCAGTGATGGCGAACCTTTTCAGCACCAAGTGCCGAAAAGGTTGCGCGGAAACATTGCACGCACACGTGCACACTAATCAGGGCTGCACTCTGGAAAAGCTGAACTTCTGGGTTCTAGCGCACATGCATGCCCAACAATTAGCTGGCCGGCGTGCATGCGCAGGCCAGTTTTTGGTACTGCTGCACGCGTGAAGGGATCACGCTCCGGAAAAGCTGAACTTCTGGGTTCTAGCATGCATGTGTGCCCGACAATCAGCTGCCCGGCATGCATGTGCAGGCCGGTTTTCGGCACTGCCATGTGCGCGAAGGGATTGCGCTCCAGAAAAGCCGAACTTCCGGGTTCTGATAATCAGCTAGTGGGCGCGCATGCGCATCCCGGTTTTTGGCACTGCCGCACGTGCAAAGGACAGCTGATCGTCGCACGCGCATGCATGCCAGAAACCCGGAAGACAAACAGGCAAGGCTGCATGTGCCGGGCGACATGGCTTTGCGTGCCACTTTGGGCATGCGTGCCATAGGTTCACCATCACGGGTCTAGGGGATGAGTTCAAGATTTGCTTGGATTTTAATAGTTTCATGATAACTAAGAGTTTATTCCAAATCATTATGGGCTCAGCATACATAGGGAGTCACTCTTGGGCTCCAGCTTTGGAATAGTGAGAATGTGTTCTGGATATGGAGAAGAACATCATTTTTTGTCATGCTGACTATTCTGTGGTTACTATGAAGCTAATTGGCACCATCAATTTCTGCAAAGAGAAGGTAACAAGCAAGAGGACCTGCCCCAACTTCATTATGGATCCTTTCCTAATAATCAAGCATGTAGTTTAGTCATGGGGGGGAGCAGTAGTGGGCTCTAAAATCCTTTGCTACCGGTTTGTGTGCGTGTGATGCTTCTTGCATGCACAGAAGCGTCCTGGGCAGGTGGGCAGAACATCCCGGGCGGGTGGCGGAGTGTCCCAGGTCGGTGGGCGGAGCATCCCGCCACTGGCACTACCGGTTCTTAGAACCGGGCCAAACCGGGAGCAACCCACCGCTGGGGGGGAATCAATCTCTGGGATATGAAGAAGGCAAAAGTACATTTATTTATTTTTTATTAGGTGTTTACTTCATCCTTACTTTCTATCAAAGTAAGATATTATATTTCCTTTTTAGAGAGGATTAAGAAGGTTTAGAGCAACATTTACAGAGGGCTTTGGCTAACTGAATTATTTGGACTTTTTCTTGGCCCTGTCCAGAGGTGGGTTCCTGCCAGTTTGGACTGGTTCTATAGAATCGGTAGCTGGAATTTCCACCCGGCTCTCTGAACCGGCAGCGATGGCTGGCTGGACATGCTCCCAAACCAGCTCTCTCGGCGGCGCCATCGGCGGCGCCATCTTTTTTTTTGCTTCTAAGCATGCGCAGAAGCTGGGTTTTTAGCACTGCGCATGCACGCCCACGTGGTGTGTGAGGAAGTGAACTGGCAGCGAGGTAAGCCAGAACCCACCCCTGGCCCTGTCCTGTCTTTTTTCTATTGGTTATTTATTTTTATTATTTTTATTTTTATTTTTATTTTTATTTTTATTTTTATTTTTATTTTTATTTTTATTTTTATTTTTATTTTTATTTTTATTTTTATTATTTTTATTTTTATTTTTATTTTTATTTTTATTTTTTTATTTTTTTATTTTTTATTTTTATTTATTATTATTATTATTATTATTATTATTATTATTATTATTATTATTATTATTATTATTATTATTATTATTATTATTATTATTATTATTATTATTATTATTATTATTTCATTATTAAATTTATTGCCACCCATCTTACTACTACTTCTCTATTAATTCCATCCATCCATCTGTTATTCCTTTCTTTCTGATTTTGAATATTTGCCAACAGCATTTTAACAATCTGTGACCACTAAAAAATTTGTTGAATTAAATTTGTGCTAAATAATCCACAATTGCTTGAATTTGCATATTGAACTAAGCCATGCTTTACCAACCACAGATGTTCAATTAGCACAACCACCTAATGAACTGTGTTATATGAACTTCACCAGAGTATATTGAATTATCCAAAGCAGCTATCCTCTAACTAGTACATTACAGTACAACTCCCAGAATGCCCTGTCTACAATCTGGCAGTTCATGAAGATTATCAAAAATGGCTTCCCCTATATACCTTTAAGTCTATTTAGGTATTTCAGTGGTCCTTTCCTCAGAAGAACGTAACAGAATGAAAATAACTGTCTACCATTTGGTTTTGTGTAATTGTGTCATCTGGCATGAAATAAGATTCTGCCAACCAATTGACCTCTGTACATAGAAATGGAAGGGTAGCACAATTTTTATTGCCCCGGGGCAAAAAGTCTTGGTCTTCATCAGCAGGTCATGCAATCAGGCCCTTTATATCTCAGCCCAGCTGTGTTATGCTTATCAGAAGCTCAAATAGGTATTTGCTTATTGCCAGTCAAAGTTCCTGACAGAGGACTTGCAGTATGGCAAAAAATAATCTGTGCTTCAGATGAAACAGTTTGAACTTTGCTTGAATGTGGCTAAAAGCAAATAGAGTGCAGTTATAAAGAAGGTGTTGATGCCACTTGCCCTTAGTAAGCTGCTGATCGAGACTTTAAATGAAAGGAGATTGCAATATGTGATGAAATAAAATTGTGCATGCAATCTGATAGCCGGAACAACATAACTATTGATTACACCATAATTATTTAAGGTCTGTTAATAAATATTGTTAAGAGATATTGGCTTCTAATTTTTTCCCCAATGTGGCAAATGGTTTCACTTCTAATTCAACTCTTTTACTAGACATAGATGAATGTCGCTATGGATACTGTCAGCAGCTATGTGCCAATGTAGCTGGCTCCTATTCCTGTACCTGCAACCCAGGATTTGTACTGAATGAAGATGGAAGATCATGTCAAGGTATTGTGTAGAGGAGGGAAGAGGGAGAAAAAGCAGGAATTCATGTCAACATTCATATAACATACTACCATACTATCAGAAAGCACCAAGGAGCCCTCATATAAGAGCTGAAGTGGTGCAGTGGTTAAATGCAGCCATTGCAGGCTGACTGCTAGTTCAACAGTTCAGCTGTTCAAATCTCACTAGGCTCAAGGTTGACTCAGCCTTCCATCCTTCTGAGGTCGGTAAAATGAGGACCCAGATTGTTGGGGGCAATATGCTGAACTCTGTAAACCGCTTAGAGAGGGCTATAAAGCACTATGAAGCGGTATATAAGTAAAGTGCTATTATATTGCTATTTCAACCCTGAGCTATACATATTCTCCTCTATCGGTATTCACATAACATTATGAATATATTTATCCCAGCAACTTTCTACCTTTTCGGTTTTTGAAAATATGTCATCAGAGTAATGTAACTATTTTATAATTAGCTATATTAATACAGAATCATTCACAACAAACAAACAATTAAATGCATTAAACTCCAACTTTTATGTATATATTCACACTTACAGGCTGGAAAGGCCTAGATATGATATGACTAATGTTTAATGAGCACTGAAAGCCACTCCAACATGTATATTTATTGCTACCTTTTTAATTATATACTGAGGTTGCATGTTCCACATTTATTCTTTATCTCTGCTTTTTCCTTTTGGAAAAAAGAAACTCTCTACGCCAGTAAAAATTGGATTCCGTATATAAAATGGCAAGTTCAAAAATGGGTCATTGGTCATGAGCACTAAGGGAATATTTATTGGTAGAATTCCATTTTATGTCTTGAGCCATAGAATAGTTTTTCAGGGGAATGAATTTGGCTTAAAGATAGAAAAATCATATTTCAAACTGGCTATGTAATAAATGTTATGAACCATGGCAACTAATAAATATATGGAAATCAGAAGGAATTATATGTGAGACTTCTCCTTTCCCACCTATGATCACAGGATTTCTGCTCATAAATGGAAGGACTCCCCCTGGGTCCAGTACTACATATTTAGTAGTAACTTCTAATAGCATGTATAGTACTTAAAACCACATTAATGGATGATTTATTGTACTTGGGGCAATACAATGCATTCCTATTCATTCATGTTTCAATGCTTGTATTAGTTTCCAATGTTATTCGGGCATTCACGTTGTTAATGTTGAGAAAATTGGAAAAAAATATTTTACCCCAATCTATGTTTATCCTAAACTGACGTTTTGAAATATCTGTCCCTAAATGAGAGAAAGAAAAGGAGCACCATCTCTTAAGAAGAGAGAGTAAACAACTGATACACATGTGCCAGATTGTAACTTATATATACAATATATATATACAATATACCAGAGGTCTTCAAACTTGGCAACTTTAAGACTGGTGGACTTCAATTCCTAGAATTCTGGGAGTTGAAGTCCACCAGTCTTAAAGTTGTCAAGTTTGGGGACCTCTGACACACACACACACACACACACACACACACACACACACACACACACACACACACACACACACACACACATCTTTATCAAAAGTTGGTTACTTTTGATTAAAGTTGGTTATATTTGGCTAACCAACAGGTGATCTAGAAGGCCACCCAAAGGGGTCAAAGTTTGCTACATTGCTGAAGATACTCATCTGTGGACTAATAGCAGATAAGAAACACAAATTCAGATCTCCTGTATGAAGATTGGAGTACTGTACGTGATTACTTTGGAACAGAACAAAACAGAAATAAAGAGGGACCCTAAAACTAGGATCCCATGATTTTGAGGGTGGGAAGTAGTTATATTATTATTTTAAACGTCTTAAGACAGGGGTCAGCAACCCGCGGCTCTGGAGCCGCATGTGGCTCTTTCATCCCTCTGCTGTGGCTCCCTGTTGCCAGTTGGCTCCACAATTGATAGGGTTTTCAGTTAGGACAGGTAGAGGAAAAAGAATGCCGCGCTAGGAGGAGACTCTATGGTGGGGGAACCGGACTTCCGGTTGGCTCTAGAATCAAACGGGGGGGGCGCCTTCCGGTTAGGACCTTTGTGGCTCTTTAAGTGTTTAAGGTTGCCGACCCCTGGTCTAAGAGTGAGCTTGGATTTCAGTATTTATTGTAGATATTTTTTCAAAGCTGTAAATATTAATTAAAGCTTGAGAAAGATCATTAATTTCTAAGAACTGGCTATCCACAGATGTAAATGAATGTACAAGTACCAACCCTTGTGTACAAAACTGTATCAACATCTATGGCTCATTCCTTTGTCGTTGTGATCCTGGCTATGAGTTGGAGACCGATGGTATCAACTGTAATGGTAAGTAGAAATTATTGTGGAGTATCTTGACTTTGGGAGGAAATAAACCTTTTTGGGAGGGGGAGAATAAACATGTTTTCTCACTTAACATTGAAGATAGGAATTCTGAAACTGTGACATAAATAAGAAAATTAATTCTTATAATATTGAGAATATTCTTGCAATAATTAGGAAACAATTAGTAACTTGATCACGGGCATATATTCGCTGTTCAATCATTTCAAATAATTCCACAGTACAATACAATCTAATGTTAGAAAAAAGGAAACCAAACTTTGGAGAAGAATGCATTCTGAAAGAAATTCGCAATTTGCAATTGAGAATTGAATCAAATGGAAAATATATTTGTATCTAATAATAGTGGGGTGATTTGATGTAGTGGTTAAAGGCAATGGGCTTGAAATTGGAAAGCTATGAATTCTTATCCAGCTGAGTGACCTTGGGCCAGTCATTTTCTCTTAGCCCTAGGAAGAAGGCATTGGCAAATCACTTCTGAACAACAGTGTCAAGAAAACTGAAGGGCACTTAACTATATAGTTGCCAGAAGTTTAGATGATTTGAAGACACACACAAAGTAACTGTAAGCATATACAAAGATCACATTTTTTCTTCTAAACACAATTTTATTTTATTCTAAAAATGTTTCAGTTCTAAACATAAATTATAATGGGTCAGAAGTCCCCATCAGCTGAAAAATTGTGTATGTATAAAAATACAATTTATAGTGTACCTGTTGGTGATTAGCACTGAACAATTCCTCTATATAATTTCTCCATCCTATGAGGAGCCAGCAGTCAGGATGTGTTGTCTCCGCCTACCAGCAGTCGAGGACGAGTCACTTTTTTTCTTTAAAACCCCTGGATCCGCCCTCTGAGACCCAGTTTTTGACTCGTCCTCAGCAGAGTAGGACGTGGCGAAGACAACTCATTCAACTGCTGGTTCCTTCAAGCTCCTAGATTAAGTCTGCAAACAAGAAACAATCAGGTCGTATTGGAGATTTACCATTTCTTCACCAATCTGTGAGCGAGGGGACCGTGGCAAGCCGCTGCATCTCTGCCTAGGCTGCCACGTGGGGTTTTGGCCTTCAGGCCTAGCCTCCCTTCCCCCCTCCGCCCCCCCTCTCTCCGATCCCCTCAGGGATCGATCGCTCCGCGGCCACAGCCAGTCCTTTCATCGCCGTTTGGCTTTGGTCCGGCTCTGGCTGTGAAGGGCTCTCCCGTTGCCGCCCCCTCGCTCGCAGCCACGAGGATCGGAGCGATCTGCCGGGGAAATCGAAACTGTTTGCCGCACGCCCTTAGCGGAGGGGGAATCGAAAGCGCTTAGCGACTTAGCCTGGGCGGTTTCCTTGGAGCCGATTGCCGCCGCGTGGGGAAGCCGGCTGCAGGAACTTCGCCAGCCGGCTCCCGCCGTTTAAACTTGGCGCCAGCGAGCGGCCTTTCCCAGATAGATCGGCAGCGCCCCCCGGAGGCCTCTCACACCTCTCTCTCCTCGCTTGGGCTGCAAGGGAAACCGAAAGGAGCATCATCACGAGGCCTCTCTCTCTCTCTCTCCCCCTCTCTCCCTCCCGGGGAACCAAGGCAGCGCAAACAGGGGGAAATTGAAAGCAGCGCCTCGGGGCTTGAATAACAAAGGGAGGGGAGAGGTGCCCCTGTAATCCTACGGATTAAGGCCTTAGTGAAGATCAGAAGCAGCACCATGGCTAGAGGGATGCCTTCCGCCTCTTCCAAGCCGGGGGGAAAAAGGAAGCACAAAACTAACAGGCCCAATGATGATGAGGCAGCAGCCTCTTCATCTCAGACAGGCAGGACAAAGCCTACGAGGGAAGAGCAGCGCAGGGACCGCGCCCTGCAGAAGATACACAATAAGGCAGCCAAAACAGGGGCATCTCAGGCATCTGCCCCCCAACCAGCACTGGCCCAAGGCCTAGAGGCCACAACCCTCCCCCAAGTTTCATCCCTTTGGGGCCCTGGGGGACTGGGGATTCCAGCTGCTGCCCCACAGGCTGCTGCAGGCCAGGAGGGCAATCTGGGCCTCCAAATGCCTATACCACAGGACCAGGAGATGCCCCAGCTGCCTCTTCCTCCAGCTGTGGCCCCGGGGATTGAGCCTTCAACGGTGGGGGAAGATCAGCTAGGCCCAGCTCAGGTCCCACCAGCTCTCCCCTTTGATCCCGCCCTAATCCAACAATGGATCGCTTCAGCGGTGCAAACCAGCATCACCGCAAATCTCCAAACTCTGGCGGCTTCCCTACCGACCTTGGGCTCTGGAACTTCCTCTCCTCAACTGAATCCCCAACAGGGAACCAGCGCTGATTTCCTGGCGGCAGATCAGTTGTCCAACATTTCGGAGGAGGAGAATCTCGATGATTTCCAGGTAGATCAGATGGACACCATGGGTGAACTTTCAGACGATGAAGTCGCTGGTCCCTCTCAGCCCCAGTCGGCTGCTCTCTTTCCGCCTGGGCTGTTCAAGTCCTTGTTAAGCAAGGCCAGGGCGGCCGCTGGCCTCTCGGCCCCCGCCAATCCGGCGCCCTTACTAAATACCCCTTTGGGGCCCATTTTCTCTTCGGTCACACCAGAACCGGATTCAGTCCCGGCCCCTTCCCTATTCATAGATACAGTAAGAAATCAGTGGGCCGCTCCGGCAACAGGGACTAACCCTTCCACCCTCGAATGCCAGTTCTTTAGCGTGGCCTCTGAACTGGGGGATATTCTTGAGGTTCCAGTGGTAGACCCCCCAGTCTTGGCTCTACACGCCCAGACCACTCTTCCCAGCGAATCGGAGGAGAACCTCAAGCCTGAAGATCGGAAAACTGAACAGGCGTTAGTACGCGCGCACCAGGCGGCGGCCTGGGCCATCAAGGCGGCGTCCACTTCCTCCTTCTTCGCTAGAGTGGCTCTCCTTTGGGTGAAACAATTACAGGACCTCATTCCTGAGACCAACATAAGGGCTCATCAAGACCTTAGCAAAATCTTTGCTACCTGTCAATTCCTCGCTGACGCCACGCTGTACACATCCAAATTTACATCGAAGGCAATGGCATCTACCATCGTAGCCAGACGCATGCTTTGGCTCAAGCAGTGGCCCGTGGAGACACGCCACAAATGGCGCCTAGCGTCGAAGCCCCTCAAGGGGGGAAAACTTTTCGGGGATTCTCTGGACCCCTTTCTCATCGAATCAAAGGATAAAAAGAAGATTCTACCATCACTATCCCGCAGAGGTCTTCCTCGCCAGACTCCCTACTCCCGACGGCCCTTTCGTCACACTGACCAGGGATCCAGTTTTCCCCGGTCCCCAGGTCAGTATTCGGGGAGGTTCCGTTCCAATCAGAACAGGGCCGGTAGGGGAAGACAATTCAGAAAGCAATTTCATGGGGGCGCCGGTGGGCGTCCCGCCAAGCGAGGCAAGTAGTTTCTCCCCCACAGACGCCCCTATTGGAGGGCGTCTGAAGCACTTTGCGGATTGCTGGGAAACAACAACACATGATTCTTGGGTTCTCAACACAATTCGATATGGTTTGTCTCTGGAGTTTCTCTCCATCCCCCCCGGAGCCTTCCTCAGGTGCCCCACGGCCAGGAATCCCGCTAAACGGGCTCTCATGGCCGAGGCGGTTCAACACCTGCTGGATATTAAGGCCATTCAGCGGGTGCCTCCTGATGAACAATTTCAGGGATTTTATTCCATCCTTTTTGTGGTGCCTAAGGCTTCAGGGGGCTGGAGGGCAATTTTAGACCTCAAACGCCTAAACCATTTTATAGTTTACAAAAAATTCCGGATGCATTCCCTAAAATCTATCCTAGCTGGCATCCGGCCGGGAGACTTCATGGCTTCTCTGGATTTGACTGAGGCTTACCTGCACATTCCAATTGCACGTCACCACCGTAGGTACCTTAGATTCTGCTACGCAGATCAGCATTTCCAATATAGGGCCCTCCCCTTTGGTCTTTCTTCCGCTCCCAGAGTTTTTACGAAGGTCCTATCCGTCTTGGCGGGTCACCTTCGGGCTCTCCCAATCAGAGTCCAATGTTATTTGGACGACATCTTAGTGCATGCTTCCTCCGAAGCAGTGGCACAGCAACACCTTCACACTGTCACCCAGGTCTTAACTACCCATGGGTTCTCCATTAACCTTGCTAAGAGTCATTTGTCCCCATCAACGTCCATTCTCCACTTAGGTTCCGTTATTGACTCCTCAGCAGGCAGAGTATTCATATCCCGGGAACGACAGGATAGTCTTAGGGGTTTGGCTGCTCAGGTTCAGGGAGCGGTGTCCTCCCCCCTCCTCACCTTATCTTCCCTTTTGGGCAAAATGGTGTCCTGCATCTCCATTGTACCATGGGCAAGGTTGCACGCCCAGGATTTGCAGTGGTTCCTTCTCCCCTTTCAGAAGGCGCACCTCGGATCATCCCTTCACAAGGTCTGCTTGCCTCCCTCGGTTCGCCGATCCCTCACCTGGTGGCGATCTCCCGCTCTCACCAAAGGTACCCTGTTCTTCCCGCAGCCTCAAATCACAGTGACAACAGACGCCAGTCTGTCAGGATGGGGCGCACATTGCGAGGGCACCACAGCACAAGGTCTCTGGACAGCGGCACAAGCCAGGTGCTCCATCAACTGGCTCGAGCTGCACGCCGCCTTCCTCGCACTGAAACATTTCCATCGCATGATAGCGGGATCCAACGTCCTCCTGTTAACGGACAACATTACCACCAAGGCGCATGTCAACCGCCAAGGGGGAACCCGTTCACGGACCCTGATGGACGAGGCGAGGAAGATCGGCCTCTGGGCGGAACGTCACCTCTTGTCCCTGACATCGGAGCATATTTCGGGAACAGCCAATGTCCAGGCAGACTGGTTGAGTCGGTCAACGGTGGATCAGGCCGAGTGGTGCCTGGACCCGTCAGTGTTCCAGTCCATCGTGAACAGATTCGGCACCCCTCTTGTGGACCTCTTCGCGACTCCGGAGAACTCTCACTTACGGAGATTCTACACCAGGTACCAGACGCAAGGGTCGGAGGGGACCAACGCCCGGATTTGTCGGTGGCCCAGGGGCCTTCTCTATGCCTTTCCTCCCCTTCCAATCCTACCTCTGGTCCTCCGGAAGCTGATCCAGGAGGAAGCGGAGCTAATCTTAATTGCTCCGTACTGGCCACGACAGCCCTGGTTTGCCGAACTCGTGGATCTCTCCGTGATGAACCACTGGACACTACCTCCCATACCGACCCTCCTCAGCCAAGGGACACTCTTCCACCCGGACCCCAGGTGGTGCCAACTGACCGCCTGGCGCTTGAGCGGAGCGACCTGAGGCGTCAACTTTACGATCCAGATGTAATCTTTTACATCCAGGCCTCTCGCCGGCCATCCACTAACCGCATCTACTCGGCGACCTGGCAGGCCTTCTGCTCTTGGTGCTCATCTCAACGTATCTCCCCTCTCAACGTTCCCCTACCCATGGTTCTACGATTTCTGAAACGGGGTCTGGACAAAGGCCTCTCGCCCAACACCCTACGCTGTCAACTGGCGGCTTTGTCCTCGGTCTTGTCATGCGGTCACTGGGACTCCTTGTCCCACATTCCGACCGTCCGTCGGTTCTTGAAGGGGGTCACCAACTGCCACCCTCCAGCGATCCACAGGTACCCCTCCTGGGACCTGCCTCGAGTGCTCCAATCGCTGACAGAACCTCCGTACGAGCCGTTGCGGGAAGCCTCCCTACGGCATCTCTCCCTCAAGGTCGCATTTCTCCTCGCCATCACTTCGGCTCGTAGGATTTCCGAGCTCGCGGCGCTCTCGGTCAGGGACGATCTCTGCATCTTTCATGCTGACAGAGTCGTTCTCCGTCTGGACCCGGCATTCATCCCGAAGGTCAACTCCCCGTTTCACCGCGCTCAGGAGCTCATCCTGCCATTCTTCTGCCCCTCTCCATCCCACCCTTCCGAACGCATTTGGCACACCTTGGACGTCCGCCGGGCCCTGCGCATCTACATCAGCCGCACACGTCCTTTCCGCCGGACAGAGGCGCTCCTGGTTACCTTCTTACCACACTCAAAAGGTCTCAAGGCGTCGTCCGCAACGGTAGGCCGTTGGATCAGAGGGGCAATTGCAAAGGCCTACGACATGGCGTCCCTCCAGAGGCCCGCAGGCATCACGGCACACTCTACTAGGAGCGCTGCCACTTCAGCCGCGTGGGCGACTCAGTGCCCGCTGGAAGATCTCTGTAGGGCGGCGACCTGGGCCTCGCCTACTCCGTTTATCTGACACTACAGGATCGACAAATACGCTTCGGCGGACGCGGCCTTCGGACGAAGGGTGCTGCAAAGAGTTCTCAACAACAACGCACGATCATCTGGTCCCTCCCATGGGTAATACTGCTTTGGTATGTCCCATCCTGACTGCTGGCTCCTCATAGGATGGAGAATGAGCGTTGACTTACCTGATACGCTCTTTCTCATCAGGAGGAGCCAGCAGTCAGCTCCCTCCCTGTTATTGTTCCGTTGTTTAGTTGCATCACCACGGGGAGGCTTAGGTTTCGTCCATGTTGGACGTTGGTTCCAGGGGTCAGTGCTAGTTTCTCCTGTTCTTAAGCACTGATATAGATATAGATATATATATATATATATATATATATATATATATATATATATATATATATATATATATATATATATATATATATATATATATATATATATATATATATATATATATATATATATATATATATATATATATTCTATCCAAAAAAAAAAAAAAAAAGGAGCCGACACGGTCTTTGAGGAGCATTGCCTTTATTTCGACACTAACGAACCAGTCTACAAACAGTTGGGATGAGCGTCCTCTGGAATTGGGGTCTTCGCCACATCGAGTCGTCCCTTCGGATTCGTCAAAACTGGGTCTCAGAGGGCGGATCCAGGGGTTTTAAAGAAAAAAAGTGACTCGTCCTCGACTGCTGGTAGGCAGAGACAACCCATCCTGACTGCTGGCTCCTCCTGATGAGAAAGAGCGTATCAGGTAAGTCAACGCTCAATCCCTATAAACAGGACACAATGACCATTTGTCTGGGGACAGAGCACAAACAAACAATACTGACCTTGGATCTGTGGCATGCAAAGCCACTCATACATCAGGGACATTCAGAACTGGACCTCTCCTTTATATCAGCATATTGATTGATTAACTCTATCCCTCTGGTGGTGGTGGGGTTTAGGGAGGAATAAGAAAAAAATATAAGCACAAAGAAAGATGCACCTCCAATAATCTCCTTCCCTGGTTGGTATAATCCAGTGCTTCTCAATTATTTTCTGTCACGCCCCCCCCCAGGAAGAAGTAAACATTTTGCGCCCCCCCAAACTCTCCGATCTGGGCCCCAATGGAATTTTAGAGTTAATATTTATTATTTTACTTATTATAAGCTGCAAGCAAACTATTGGCTGGGGAAGGCTGCTCTACTCACTTACCTGGGAGTAAGTCACACTGAACTCAGTGGAGCATGTTTTCAGTTAGGCAGGCATAGGCTACCATGGTTAGGGCTCTCTTTTGACACGGGGCCAGGCCAGCTTAATCAAGCCGATGTTTTGGGATCGCCGGCCTGGTCCATAAGCGCCGCCTCTGCCGGGCACTCACAGCGAATGGTGTGGATGGAGGCTTTAGGGTGCCGTTCGAAGCTTTCGCCCAGCTGCAGAGGATGCTCCTCCTTGTCCAGCAGCAGGTTCGCCACGCCGAGAACAACAAGAACCCATGCAGCCACCCCACCCAGCCTGGCCGCCTTCTCTTCCGGGCTCGGAGCAGCGTGCAACTGGGAATACACTCCCCGTCCAGGGGAATCGATCAAGAGGGACCACGCATGTTCCCTGGGGTCACACGCGCCCCCTGGCATTGCACCGAGCCCCCCAGGGGGATGCACCCCACTATTTGAGAAACACTGGTATAATCCAAATTTTTTAAAAATTTTCATACTCAGTTATTATTTGTGTTTCATATTTCTGACTTCATGTTCATCCCCAGTTTGGGGAATCAGATAACATTTTGCATAACTGATGAAGTGGATTCCAATTAATGAAACTCTAAGCCATAGTAAATACATTAATCTTATGCCCAGGATTATAGCCGTGTGTATTTTGTTGCGCAAACATTCTCAGTTACAGATTGCTTGGTTTTCAGCAGTGAAATTGAAATGCATCAGCCTGTGTTCTTCCCACAAAAATTTCTAAAAATGACCACTTGAGTCAATTAATTCGAGCCCACAATAGCAGCAAAAATTATACAACTATATTTGAGAAATTATGGGGGGGGGGTTGTTTTCACATGAAGTATTTGGTTTAGTATGAAAATGATATCCTGAAAAATCCATTGTGCCTGTTTAAATGAAAATGTCTACTCAAGCAATGCAAAAAATGAGTATTGAGGCAGGGTGGGAATTCTCTTTCTTCCAATTTAATATACAGTAAGTAACTGTTAATTTTGCCTGCTGGAAGCTACAAGAGCATGTGTAGAAAGTTATTTTAAACCACTTCAAGATCCAGACCTAGAGAAGGACATCTGACTTTTCTTCATCTTCCTATATAGCATTTTTTCCATGATGTTGCACTGAATCAAGAATGAGCACAACTCATTCTAAACGCTTATTTTTGACACATCACTCCAGGATAGAGCTGCTTATTTTTTTTATTGGACAAATAATGAATATAAATATATCATTTACATTCATTTTTCCAGAATCTGGTTTCATTAGTTATACAGTCCAAGGATTACTATATCTATGTGCCAAACCTCAATGTTCATATTACTTTTTAGTTAAAAAAATAATGTAGAACTTGCTCAAAGGTTTAAAACAGTGGTTCCCAAACTTTTTCAGTCCACCGCCCCCTTGGTGCTACAAACTCATCCTCACCGCCCCCCACCCCACCCCCTCAGGTGGGCGTGGCTTAGTGTCAGGTGACTGGGTGGACATGGCCAACTTGTAAAGTGTGGTAAAACTCACTTAACAACGCTTTTGCTTAGCAACCAAAATGTTAGGCTCAATCGTGGTCATAAGTCTTTCTTTCGTTCTTTCTTTCTTCTCTACTTTCCTCCTTCTTTCTTTCTTTTTCTTTCTGTCTTTCTTCCTACCATCTTTCTTTTTCTTTCTTTCTTTTCTTTCTGTCTGTCTGTCTTCCTTCCTTCCTACCATCTTTTCTTTCTTTCTTTCTGCCTTCCTTCCTTCCTACCATCTTTCTTTCTTTCTTCCTCCCTCCCCTTTTCTTTCCTTCTTCCCTCCCTCCTTTCTTTTTCTGTCTACCTTCCTTCCTTCCTTCCTACCATCTTTCTTTCTTTCTTTCTTTCTTTCTTTCTTTCTTTCTTTCTTTCTTTCTTTCTTTCTTTCTTTCTTTCTTTCTTTCTTTCTTTCTTTCTTTCTTTCTGTCTTCCTCCCTCCCTCCCTCTTTCTTTCTTTTTCTTTCTTTCTTTCCTTTTTCTTTCCTTCTTCCCTCCCTCCTTTCTTTTTCTGTCTATCTTCCTTCCTTCCTACCATCTTTCTTTCTTTCTCTTTCTGTCTTCTTTCTTTCTTTCTTTCTTTCTTTCTTTCTTTTCTTTCTTTCTTTCTTTCTTTCTTTCTTTCTTTCTTTCTTTCTTTCTTTCTTTCTTTCTTTCTTTCTTTCTTTCTTTCTTTCTTTCTTTCTTTCTTTCTTTCTTTCCTTCTTCCCTCCCTTCCCTTCCCTTCCCTCCTGCCAGCTGTGGCCAGGCCGCCGCTGCTCACCCAGGCCGATGGTTTGGTAAGCGTTCTCCGGGTCGTGCACCAGGTCGCAGAGCGCCATCAAGGCCGGCTGCCGCATCAGCAGCTCGGGGTGCTGCAGCTCTTCATTGAGCTTGGGGAGGCCTCGGCGGCCAAAGGCCGCCAGGCACCTTGGTGGGGTCGATGTTGGGGGCAGCTGGGCTGAGATCCGCGGGTGCGCCATGCCGGAAGGGAGCCCGCCGAATTGCGCGCGCCGGGTTGCTAGGCGCCAGGGACGCTGGGTGGGAAAGTCCACGCGCATGCAGGTTCCGCAGCGGGGCCTTTCTGCGGGTCTACGAGAGCTCGCCCAAGCAGCTTCAGGAGCGGTCGGCTTCCCTCGTTGCTGTGCCGCGCTCAGTACCTAGCACTTGTAACTCCGTCGCATTCCACGCTCTTGGTTGCAGGGCAGCCCATTTTATAATAATAATAATAATAACAACAAAGTTGGAAGGGACCTTGGAGGTCTTCTAGTCCAACCCCCTGCCTAGGCAGGAAACCCTACACTACTTCAGACAAATGGTTATCCAACATCTTCTTAAAAACTTCCAGTGTTGGAGCATTCACAACTTCTGGAGGCAAGCTGTTCCACTGATTAATTGTCCTAACTGTCAGGAAATTTCTCCTTAGTTCTAAGTTACTTCTCTCCTTGTTTAGTTTCCACCCATTACTTCTTGTTCTACCTTCAGGTGCTTTGGAGAATAGTTTGACTCCCTCTTCTTTGTGGCAACCCCTGAGATATTGGAACACTGCTATCATGTCTCCCCTGATCCTTCTTTTCATTAAACTAGACATACCCAGTTCCTGCAACCGTTCTTCATATGTTTTAGCCTCCAGTCCCCTAATCATCTTTGTTGCTCTTCTCTGCACTCTTTCTAGAGTCTCAACATCCTTTTTACATCGTGGCGACCAAAACTGAATGCAGTATTCCAAGTGTGGCCTTACCAAGGCATTATAAAGTGGTATTAACACTTCGCGTGATCTTGATTCTATCCCTCTGTTAATGCAGCCTAGAACTGTGTTGGCTTTTTTGGCAGCTGCTGCACACTGCTGGCTCATATTTAAATGGTTGTCCACTAGGACTCCAAGATCCCTCTCACAGTTACTACTGTTGAGCAAGGTACCACATATACTGTACCTGTGCATTTTGTTTTTCTTGCCTAAATGTAGAACCTTACTTTTTTCACCATTGAATTTCATTTTGTTTGATAGCGCCCAATGCTCAAGTCTGTCAAGATCCTTCTGTATCTTGAGCCTATCTTCTGGAGAGTTGGCTATTCCTGCCAGTTTGGTGTCATCTGCAAATTTGATGAGTTCCCCATCTATTCCCTCATCCAAGTCATTGATAAAGATGTTGAAGAGTACTGGGCCTAAAACAGAGCCTTGGGGTACTCCACTGCAAACTTCCCTCCATGTAGATGCAGTTCCATTGAGCACTACACGTTGAGTGCGGTTGGTTAGCCAGTTTTGAATCCATCTGATGGTGTTGCTGTCCATCCCACATTTTTCTACTTTATCTAGAAGTAGGTTATGGTCTACTTTATCAAATGCCTTACTGAAGTCCAAGTAAACCACATCGACAGCATTCCTCTGGTCCACTAATTTTGTCACTTTGTCAAATAATGTAATAAGATTAGTCTGGCATGATCTGTTTTTGACAAACCCATGTTGGCTTTTGGTTATTACTTTGTTTGCTTCTAGGTGTTCATTGATTCGTTTTTGAAAGAATTTTGAAAGAAAACATCTCGCGTTTTCTTTCAGAATGGGCTGCCCTGCACACAAGAGCGAGGAACGCGAGGGAGCTTCAAGTGCAAAACCATGGCGAACCATCTACCACCTACCGCCCCCCTGGCCCCTCTCACCGCCCCCCTGTTGCCACCCTTGCCTCTCACCGCCCCCCTAAGGGTTCCCACCGCCCCCTGGGGGGCGGTACCGCCCACTTTGGGAACCACTGGTTTAAAACAATGTTCTTTTATTTAGCAGTCTTAAATGTCTTTGCCTTCGCCCCATTTTCATTCATAAATTTAGGAATTGGCACATATAAATGCCATTCTTTCTCAAACTTAGAGTGGCAAGTAAAACAAAATCTATATCAGTGTGGTTGATTATGGTTCACAAGAGAATTGAATCAGGCTGTCAGCAATGGTTTTAGGTATGGCATCTTCAGGCTGGAGAACTTCCTTTTCTTTATTACTAGAAAATAAATTTATGCTAGTCAGATTTAATTCCAGGAGCCCAAAAATGAAAGAAAATGCAATTGACTGTCTTAATTTCCTCTCCCCTATTATTGTCAAAAGATATTAGAGACTTAAACTGTTATTGTCTTTTTCCCACTTGAATTATGCATTAAAATGTTTTTTGCCTCTTTTCCCTAAACGTATCAAGTAACCCAAATTTGCATCTGGATTCCATCAACCTTTGTGAAGATTGCATAATCATCACAACATTATGAAATTATTTACTTGAGTAGCCCTTTGCATAAACTACATTGAATTATTTATGGTCACAAGATTTTTGTGTCTTTTCCAATGTGCTATACTCCAGATTTGCTGAAAATTAAGTTCCAAGAATTGCCAGCCAGCATGGGCACATTAGGAGCGGACCAGGTTATGGAAGCCTGTTTTACAGAATAATTTATACAAAAACAGAATCCCTCTTCCAGGAGAGACAGTTTTAGAAAACTTGTGAATCACAAATACAAGATATTAATAAACAAAATTTGAATGGATTGTGAATTTATTTCTGAATGGATTCTGTAAGCAGAAAAGAGAAAAATAATTGGGAAGATTAAAATTAGTATTTTAGGAAATTATACTATATAATGAGGAATGTGATGTGTACAAAGGCACCATCAAGACTGATAGAACATGGAAAGCTATTTCTTCTTGCAGGCTTATCTAAGATTATTCAGTGGTGGGATTCAAATTTTTTACTACTGGTTCTGTGGGTGTGACTTGGTGGGCATGGTGTGGCTTGGTGAGCATGGCTTGGGCATAGCAGGGGAAGGATTCTGTAAAATCTCCATTCCCACCTCACTCCAGGGGAAGGTTACTGCAAAATCCCCATTCCCTCCCGATCAGCTGGGACTCTGGGGACAGAGAATAGGTAGGGGCGGGGCCAGTCAGAGGTGCTATTTACAGGTTCTCTGAACTGCTCAAAATTTCCACTACCGGTTCTCTAGAACTGGTCAGAACCTGGTGAATCCCACCTCTGATTACATGGTAGGTTGTCGTTTTCTATGAGCCTGACCCAGGGGGGGGTTCCTAATTTTTTTACTACCACTCTGTGGGTGTGGCTTATTTTGTGGGTGTGGCTTGCCAGCCATGTGACTGGGTGGGTATGGCTTCTCGGACTGCTGAAGGGAGGGGAACTGAGATAGGTCCTGCCGCCCATTCCCCCTCCCCTCAGCAGCTCGAGAAGCCTCAAACGTGCAAAAATGCCTAGGATCATCACCGCGTGGCTTCTCAGACTGCTGAAGGGAGGGGAATGGAGCTAGTTCCTGCCGCCCGTTCTTTCAGCGTCTCACGCGCTCCCTCAGCCATCCTCCCCTGCTTGGACTCACTGTGGGGTAGGAAGGCAGCGCATGCGCAGTTGCCGGAATCTCAGCTTCTGGGCATGCGCAGAAGAAAAAAAATTTTTTTAATTATTTTTTTTTTAAATGGCGGCGCCTAGGCACCGGAAACCGACCGCACTGGTACTGTGACGTCACCAGTGGGCCACTACCGGTGCTATAGAGTGGACCGCACCGGTAGGAACCCACCACTGGCCTGACCCGAACTGCAATCCAAGCAGTTATGAAGCATCTTTATACAATTTTTCAGGAGCTTTAATTCGTATTAGCTAATAGCAATTTTAGATAACAAGTAATACCATTTCTATCAAGAATGAGCAAACTTTTTTCATATTCTTAAATTTATAGATATGAATGAATGCAGCTTCTCAGAATTTCTCTGCCAGCATGAATGTATTAATCAGCCAGGGAGTTACGACTGTTCCTGTCCGTCTGGCTACGTTCTTGTTGAGGATACCCGGTGTCAGGGTAAGAATATTCCATACATTTTGTCTTTTAAATATAATTAGAGGGCAAATAAGTCAGTAGTTATTCTTCTGGAAATAATAGAAATAATAGTAATGCATAAGGGAATCAGATTTAGCAAATTTCATTACAAAAAGATAGTATTGAAAGCTATTACACAATATCACTGAATCATATCTAAATGAGAAATGTTAATGGATTTTCTGGCTAACCAACTATTTTCCAGAGCAGCTAAAGGTCACCTAATGCTGTTATACTTTTCTACACATATTGTATTTTGTATATTGCATCATATTTTGCAATAGGGAAGGCTTTTATGGAGAAAACTGATACTATACTAATTGCATTCTTATTTACTAGCTATGAATAGCAGAGGACTTTTTAAACATTCTGAAAGTATTTTGTGGCTGCAAAACTTTTATTTATGTATCAAGGGAGCACATTTCAAAATAACTGTTGATTGACTTACTTGGCAGAACTAAGCTTTTATAACACAATTTCCTTTTCAGTAGTTTCCTTACCCTTTTTTCTTTGTTTGCTGAGTTATGCTGAATATAAATATAAGATTATTCAGTACATAGCCTTCATGTGGGTATGCCATACTAGTAGTTTATAAATTTTCTATTTCTTATTTAGGAAGACGCCAAGATCAGTAAGCTTGTTACCTTTCTTCCTCCAAAAAGCAATGCAATTGGTGTAGCTAATGAAATACAAATAAGTAGATTTACAGACAACCAATTGTTCATACATTTATATCCAAACCAAGAAAGGATAGTATAAAACTTGTAGTGAAAACACAGTTTCTATCAGGTGTATCCGCAGGCTATGGCTAAAAGGTCAAGATGTCAGCCACCATGGTATAATCCAGTGATGGCTAACCTTTTTCTCGTGTGCACTGGCACCCATAATGCAATCCGTGCATGACACCAGCAGTGGGTTGCTCCCGGTTTGGCGAACCGGTAGAGGCGGCGGGAGGCTCTGCCCACATGCCGGGATGCTTCTGTGTATGCACAGAAGTGTTGCGCACACGTGAACCGGTAGCGACGGGATTTACAACCCACTACTGCATGATACCCCTGCGTGCCCCGCCCCTGCCCCCGCACATGCACACACATGACCCCCCACGCTCCTCCTGCCCCCTGCGCATGTGTGCATGATCCCTCATGCTCTTCCGTGCATGCATGTGCCCCTTTGCACCCCCTGCCCCCCACGCATGTGCGTGCAACCCCCCCACCCCCATGCATGCACTTGCATCTACCGCATGCACCCTGCCCTCTGCACATGCACGGCAGATACCCGAAAACCAGCTGGCTGGTGGGAGGCACGCGCACATGCGCGATGGACCCAAGCTGGGTGATGGCTTGCGTGCCTGCAGAGAGGGCTCTGGGTGCCATCATAGGTTTGCCATCACGGGTATAATCAAAGTTCCACCTTTTTTTTTGTTTTTATTTTTTATGTGCAGGCTTTGATCAAATCATTGTGACCATCATCTTGATCTTTTTTTTTAACCATAGCATGTGGACTCTCCTGACCTCTGGTAATGTTAAATGAGAGTCAGTCTTGTATAGTAATTAAAGTGTTGGGCTACAAATGGGTAAACCCAAGTTTTAGTGTAACTTGAAAGATGTAGGGCACCTATCAAGATAGTGGGGGGCAGTCACCCTCTCTCAGCCAAACCTACCTCACAGGATTTATTATTACAAGACATGGCATAGAAATTTGATAAATAAAATAAAAAATAAAATATTATGGGAAACATAGGGGAAGTGCTATGCATGCTGCCTTAAGTTCCTAAATGAAAAATGGGATATAAATAACATTTTTTATAAAAGCTGTGTGTACTAAATGCTCATTTTTAATTTAATTATTTGCTGTATTTCTGTACCACTTTTCATTTAAAAAGTTGAAGAAATTAACAAAAAATTATGCTAAAAAGAGGTGAAAATTACAATAGAAACACAACTCTGAAATGATTAAAACACCAAAAACAAATTAATAAAATAATAACAGTAATTAGGGCATGTAATAAAAAAAATACAGAAACCAATAGAAGGCTTGGGTAAACAGATAAGTTTTTAATTTATGATGAAACCAGCCTATCTTAGTACTATATTATGAACTCATATTCATAATATGCAATGACATGGAATGAACTCGAGTGAGCTCGCCTCACAAGGATCAACCAGCCATGAGAGTCTCCATAAACTCATTTAGGAACTCAAGGCAGTATGCTGTTTGTAGAGATTTCCAAATGGGTTGATGAGTTTGCTCCTTATGTTTAGTATTTTTACATATAAGATTGGCCTTGTCAGTTTCTATCTTATCTACAGTACATGTAACAATTATGAATATATCCCTCTCATCTGGTGCATTCCAACATATAATAATCAGCCAAAAGTTATTTCCTTTTGCCAAAAATATACTGGCTTACACACTGGAAAATTTATTTCAAGACTATGTAGTAGATGAGATTACCCAGATATTTCACAAATTATGCTATAGTTTTCCCCAAGAGCAAGCAAGTTCCACGGGTCTCTTAAGGTTTCATTCTTCCAGTCATTTGTGATATGTTCTCTTTTCTGTGAAGCATATTTCATTTATACAAAATGTTTGTTCTCCTGCACAGATGAACATTGTGGAGAAGGCTGATCCTAGATCTACTTTGACTATAAAAGCTACTAAACATATTTCAACTATTAGTTCCCAATGCCTGTCAATGGCAATTAGCAAGGAAACAAGTATTTTTGTTTTAGTTTGCTAAAGACAAGAGATACTGTGATGATTTTAAAAAAAACATACTACTGAAAAATATACTGTGAAAAATTATCAGAAATGGAGAAGTGAAATAAGTTATGTGGTTTTTGTAACCAATGTTAAGTAACCTCTTTAGAAATCTAATCCTTCTCAAAATCTGAAGTAAAATCTGCTGGTGACCTTCTACTGCTGCACCATAGAGAGTATTTTAACTTACTGCACCTGTGTATGGTTTGCCAATTGCACAGTGGCAGATAGGACAGCACTTTAGAGGGTTAACGTCATTGCCCAGAGGAGAGATTGCCCTCTTCCCCTCTTTGGAAGAGCTTTATAGGTCCCGCTGCCTTAAGAAAGTTCAAAACATTCTTAAAGATCCATCTCATTCTGGGCAACCTTTTTTTGAACTATTACCATCTGGCAGACGGTACAGGATAATAAAAACAAGGACAAATAGGCTGAAAAACAGTTTCTATCCCAGGACAGTAACCATATTGAATTCTACTGTATAGTGCAATATTAATGCAATATCAGGGGTTTTCAATTCAATTGTATTGACGCAGTGGCGCAGTGGTTAGAATGCAGTATTGCAGGCTACTTCTGCTGACTGCCGGCTGCCTGCAATTTGGCAGTTCGAGTCTCACTGGCTCAAGATTGATTTAGCCTTCCATCCTTCTGTAAAATAAGGACCCAGTTTGTTTGAGGACAATATGCTGATTCTGTAAACTGATTAGAGGGCTGTAAAAGCACTGTGAAGCAGTATATAAGTCTAAGTGTTATTGCTGCTATTGCTAAATGTCATATTATGGAAGGGGACTATCAGATAGGACTGTTGCAAATTGCAGTCTTAAATCTTAGTCACTTAAAATATCCCAGCCTTTATGGCAGATATTTTATTTATTTATTTATTTATTTTGTCAAGTACGTGTTGGTAATATACATAGATATAACATTGTTTATATACATAAAATGAGTACTGATAAGAGGGAACATTAGGACAGGGACGGTAGGCACGCTGGTGCTCTTATGTTTTTATTATGAATGAACAATGTGTATTAACACATTTATTACAATGCCATATTGTCTGGTTTATTTCTTCATTTTAGATATTAATGAATGTGAGGTTGGGAATCACACTTGTAACCTGCAGCAAACATGTTTTAATGTCCAAGGAGCATTCAAATGCCTCGACCCAGTAAGATGCGAGGATCCTTATATCCGGATCAATGAAAAGTAAGTAATTTATTAATAGAAAAAATTTGAGCAATCATATTCTCCAGCAAGCACATTATATAGTGCTTGGTTACTTTTCAAATTGCACTTGCTGTTTTCGGTTGCTAGCCCTGTTCAATCTTGATTTTAGAATGCATTCTCCCATTATTTTTGAGAGATGAAATTGACCAATGATAGAAAATATTTATTTCCTAAAAATATCAAGGGTTGGATTGCCACTTGTTGAGTGCATAGTTATTGTCAAATCCAAGTTTCTTGCTGGGTAACATATAAAATAGTCAATAGCTAAAAATGTAGTTTTTATGATATGCATGTCTTTCTAAACTAGCATTTTCAAATGTACAAAATATTTGTCAACACGGTCAATTTTCCATAATTTCATTCTAAACTCATTCCTTCAAGTTTTCTCCTCTCAGAATGGAAATGTTCAATGATAAAACCTTATAAAATAGTTCTTTATTGGATCACCAGGTGGCAGAATACTCAGCTATTTACACTTCTTGAAATAGAAGAAGTGCTTATGAAATAATAAGAGCATTTATTATAATCATGTTCTCCTGTAATATATTCAGTTGTCTTTAAAATTGAGTTTTTAATTATAGATATTTCATAAGTATGTTATTAATACATTGCTTATCACCCATCCTCTCTTAAAGGCCCTTCTGTCATCTCTGATCTCTTTTCAATGTTAAAAGTGGAATGTCATATACATAATTAAACACCTAGAGAAACAAAAGAAATGGAAAATAACATTTTAAAAATGTTTCTTCAGGCAATGATTTATGCCATGCCAGAGTTTAGATTTATGAATTCAAACTATAAATATTTTGACAATAATTTATGCTCAAATAATTTGTGCGTACCAAATTAAATAAACCTGATATACTTTTTTACATTCATTTTTTTCTGTCATGTATATTACATTATAACAAGGATCATCATCTTATTTTTGAAATGAAAGCTATCCTTTTATGTTCTGCAATATTTTACTCTTTATATTATTCTTTATATTTTCACATCATCCACTGACCAAGCCTTTGAGAGGCGCGGTAGCTCAGTAGCTTAATGACGCTTTGCTTCAGCGGTTCAAGTACTAGCACTTTGTGGCAGGGTGAACTTCCATGACTTGTCTCAGCTTCTGTCCACCTAGCAGTTTGAAAGCATGTTATATGTGAGTAGATAAATAGGTACCACTTCGGTGGGGAGATGAGTTGGTGCTTTGTGCAGGCAGTCAGATTCCTGCCGGCTCTGAATCTTCCCGATTGTGACGCCGCCATTTCGAAGGCAACTCCAGGGAAGGGAGAGGGCCTTGTGTGATGCTGCAGAAGCTGTTTGTCTTTCTTTCTGGTATGAAAGCAGCTCGCCTTCTTGTGGCGCATCATGGGAAGTGCACAAGCATGTCTCACAACAGAACTGGTAAATTGGTAGCCAAACTACTACTCTGCAATAGCATTGTGGTCTCCTGGATAATGTAACACAATACTCTAATAACAACCAACAACAACAACAAATCTTTGGGCCATTTGCAAAATGTGTAGATCAATAAAATACAAAATAAAATATTAAAACATCCAAACAGATACATTAAGATTTAACTATGTCAGCATAAAAATAGCACTTATGTGTTTGATGTTCAGCAACAAAGAAAGTAGCATTCTTATTTGCTTATATTATTTTGAGTATAACAGCAAAAATAATAACAGGTATGAAATTATAGCTAATATAATAGTTCACCATAATGCACCGTAATAAATTTGTTAAGCTTTATTAAAATCATATTAAAAATATACCACATCCTTGTAAATCAGTAGGCTGATAGATGAACAAAAATGTCTAGTGCAGTCTAAACATTTGGCTAACTATGCAACCATAGTCAATAATAATAGTATTCTTCTTTTTGTTCTACCAGTCATTGTATATGTCCAACTGAAAACCCTAGCTGTAGAGATCAGCCATTCACCATCTTGTACAGAGACATGGATGTATCAGGACGTTCTGTGCCCGCCGATGTATTTCAGATGCAAGCAACCTCTCGCTACCCTGGTGCTTATTACATCTTTCAGATTAAATCAGGAAATGAAGGCAGAGAATTCTATATGCGGGTGAGTGAGATTTACGCATAGACCCTTTCATTGTTTTCTTTTCAAAATAATCTGTATTATTTTAAGGTTACTGTTTAAACAATAAAATCACAAAAATATTCATATTATAAAGAACACTAGATGAATGCCATTACCTGAGATAAAGAAAAAGACAGTTTCAGACATTTCACGGGCAGTGTTGTCTTTACTTAGCAAGTATTGGAGATAACATGGACGTTACCTACACAACAACCTGTTTGTGACTTTTTCAGGGGGCTATATGCTAACTGGGAAAATGGTGTTGATTAGATGGAATTTCCACCTTACTCAATATACTCATTTTATTTTTGAGCACTGTAGAATAGGCAGTGAGGCAGAAGAGAGAGCCTTAATTCACTCCAGAACTTGACACAGTGAATTAAAGTCTTCTCCCCAAGAAGATTATGAAGGCTAGATGGGGATGCGATTTTAAGTGGCCTTTGACAAAGCAATTTCCACCTTCTCAAACGCTTCCATCAGTGGAAAGAAGGAAGAAGCAAGGGGAACAATTCAGAACCTATTTCTTTGAAACTAAACTTATACAAACTCTGGAAACCAAGACTGGCTCTATTGTTTCAAGTTGTGTTTGCAGCTACTGGGAACCAAATCAGGTGAAAAATCAGTTGTTTAAATAATCAGTTATTAAATAAATATGATCCTCCCTCCCTATGTTTTTTGACCTTGGCCTTTTTTCTTTTGAGCTATTTCCCCAATCTGTTCCTTCCCCACAAGGGAGTGAAATATCCATCCTATTTGCTACTACAACTCTTGCAGAACATTAGTAGCAGTCAACAAATAAAGTCAATTTTAAAAAAAGGAACCAGAAAAAGCAGCAGTCAATGTGGGCAACAGCTCTTCGCATTCGTATTTATCCAACACTAGATCCATACAAGTGAAATGGCAATTTGGTTTCAGTGCAAACTGCTGGTGCAGGACTCTGTTCAGACGCAGACAACTCTCCCCAACCAATACATTCTAGAGTACTGGAGTACATTCTAGCTCAGCACCAACACCACACTCTGGTTTGGCGCAGATCTGCTATAAGTGTTCTTCATAGTGATTATGGTCATAGCCTTGAGACATCAACAAAAATAAATCTTCCATAACAGAGCCATGATTTGTTACATATATTTAAGAAGACAAGAAGACATTTAATAAGAGCCGAGGTGGTGCAGCGGTTAGAGGCAGTACTGCAGGCCACTTTAGCTGACTGTGATCTGCAGGTCAGCGGTTCAAATCTCACCGGCTCAAGGTTGACTCAGCCTTCCATCCTTCCGAGGTAGGTAAAATGAGGACCCAGATTGTTGGGGGCAATATAAATATACATTGCTTACTGGTGTAAACCGCTTAGAGAGTGCTTGCACTATGAGGCGGTATATAAATCTCCCAAATAAATAAATAAATAAAGACAGCTTTTGGCCACATCCTATGCTTGAAGTATTTCAATATTTTTCCTTGGCTTTCTCCATGCAGCAAACTGGACCTATCAGTGCCACTCTTGTGATGACCCGTCCTCTGAAGGGACCACGTGACATGGTGTTGGACCTGGAGATGGTCACTGTTAACACTGTCATCAATTTCAGAGGAAGTTCTGTCATTCGACTGAGGATTTATGTATCACAATATCCCTTCTAAACCTAGACTGGCCTTGCTTTCTTTAAAACTACCACAGCAGCAGCTGAAAATGGACCCTTTTCTGCACAAACTTTTTTTCCCCTCAGGAGTCAATTCTTCTAACAATCCAACCTGAAATTAGTATTAAAACATGTTACAATGGTTCATATTACAATAACTGGACAATACTTCTTGTGGTTTAAAGACACCTGAGCTTTGACTTATCAGTGGATTCCATAGAGTTATTTTATTTTATTTTGCTCATGAGTGTTTAGATACTTTGGTCTTCCTTTCCAAACTTTTTCTAAAGTGTGATTAAAAGCTTTAAAAACTGTGACGATTTTCACTGTAATGGCAACGCTGCCTAGCCAAGACACTAGATAAACTGGGAAAAGTTAGCTTCTACTGTTCTGTTTTCTAAAAATGAAAGAAAAACAAGTAAAAATGCTTGTGGGACCAGGAAAGCATCAGCTACTCTCTCCCTCAAAAGAAATTATGGAATAATCTCATTCCGAACCCTGGGTCTGATTCAGGGGGAATAATTCCTTATTGGCTTTGCTTTATACCCCTTTCTTACTTCCAGGCCAGGGAATTGACTGCCTGGATATTTTAACTAGAATCTAAACCAACCACAGTAATTACGCCTGCTTAAGAGAACTTTGTGCTGTACTTCTTGAATATACCCACTTACACTCTAGTCCCGTGATGGCGAACCTATGGCACGGGTGCCACAAGTGGCACGCGGAGCCATATCGGTGGGCACGCGAGCTCAGGTCCGGCGTGCATGTGTGCACCAGCTGGCTGATTTTCGGGCCTTCTGGGCCCACTGGGAGTCGGGAAACAGGCTGTTTCCAGCCTCCAGAGGGGGTGGGGAAGGCCGTTTTTGCCCTCCCCAGGCTCCTAGAAAGGCTCTGGAGCCTGGGGAGAGCGAAAAATGGGCGTGCCATTGCATGCTGGGAGCAGGGGGGTCATGTGTGCATGTGCGGGGGTGCATGGAATTATGAGTGTGGGCACGCACACACGTGATCCCCCACATTCACCCCCCCCTTCACTGCTCTAGTCAGTGTACTCTGTTCTTAAAATAGAGATAATTTTCAAAAACAGCTTTCTGAAATAACATAGATGGCATGTCAAGCTTAATGCTCAACTTTAAAAGATTTTTTTAAAAAGTCATTTCAGGCACAAGAAGTCAGGCACACATAACATAATTCTTTGGATATTGGCCATTATGGATAGTATGCATGTAACTTAATGACATACTTTACAATATTTACTCAAAAAGGGGCCATTATCTTTTCATTATCTATTCTAGGCTCATTTCCTTAATAGTCTCGAAGCAGCCCACTGCTGCGTAATGATAGCTCAATATGAAGTCAGCAGAAAAAATCCACACTTACAGGTCATTTTAGCAACTCTTAACAATTTTATTATGCTTATTTTATATTACTCTTCTTTTTTCTGCATAGGAACAGACATGTGTCTGAAATTCAAGAAAAATGATACCCAGGCTAGTAATAAGGATGGCTTAATAAGAGAGTATATAAGTTCCTAGCTTAGTCCCCAGTCTTTCCAGTTAAAGACCTCAGGAAGCAGAATGGCAAAACCTCTATCTAATGCTTCAAGTAACAGCCACAGCCATTCAATTGCCTAGTGGTTTGACTGAAGTGGTGCAGTGGTTAAATGCTGCGACTGCGGGCTGACTGCTAGTTCAGCAGTTCAGCTGTTCAAATCTCACTAGGCTCAAGGTTGACTCAGCCTTCCATCCTTCCGAGGTCGGTAAAATGAGGACCCAGATTGTTGGGGGCAATATGCTGAACTCTGTAAACCGCTTAGAGAGGGCTGCAAAGCACTATGAAGCGGTATATAAGTAAAGTGCTATTGCTATAAAGTGCTATTACCTTGAAAAAGGTAGCTTTTTCTGTGTATTAAAAAACTAGATGTGTTCTATTCAGTAACATATGTTCTACATACAGATAGTCCTTGATTAACAGCCACTCGTTCAGCAACAGTTTTAAGTTATGACAGCTCTGAATGAGGCAACTTGCTGTTGGTCCTCAAAGTTGCACCTGTTGTGGCATCTCTGGGGATCACATGATCACAATTTGAGTGCTTGGCCTGGGAATTCAGTGGTTAGAATGCAGTATTGCAGGCTAACTCTGCCCACAGTTTAGAGTTTGATCTTGACAGGCTCGAGGTTGACTCAGCCTTCCATCCTTCACTAAAATGAGGACCCAGATTGTTGGGGGCAATATGCTGACTCTGTAAACCACTTAGAGAAGGCTGTAAAGCACTATGAAGCGGTATATAAGTCTAAGTGCTATTACTTGGCAACTAGCTTGCAATTATGACACTACATGCAATCACATGACTGCATGACATGTCCTGCAGTCATGTGATTGCCATTTGCAACCTTATTGCTGGTTTCTGGCAAGCAGTCAATGGGGAAACAAGCAGGAGGTCGCAAATGGTGATCATGTGACATAACGAACACAGGATTTGCCTAATGACCTCAAATGGAAATGCCAGGTGACACGCTTTTATAACCGTGTTGGTTAGTGATGGACTTCCTCATCCCAATTGCTGTTGTTACCCAATGTCTACCTGCAGGCATTACATTAAAACATACAGGTAGTCCTGGACTTAAGGCCACAATTGGACCAGAATATTCATTCTAAATTGTTATAAGTTATAAAGCAGTCATCATGACTGGAACCAATTTTATGATCATTTTTATCGTGGTCATTAAGTGAATCACTGGTTATTAATCATGTGGTCAATAATGTCTCTGGAGATTCTCAGTCAACCAGGTCATGTTTGTCCCAAAGATTCTTTTCAAAAGGCAACTGGACTTTCTTGGTTCTTTCCTTGAAAACATTTCGCTTCTCATCCAAGAAGCTTCTTCGGTTCTGACTGAATGGTGGGGAATGGAAGGATTTATATTCTTATATTTATATTCTTTCCACCATTCAGTCAGAACTGAAGAAGCTTCTTGGATGAGAAGTGAAATGTTTTCAAGGAAAGAACCAATAAAGTCCAGTAGCCTTTTGAAAAGCACCTTTGGGACTATGTGGCCAATAAGTGAAACCAGGTCACCCAGTTGGCTCTGTGCCTAAGGTGTGGCTAGATCTCACTGTTTGGAACTTTACCAGTAAACCAAACTAGCCCTTTTACAGCTCTTTTATATATATAGGAATAGTTTATCTCTTAGGTATTCCAATACATGAATTACTTCATACTTTACTATATTATGAACATTTTTAAGATTGCCACTATGGATAAGATCACATAAGATTAAGGAAACACTAACTAGCTATGCTGAATCTGATTTCTGAAGCATATTCAAAATAATGTATGTGGTCCAAATTTCAACAGCAGCTCAGTAAGGATTAGATTTTTTAAAAGCTGATTGCACCTGTCCTGGGATTTGAGATCATAGTTGTGATTGCACTTGCACACATATTTGGGGAACATTTATTTATAGGAGTAAAGATTATAGTAGCAACGGACGTAATTCTGTCATTTGCTTGAACATGTATTTTTAAAAGTTGCTTTCCTGCACATATGCTTTGTAATAATTTCAATAACTCAAACAATACACTGATTTTTTTTAAACTGTATTTTTATTTTTAATTGTTTTAATTTTTCACTGGTTTCACCAGGTTTCCTGGAAGAAAAATATATTGTTCAGAACCAAATTGTGAACATACAAGTTCACTAAGGGACTATATTTTTCTGAATGTTCTGATCACGTAAGAGGCTTTATTCCTAGTATAGCTGTGCTTAATTTATAAGTTGTTTAAACTTTTATTCAAAGTAAAAAAAAGATGTGCAGATTTTTTTAAAAAAGGGAAATTATATTTGGCAACGTATCTAAGTTTGGACTCTAAAACAGCAGCAAACCTTGGATGACTTCTTCCGAATAATTATAATTACTTCAGACTATGTGAAGATCATGAGTAGCTTCCTTGCCAGTTCAAGGAAAGGCTTGAGAACATTTTTTCTCTTATCAAAGTTCCCAAAACTTGTTCCAAAGTTTTACTGTTGCTCATGCATATAATGCTGAACTATCTTTTTGCTTATGTCCAAAACAGGTATTTTACATGTGCATGTGGAAAAATATGTAATAGTTATTTGGTCGTCCATTTTCTGGAGGAGTAATTTTGTACTATTGGCTAATAATGTGGCTTTTCTCCCTAACAATCGAATGACCATCTACTAGTGCTTTACTGAAATGGTTTTTTTTCCTACTCCAGCTCACCCACAAAAGGGAACCCCCCCTCTGCAGTGCATGATATGATGAAGCAACGCAACTGTGTCAGTGTTGCTTGAACACAAAGGGTCAGAAATATTTTTTCTTTGCTGTATAAAAAGCCAATATTAATGGCGAAATACTTCTATGAAAAATGTGCTGAGGAAATTATTAATCAGAGAAAACCCTGCTGAAATATATGGAAATTATTAAGTAAATAAACTATGCCTGAAGACATTATTTTGCTTCTGGGTGGTTCTCACGCATTGCTGTAGGTTTTCCAGCAGAATTTATCAGTAGAGTGTGCTGTTTGGCTACTATTGTAGAGATAAAAGGCTACCAAAAGTCATAATTTGTTACTTTTCCATACAGTGCTAAGGTTAAATACATTATGCAAACCAGAAAACTAAGTCAGATTTGGATTTTTAAAAAAGAATTATTGTTTTATCCTGCCTTTTATTTTTTTATAAATAATAAAGACAGGATAAATAATTTAAGACAGCAAACACAGCAAATACTCCTGCCTCCTACTTTTTTTGTGGGGGCAGGCACTCAGATAACCCTCTGAGGTCGGTTGGGCTGAGAGCGCCCAGTTGAACCGCACAGATACAGGAACATGTTGGTTTTGTCTTTAAGTATAATTTAATTATATGTTTGCCATAATAAAGGCAGAATTAAACAAGCAAACAAACAAATAGTATAATCAGTCAGTTAAACCAGTATTTTCCCTCATCCACTCTTCTGTTTCAGCCATAAAGGAATAGGAATCCAGGAGTGATTTATTGCTATCTGTACCAGTATTGCGAATTTCCTCCCATGTCACCTTATGACTCTACAGCAGACAGCTATTTCTAACTCTCCTTTCTATCTCCTGCAGTGTTAAGTAAAGGCATTAATTACACTTGGTTGGCAATATCTCAGACTGGCAGACCATTATCCTCAATCTTCTTCCAGAATATGGACCTTTGGTGCAGATTATCATTTCCTTTCTGTACTACTTTATGGCATTCAGGCAACTCTGCTACTCTTCAGTCCAAGTAGAGTAGGAACAAACAAGCCTTCAGCAGTTCCAGATCCTAGTCCAGCATGATTTTCAGTCATCTTTTGTCCTCCCTCGTTGTCCTTTTGCTAACCAGTTTAGTCACATTTATTTTCTTGCCTGCCTTTTATGACAACTGCTGTCATAAAACTCTTATCTCATTAGTTTATTAGACTATCACAATAAAGTGTAGGTCTGATGAAAGAATGGCAGATAGTCCAGCTGCAGCCGTCACATATTGAATGCATGCAATCCATACACATCAACATAGCAGGTAATGACATGGTTTTCCGGTCTGATAAACAAACTTTAATTGGCTAGATGCCAACATGCTAAATCACAAATTGCAGATTACAAAGTTCAAATCAAACTATAACATTGCATGCCATGTTGAACAAACTAGGTCTTAATGTGACTCATATTGTTTCATCTTTGTTTATTTATGTTGGAATGCATCTGCTATTCCCCCATATATTCTTGAGAATAGGGAATCTATTTATTAGTGTTAAGTGTTCCTAAGCACCAAATGGATAGTAGAACTAACTGGGGGATTAAGACCAGATAAAGTACTCCAAATATGTACAGACAAAAGCAATGTTATACTAAATCAACTATGACAATTATATAAGTCTAGTTGAATATATTATTACTGTAGCGTAGATTAGCTTACTTGAACTTCTGATGTACATTTCCTTTTCTGAAGCTGTGTCTCCAATTAACTCTGTAATTTATCTTTTATGTATGAATTGAAAAATGTATAGCTGCTTCTACATTCCATGAAGGCCTTCCCCCAGACCCTAGGACCCTCTTCCCTATTTCCTCATTCTTGTTCACTTATATTGTAACCCTATTGCTACTGCCTTATTTATAGTTTATTGCAATTATCCAGATGTTTAGTCTGGATTTGGCATTTTTATCCGCCTATCAAATCCTTCCCAATGATATGGGATAAGCAGTTGTTGTTTGAAGATGTTAAATGACAACCATAGATTGATATCTTGATGTATTAATTTAGTCCCAATCAACCTGAATTAATACTGTTTATCTGGGAGTAAGCTCTATTTACGATAGTAGGATTTACATCACAATGAGTACAGAATTTATTAACAGTAATTGCAGAGACAACTTACTACAGAGACAACTTACTACTTTTAAAAAGTTCACAGAATACATGAGACTTGCTTTTCAGGAACTTCAGGATTAATTTTCTTGATCAATAGCCATTCAGCTTGAATTATGTCCTCTGGTCATTCAGGCTTCAAGTAATCTTAAATAACTTTATGCAGTCTATAGATTAAGAAATTCACAGTCTGAAGTTTATAAATTCCAAGCACATTTTCTGAAATTTTCTATCCATCAGTTACTTTATTTTTTTTCAGATTGTATTGTATTGTACTTACACAGGAAAATATTTCAAGTTGATCTACATGACAGATTATTCTCTAAGTAGTTTTCTCCACTGGAATGTTCTATAAAGTTTTATGGGGTATATTTGGAATGTAGTTTGGCATCTAACCTAGCCAATCTTCCAGACAGGGTTGTTATGAGGAAAATATCTATGGAGATTCTCAGTCATCCAGGTCATGATTGTTCCAAAGATGCTTTTTTTCCCCAAGAGGCAACTGGACTTTCTGGTTTTTCTTTGAAGACATTTCACTTCTCATCCAAGAAGCTTCTTCAGCTCTGTGGGGAAAATAGGAGGTGGAAGATATATTGGATAAATTCCCCACCTTGAGTTATTTCTAAAAATAATAAAATAAAACAAATAAATAATAAAAGGTAGGATACAAATAAATATATAAATAATAACATATTGGATAATAATGATTTCTAGCCTAAATAATTCTGGGAGTTGCACATCTGAAGTGGTTCTGGTTGAGGAAGGTTAATCTAACCATACTCATGGTCTCTGGGCCATTACTTTATGCATTAAATAAGCCAAATTGTCTCTCAATATATTAGCATGGTCTTTACAAAATAATAACTGTTTATAAACAGTTGTCACAATATTATAAATTAAATACTCAAAAATATAAAGAGACATGGAATATGCAAATGGAACATCTAATTAACAAATACCAATGAAAGGCCACTACTACTTATCCTTCATATTTCTATTGATTTAATATTACAATTAATTCAACAAATATTATTGCATTACATATATTTTTCTCTTATCTGTTAATTGATCCAACATGGTTTTATATGATATGGTGATGTGCTTCTTTTGGGGAAGTTATTTCACATATTAATTTTATTCTAGAGCATACACAGTAACTTGTGTAGATCTTTATCATTTTTGATTATGAGAACTTATGTGCTACTTCACTCAAATGACACTAGGTAACATACAAAGATCAACAATAAATGGCAATATAACAATGCATCAAAAAATTAACATACATGCATATGCATATATATAATCTCCCTTTCCTGGTGAAGAGCTGATAGGGAAGAGAACCTGGCCTAGAGGTTAAAACTCCTGCCTTACAAGCAGACTGTCCAGGTTCAAATCCCACTAAGGGTATGGCTATCTGACGAGAGCAAATATAACTCGAAATAGATCTATAATAGTCTCCCTTTATTTTCATTTATCAGCAAAAAATGTTACATGTGTGTGTGTGTGTGTGTGTGTGTGTGTGTGTGTGTGTGTGTAACATTTTTGCTGATAAATGAAAATAAAGGGAGACTATTATAGATCTATTTCGAGCTATTTTGCTCTCGTCAGATAGCCATACCTGTAGTGCAGTGGTTCCCAACCTTTCTAATGCCGCGACCCCTTAATATAGTTCCTCATGTTGTGGTGACCCCCAACCATAAAATTATTTTCGTTGCTACTTCATAACTGTAATTTTGCTACTGTTATGAATCATAATGTAAATATCTAATATGCAGGATGTATTTTCATTGTTACAAATTGAACATAATTAAAGCATAGCGATTAATCACAAAAACAATATGTAATTATGCCAGATCAGAAATTCTCGGGCCAGTCTTTGCAAGAGCACAAGGAATATCATCTTCCACAACAAGTCTACTTCTGTATTTAGACTTGATAACCAACAAGTGTACAGCAATATTTCTCAATCTCAGCAACTTTTAAGGTGCCTGGACTTCAACTCTCAGAATTGAGAGCAAAGCTGGCCCCTTAGCTGATGCTGCCAAAGCTCGGCCGCCAGGCGTCACAAATGCCTCTCACCGAATGGCACCTCTCCCGACCAATCGGAGGGCTTGGGCAAGTTGAGTCGATATGGCCAGGCTTGTGGCGGGGGGGGGAGCTGAGGATGCCGGGACGACCCCTGGGAAATGGTCATTCGACCCCCAAAGGGGTCCCGACCCCCAGGTTGGGAACCACTGCTGTAGTGGGAATTGAACCTGGGCAGTCTGCTTGTAAGGCAGAAGTTTAATCTCTAGGCCACAAGGTTCTCTTCCCTATCAGCTCTTCACCAGGAAAGGGTTATATATGTTTATTCTGTCGAGTATATATATATATATATATATATATATATATATATATATATATATATATATATATATATATATATATATATATATATATATATATATATATATATATATATATATATATATATATATATATATATATATGCGGTGGCTCAGTGACTAAGACACTGAGCTTGTCCATCAGAAAGGTCGGCAGTTCAGCGGTTCAAATACCTAGTGCCACATAACGAGTGAGCTCCTGTTACTTGTCCCAGCTTCTACCAACCTAGCAGTTTGAAAGCATGTAAAAATGCAAGTAGAAAAATAAGGACCACCTTTGGTGGGAAGATAACAGCATTCCATGCGCCTTCGGCGTTTAGTCATTCCAGCGACATGACCACGGAGACATCTTCGGACAGTGCTGGCTCTTCGGCTTTGAAATGGAGATGAGTACCGTCCCCTAGAGTCAGGAACAACTAGCACATATGTGCGAGGGGAACCTTTACCTTTTATATATGATACTGAATTTAGATTCTTTGCTGTATAAAATACAGTGGTACCTTGGTACTCAATTGCTTTAAAACTCATCGAATTTGGTACTCTACTCATTTTGACATGAACATTTTGTCCTGGTACTCATTATTTGTTTAGTACTCAATGCCCAAGCTAGAATTGGTAGGGGTTGGCTGCCTTGACTCACTACATTATTCCTGAACAGAAAAATTTGTTTGGTACTCATTGTTTTTCGTATTCATCGCATCTCCCAGAACCAATTAATGATGAGGTACTACTATACATGCTCTATATTGAATGTAATCCTTCCTAGTACAGATGATATTACAAAGCCCTTCACAGGTAATTATCTAGTTCCTTCCCAGTTCATATGAAAATATCAGTTGAAACACATCATCTGAGTACACTAGTTTGTTGGAACAGGGACAGGTACTGGTAAATAAATAACTAAAACATATGAAGGGCTGAAAATCAAGCAATGAGAAGTCAATTAAGTGCTTAAAGATGCATGCCACAGAATTGTTTTCTGAATCTGGTGGAGGGAATATTTCAACTTCCCCTGTCATTTTGCATATGGCAGGCATGCACTGAAAGTCAAGTTGATCTCTAAGCTGCTGTGAAATGAATGCCTTCTCATGCCTGAGAATAAAAATAAGGCATTGGTAGCCAGGCATCAGAATAATTGCAACAGAAAGACATCTTCAGGCAATACGATGTTGGCGTATTTGAAAAGGTATTATTTGTTAATGATCAAAAAATAATTAAGTTAATATATTTGAAATGGCATTTATCATGTTTGAACCATCATGTTTTAAGAACCTAATCAACTGGTGAACAAATCCTTTTTAAAATGCTATTCTATTTTATTACATTTCAGAAACACTACAATTAAGAAATATTTTTAAAAGGAAATGGGAAAATGAAAATAGAAAAATAATCCTATAGGTTAAATCAAAAACTTTTTTAAAAAAGCAACACATCTATGAGCCTAAATTATAGATCTATTTCTCTGTAAATTTAGCATGATAGATAGATAACATGCTATTACTATGCAAAGCTTCATATATTTCAGTGTTGCGATTCAGTTTTAAACAATGAATTGAAAGAAGTTGCTGGGAGTTAGGGCAGTTTAGACACTGAAAAACTACTTGAACACCATTGGCTTTGACAAAATCACCATCAGTCAACTGCAAAAGGCAGCTTTGCAATTCACCAACATCTGCTTATCCCAGGTCCTTTGGAAAGACTCGACAGGTGGACAAAAATGCCAAATCCAATATAAATACCTGGCTGACTATGTGATGAACCATAATAATAATTAAACTAGTCAATCGGAATTGTATTGTCCAGTTTTGCTGCTCCATCAGTACAAAACTAATTGCTGACAAATTTTTAAAATCAACATTCAGAGTCAAGATACAAACAATCTTCAAAGTGTACATGAACAGCTTTTTGTCATGGTCCAAATGTGATATATTAAATGTCCTTCAGAGATTAAAAATGAGATAACGTGATCATTATATAGAACAGTATAAAATACCTTGGCTTTCAAATCTGAAAGTAGCCACTAATTATATTTCTTTCCATTTCTTTACTGTGGCTTGATGATGCCCTAACCAAGTGTTACATGAAGCCAATTTTGTAACTGCTCAAAACCAGGACCAAATGTCTCTCTCTCACATTTGTGATATCATTGGCCACACCCAGAGGTGGGATCCTACCTCTGATTGCCGGTGCGGTTAATTGCTGACTTCGCGGCAGAGCCGAAGACTCTGCTCGAGCCTGCTCCCGTTCGCGGAACGGGAGCCTTTCCCGGGCGCTTTCCCCGCCCGCATGGATGCCGCCAATGGCGTTCTTTTGCCCTCCGCGCATGGCCCCATGCGCAGAGGGCAAAAGAACGCCATTGGCGGCATCCATGCAGGCGCGGAAAGCGCCCGGGAAAGGCTCCCGCTCCGCGAACGGGAGCAGGCTCGAGCAGAGTCTTCAGCTCTGCCGCGAAGTCAGCAATTAACCGCACCGGCAATCAGAGGTAGGATCCCACCTCTGGCCACACCCCCTGAATTCCTCAGAGGTCAGAAATATTTTTTAAGTATAATGAACTGCTGATTTATGTCTTTAGGCCTGTCTATACACAAAGCTGTCTACAAACACCATACATTTCATATAATCATTGCTATACAGAAACAATACTTGGTCTGAATTTACAGCGAACCATCACTGTTCTGCAATAAGCAAATCCACATACGGTATTAAAAATTAATTTTGGAGATACTTGAATTGCTTTATGAATTTTATTTTTAATTGGTGAAATATGTGCAATAACATAGCCAACTTACTGTACTTTACAGATGTTTCCTTTGCATTGTGGGATCACTGTTCTGTGAAAATATATCAAACAATATCCTCTGATATGACAGGTGAAAATAACTGTGGCAAATCCCTATTGTATAACAAGCTGTTAAACTTTATCTTACTGGCAGAGCAGATTCTGTTCCTAGTATCATAGGCAGGTCAAAAACATAGTAGTTTACTTTAATGCTACCAAACACTGAAAACAATAGAAGCAAAATGAATCCCAAGTATAACTGTTTATGTAAGACACCAAAAAACAAATTAACCAATCACATTAGTGTTTTTTGAGAATCCAAACTCTTTTGGTCACTGCCTAATGTCAATCAAAAAAAGGTTAATAAATGTGTCATTTTCATGTCTGTAGCTCTGCTGGAAATCTTACAGAACCATCAGGCAAAGGAGATTGTCTAGTTTTATAATAAAGTATAAAGTATAAATGATTTTTAATCCAGTTGCATGAATCAAAATTGTTTTAATTATCCCATTGTATAAAACTTGGACAAATGTTCAGACAGATAAGATTCCCTTAATTGTTTTGTTGCTCATATAAACACCATTTGACACACATACAAAAACAAACAAACAAAACAGAATTCTAAATAATAGTTAATCTGTTTTACCATAAATGGCAGTTAATACAATTCTACAAATGAAGCATTTCTCTTGTAATAACATGATTTGCAGTTGTATCATCTTTCCAAATTAAAATCAAAATAATAGTTCCGTCTTCCAATAAGTAAGATGGCTTAGAACTAATGTTATTCTATCCACCTAATCTTTTTCTACTTGAAATAATCAATACATGAATGAAATAGAAGTACTTTAAGAAAATTACTTCCACAGCATCACCATTTTCACTTTCCAAATCCTAAGAAATATTTGTCAATATTTTGACTGAACTCAAAATCTCAAGAACAAAAACAACAAATTCGATGATCCAACCACTCATTCTGATCATTAGCAGAATATAAAAACCAGTATCAACTAGGCCATGGGTCAGCAACCTTAAACACCCAAAGAGCCATTTGGACCCATTTCCTACAGAAAAAAAAAACACCGGGAGCCACAAAACCCTTCCCATGCCTTACTATTTCCTGAGCAGCCACAGAACTAGCATATGTAGTTGAATTAAATGTTCTTCTTTTCTTCTGAAACTTTTTTTCTTGGATTTATCCATGGTTGGCCTAACGGGGGTAGAAAAGCTCAATAAATCGCATGCTGGCAGGTATCACACATTGGCGGTTTTGAGGAACAGGGAGCCGCAGCAGAGGGGTGAAAGAGCCACATGCAGCTCCAGAGCCGCAGGTTGCTGACCCCTGTACTAGGCAGTGTCCTCCTCCCCCCTCCAGATCCATAATTTATATTGTATTCATTGCTTTCTTGCTTTTTGGAAAAACTGGTCACTATGAAAAGGACCTTTAAATTCTCTGTTTGGTTAGAAAGAGGTAAATAAAGAGGATGGTGCTGAGGTGGCTTAATTTAGGGAGAGACAGCTCAGGAACTGGGAAACAAGTAAAAACAATAATTCCCATCAATGGGAAACTGCCCACACCTTAAACTCTGCAAAGCTCTAACTGTCAGGCTTTAAGCCAGATGCAGCAATAAATCTCTCCACACATTCAATTTTATGTTCAAGAACTTGCTTATGGCAGAAGTTCACAAATGTGACACTAGATTGTAATCAATGAAAACATGTATTCAAGAAAGATTTGCAGTACACAGAAATCAAATTCAAATATCTTGAATCCTCTGGGTAATTCCTTAATTTTTCCTGAGATGGCACTATCGCTATGACAGCCTACTAAAAGATACAACTTAAGACAGTGTTGATAGGTATTACTCAATTCCATCTGTCTTCCAATCTGAAGCACTGCACATCACAATTCAAAGCTTTAAATTCTGAGCCTTTTCAAATTAACAAAAATTTGGTAATTCTCTTCACGACTTTAGGAAACACCTGTTCAACATTGGCATAGCATTTGTTTTGCCTCACAATAGTACTTCCAGCTCTTCCAGCATCATCCCTTACCCCAACAAATACTAAATAGTATTGAAATAGCACCAATTCTAGGTTTAGATGCACTTTAGAGAAACAACTCAATTATTTTTAGCAATGAAAATTTCAGTCATGAAATGTCTTGAAGCCACACAGAAAAGACATGGCATTTTTTTTCATATAACCATATATGCCCATACTGTATGTCTCAAATAGAAATTGATGAAACAAGGAAGGAATTCGTTCCAAGTACCTTGTAACAACCCATCTCTATTTTACAATACTATTTTTGTCACTTGTCTTCCTTATTGTGGGTCATATTATTTGTCAAGGATAGAGTCCATTGCCACATAATGAGGCCTGAGGCTGAAACTCATCTGAAAGATAAGAAATATGACAAGGTCTTAAAATAATAGGAGAAAGCAAAGTTATCATTTCAGGATGCAGCAGTATGTTGTAACAAAAACATAAACGCTCAAAGACCTACTTTTGATACTCTGAAAGTTACTTTAAAAAAACAAACAAAATTTTGCACTTTATGATTTATATAATTGCCCATTTCACATGTGTGACTCCAGAGGGCTTATAAATTATTGTTTTATTTTCTTATTTTTCACAAAAAAAAAATTAGGAAAAAGACTTGTGATTATGGAATGGCAATTGCCATTTAATTACACTGTTATTATAATTATATTGTGTGCCTCACAATACTTTGAGCAGTAAGATATCCTAATGCATGGTGCTTATTCCTGTTTGGGTTGCAGTATTATTGCAAATGGGGTTAAATTTAATCATTTTATCTAGTTTATTAGATACCTATTTATTGATTCATCAAATTTATACGGCCACCCATGTCACAAACAAGTGACTTTGGGTGATAAACAATGCTAAAAACGGTTAATAAATAAATACCAAACAGTTATTATTAAAATCTTAAAAACTATAAAATGCAGAAAACTTAAAAAAAAAAAGAATTAGGCAAAGAGTTGATGTTAACAATAGTTGAACCACCTCAAGCTCTAAATCCCAATGACAAAGCCTACTCTGGATGGACTTTTGGAAAGTAAATAGGGATGGAGCTGACCTCACCTCAGGGAGGAAAATATTCCATAAGGCGAGTGCTACAGCAGGGAAGGGACGTCTTCTCAGCCCACTAAGTCTAATTCCCTAACAGATGGGACCTAAAACACGCCTCTTTTGCTGGATCTGATGGAATCTGATGTAATAGGCAAGAAGCAGTCAGTCAGAAAACCCAGTCCCAAGTCATATAGGGTATTAAAGGTCAAAAGCAGCACCTTGAATTGGACCCAAAAACAAAGAGCATGAGTGTAACATGTGTTGTTTGAGAAACATACATAATTGCCCCCATTGCTGCCTGTTGAAGTGTCCAGATGCTTTTTAAGGGGAGCCTGATATAGCATGAATTGCAGTAATCTAATGGTGAGGTGATGAGGGCATAAGTGAGCATGAATAAGAACCTCTCAAACTAGGAATGGCGCACAACGCAAAGTTGTACCATGGCTCTCCTAGCCATGACTTCCACATTCCTAGCCATGCTCTTCAAACAGGAGTTGTGAGTCTAAGAGGACACCCAAATTGTGCATGGTGTTAGTTTGGAGCAGTGGCATAATCCTAGAACCAGTGGCCCTTCAAATCCAAAGGTGCTCAGTCTTTCCAGGGGTCAGTTGAAGCCTGTTGTTCCCCAGTGAAGCCCTCATAGCCTCCAGACACCAGGATAAAATGTCACTTAATTGGCCAGGTGCCGAGAAGTGAGCTGCCTGATATGGATGCACACTTCCCATCCTCCCCACACCAGAGATTATCCAAAAGTATGACCAATGTTATCTCCATCCCATACCCAGGTTTGAACCCTGACTGAAAAGGATTTAAATAATCTGCTTCGTCCTAGGCCCTCTGACGCTGCTACACAACCACTTTCTCAACCACCTTCTCCAAAAAGGTGGAGGTGAGCTACTGGATGAAAATTGTCTATATAATGGGGTCCAGTGATGGCTTCTTGAGGAGAAACCAAACCAAAGCCTCCTTAAGAGGTAAATGAATTATTTACCCTTACTCAAAAAAGAATTGAGTAGTAGAACCAGTAGAACCCATTTGCACGACACAGAATGTAGGAGGTGGCATAATACCTGCTTTCCAATTTTGCGCAAATACAATCCTAGCTGCTGTTACTATATGTATTATTAAATATATATCTTCTTTTTTGTATTTTTCTGGTAGGATTCCTAATAAAAAGATTTCTGGTTTTAAGTCTGGCTTTTCTTCCACCATTTTTCCTAACCATGTTTGTATCTTAATCCAAAATTTTCTTGCTTCTGTACATGTCCAACACATACGATAATAAGAACCTGGTATTTGCTGGCATTTCCAACATTTTGCTGATTTGTCTTTAAACATTTTTGATAATTTTTCTGGTGACATATTCCTGGAGATGAGCAGATAATAAAGAAAATTTTGGACTGCGCTGAAATGAACAGATTAACACTAAGATTAAAAGATAAAGAGGATTCATTGTATTACAAGACTTGGGGGAAGTTCTATAGATGGTTAGAAAAGGAATATAAATAAGAAAATTTAAATATAAATGAATGATATAACCCAGATGTAACACTCGAAAGAGATGAAGGGAGAGGGAAGGGGGAAAAGAAAATTTTAAATTAGAAGTGTATTAATAGACAAACACATAGATAAAATAATAATAATAATAGATGAAAGGAATTTATATGGAATAAAATATGAAAAAATGCAAGATTGTGTAAAAGAATTCAGGGTTGCTGGAATACCATCCCAGAAAAATGGAGAAAGTACAGCAAAGGGAAGAGGAAGGGAAGAGAGGAGAGGAGTTAGAAGAAAGAAGAAAGAAAGAGGAGGAGGAACGAAGAGAATAGGGGAGAAGAGAATAAGGAGAGAGGGCAGAAGGGGAAGTAGGGAAGAGGAGGAGAGAGGGAGGGGAAGTAGGTTTAGAAAGAGAAAGGGGAAGGGGAAGGGGAAGGGAAGAAAGAAGGAAGGGCTGTATGAGATAGAAAGGGAGGATGGTAAAAAAAGCAAACTTGAACTAATAAAGCAATAAGATAAATATAGAATATATTTGTAAAGATCTTGTAAAAGAATGAAATGAGAAATGAGATGATAAATATGTGAAAATGTATGGATGGTAATAAACATAAAAAACTTTTTCGGGGGGGGGGGGAATGTGGGAGGTGGTTTGTAAACAAATTGGTATATATTGCCATCTTTGATATCTAACCAGTCATTCTTCATAGTCAAAACAAGTTTAAAATAAAATAGAAAATTATTCAAGAATCTCTGATAACTAATCTTGTTTATGATTTACTATATCTCCTAAAACATATAAACCAGTGCAAGTATTTATGTTATTAGATTTCAGATTATTATTGTAAAGTGAAAAACTAAACAACACATTTCTCCAGGAAGTGATATTTAAAAGTGTTAGAAATTGTTTTTGCTTAAGAGTTAATCAAGTGAAAGTCTCTCTTGCAACAAAATCAACTCCTGATAACTACATGGACATGGACTTGCAGTTTCCTTAGCAATACAGAAATGTTTTATCATCTTTTGCAATTTTTACTTCCCGTCTAGTCTGCATCTCTGGGATCTCTAAAGAATTTGGACTAAACTTACAGTTAAAGACAGGTGTAGTCAGACTGGTCACCATTATTCAGCTATTTTAACTGTTTTTCATAAATAATTGTATTATTCAAGACAAATGGTGAATATGATTCTTTGCTTAATTTCCTTTCTTATGTTTTTATTTTCCTTTCCACTTTTTGCCTTTGGGTGGTTTTTTAAATACAATAATTAAGGAAAATAAACTCACAGGACTTTGAAGTGGTGTTAAGATTACTTTGCCCTTGTTTTGAATTCTGATGTGAAACTTAAACCCATCAATATAATCTGCAAAATCAACCTGTCTTGGCCACTCCTTGCGTCCCACATTAAATTTTATATTATGTAGTGAGTTAGTCTGAGGAAGTGAGATGTAGCTTTTCAATAAAATGTATTAGTTAAGAAAAGACTTCTTAACTAATACTCTCCCAACAACTGCTCAAGTGCTGGAGTTCACATTAAGCTAAACAAAGAAAGTTCTATTATGGTTTAGCCACTGAACAGAGCCATTATATTTGTTCCGCAGATCACAAGGTGGCAACTCTGTTCTCTTTGTTCCCAATTTAGATAATCACTAACTGACCACGATTTGCTGCCTCACCTAAATCCTGCAAACGAGGGAATTCCAATATTTGCAGATCAAAACCTGAGACCTTTAGGGCCTATGCAAGAGGGTCACATCCAGTTTTAAGAGAAGAAAAAGTCCGAAGCGCTTAAGGAAGTTAAAACCTTCATGCCTCAGGAATCAATTCGGGAGCGGAAGGGCAGTTACACCTGCCTGCAACCTTTAGGGGAGGAAACCAGACTCGTTTTTGCGAAAGGGCAATAATAATTTACCAAGAAAGGGGGAGGGGGAAGCACACCACACACTCAGCCTGAAAACCTGTTCTGTTACTTAGATGAAGAGCAAATGTTGCATGGAGCGGGTGAGACTCCGGAGAATCCAGACCAAGGAGGTCGAGTCCGGAGTCCAAATAACCCCGGCGGCAGGAGCGAGCCAAAAGGTCTGTCAACCCGGGAAAGGTCAGAAAAGGCGCCACTTTGCTAGCTAAAATCTGGCAAACGACTTACAGGCAAAACCTTACGGGCAAACGGCAGCGCAAAACCTGAGGAAAACGATTTGCATTTCCAAGGCACCTTTGGAGGCGGCAAGCTCCCCGCCGTTGAAAAGGGCAGCACGAAGTGTCCTGGGAAAGGGGGGGGGCGTTAATTCTTTACACTTCGTGCAAAACGGAGCGGAGGAGGGAAGAAAGCCGGGGGGGGGGGGAAGAGAGAGAAATTACACGTTGGCGGAAGAAGAGCACATTCTTTACTCTGCAACCCCGAAGGAAAAGAAGTTTTCTCCTGCAGGCGCGGAAGCCGTCGTCCTCCGCGGCCACCTGGGCTCCGGCGTCGCTTTTCCTCCTCGGGCGAAGGGGGACTCGCGTCCGTCCCGAAAGCGGAGGCTTGCGGCCGAGGCTTGTGCGCGCTCCCGGGGAGGAGCCAGGCATTTGTGGCCCGAGGGCTGAAGCGCGCGCGCTCCCCGGCTGCCGGTTTGCCTGGAGCAGGACTGCGCTGGAGAACAGAGCGAAGAGACGGACGATGAAGAGAAGCGGCCGGCGGAGTTTATTGTTGGCCGGCTGTCCCGAGTAGCCGGTAGCTTCCTGGGTCGCGGTGAGTTTTTTTTCTGAAGGAAGGTTGCCGAAAGGGAATCGGGATTTGGGTCAGCCGGGTCAGATAATCATTCCCGTTTCTTAGTGCATTTGAAATACGAAAGAAGCCGGCGCGGCAATCTTCGCCTGGCCTGATAAGGAATGTTGCATCTGATTGATTCAAGAGATTAAGGCGCGATTTGAGAAAATGTGCCAGAAAAAAGGGATCTCCAACTAAGCAGGACACTATTTTCTTGATCTTGGGGTGGGGGGAAATGGGGCTTTCTTGCTTTGGAAGCGTTTGGAAAGCAAGTTCATTTCTTGCTGATAACCTTAACGCTTCTCTGAAATTAATTACTTTAGTGCTGTACCTCCGTTACTTGTTCGTTTTTGCTTGTTTTCTGCTGTCAATTTGGAGCTGTGTTGGCATCACATAGAAACTCACACTGGCCAACAACACTTTTACTAAGGTGGGCAAACCCAGCCTGTTTGATTAACGTTTCCAGAATATATTACTTTCTCCTAAATGTGTCAGTCTTTGTATTCTACACTTCTTTGTCTAATATTTTAAAAGCAATGAAATGCTAAAAAATCCCATCTTTGCTACAGTAAAACTAGCAGCTACTTAATTTTCTTGTATTACCGTGCTCGACCGCTTTAAATGCTAACCCTGCTGCCTACAAATGAATAACCATGATTGAATTTTACCAACAGTGTTGAGTCTGGACTTAACATCTTCATTTATTTTAATTGGGCAAGAGGTCTTAGATTATAATCTTTTATAATTTGCAACCTAATCAATTAAAACATTTAATTATAGATTTCCCCCCAGTCTGTGTGATAAGAAATGCTAATTATTTTTGAACAGCAGATATCATATGGGCTTGATACCCAAATGCCATAGTTATTTTACATTTCAGAATGAGCTATTATAGGGTAACCAAAATCCAGACCTCAGCTAGGTGGTAGCACAAAGGTTGGGTTGTTCATTGTTGCCATTAACTGGTCCTCCAGATTTTTCTAGTTCAGATGTGGCTACTCTGCTGTTTGGTTGTAACTAACCCAGGGGTGAAATTCAACATTTTCCCCTACCGGTTCTGTGAGCGTGGCAGGGGAAGGATACTTCAACATCTCCATTCCCTCCTCACTCTGGGGCCAGCCAGAGGTGGTATTTGCTGGTTCTCCAAACTACTCAAAATTTCTGCTACCGGTTCTCCAGAACCTGTCAGAACCTGCTGAATTTCACCCCTGAACTAACCCTTTTCAATCTTAAAATGTGCTGATAAAAGGAGAATTTTAAAAAGATTTAAGATACATCATAATTAACTTTAAATGGTATCTTTCTCTTCTAACGGCTATATGTACGCAATATGGTAGACCATGAAAAGTTCTGTACAAACGATCAAAATGACATTCACAAAACACAAATAAACCAACTTTGTTGCTTAATATCATTTGAATAAACTTATATAGCAGTGAGTGGGAATGTAGTTTATCATATAGATAAGAGCTGTCTTCAGGATCATCAAAAATATCTTTTTGCTGAGGTTTGGCAAAAGTGTACACATTTCTGTGTAAATCCAGATATACTGTGTTTCCCCGAAAATAAGACCCAACCAGAAAATAAGCCCAAGCATAATTTTTCAGGCTGCTCGTAATATAAGCCCTACCCCAAAATAAGCCCCAGTTAAGATAGTCAGTCCTCAGGGGGGCAGCACAGCCAGCACAGGAGGCAGCAAACGCGTGGGGGCTGACAGTGTCCTTGGCCAGCACACTCTGGGACTGCACAGTCCGTGCAGTGCAGGTGAGTCTGAGTGCTGTGACTGCTGGGTTGACCCTCCAAGCATCAGGCAAAGGCAGAGGCACGGGGGGAGGCATGCAATCCAGCCCCCGGATGTGCTGCATGGCCACCTGCCCCTTCACGGCTACAGGCAAGCAAAGACAGATGGTGTGATGGAGTAGGCGGGTGGTTGTGCCATGCATCTGGCAGGCCGGATCATGTGCCTCCCTCCGCTCCTCTGTCTCTTCCTGCTGCTTGGAGGGCCGGCCCAGCAATTGCAGCACTCAGACCTATCTGCACTGCATGGGCTGCGCAACCCCAAAGTGCGCCGGCCAAGGGGCCAGCGGACTGCAGCTGCTGCCAGACACTGTCAACTCCTGCACACTTGCCACCTCTGGTGCATGCACTGGGGCATGGGGTGCCTGGCTGGTCTGGTCTGGGGCCGGGGCGGTGGGGGGTCGGTCCCTCACCATCATCCTGACAGCATGTTTCCCCGAAAATAAGCCCATCTTATTTTCAGGGTAACACGGTATCAACAAATGAAATGTTTAAATCAGTGGTCAGTCCTACTAAGTGGATTGTTTTTCTGTAAAGCTGAATTTTGCATGAGTAATGGATTTTAAAGAAAAGGAGTCATGCAGACCTGGCACGATCAGTGTTCATATCCTGTCCTAATCAGTGAAGCTTAGGCAGATATTGAAAGGATGGTATGGCTCATAAACATACTCAAATTTTTTACACTGCATTTGTCAACTTTACTCTATTGATGTAGTCTTTGGCTCAAGACTTTTTATCCATAAGAGAATATTAGTTTCTATTGCTTTTATTCCATTTCTAATATTTATTCAGAATTAATAAACTATGGATAGCCTGTGCCTGCAAATTGTTTTACAATTACTTTATTACATTTACTTTTAATGTGACTACAGATATGTATAGCTGTAACTCTTGAATTAGAGATATGAATTCAATTAATTGCTAACTTATGCTTCTTTAATAGTTTCTGAAGTTCATTGCAGTTAAAAGTCAAAATGGTATTTCTTCCTTGCTATGTGTTATAGCAAGGAATTATAGACCTTGTATGTGCATTTTTTTTAAATAGGTGAGTCTCACCTTAAATATTTCCTTCTCCTTAAATGGCCATACATGGGAGTGCCCTTTAACTACTAAAAATAAATAAAATAAAAAATAACCTGAAACCCTCTTGCTTTAAAGTTTTTTCCTCATCTGCCTACACTCCTTTTTGTCTATAAATTCCGTTGCTAAAGATTTGTACTATCAGGACATTCTGTTCTGATTTATAACTTTGATCATCTAGCTGGCTGGGTGTGCTTAGAGTATCTAGCCATGTCACATAGCTTTCTAAAAGCTTATGGAGATTATGTAGGCTGAAGCCAAATACCCCAATTCACTGGCCATTATTTTGGGAGATTTAAACAAGGCAAACTTAAAGAAAAAGCTACCAAAATACTTTCAGCATGTCAATTGTCCCACTAGAGTCAAGAATACTTTAGAGTTAGACCATTGCTACACAACACTAAAAGATGCTTATCGGTCTTTACCACGAGCAGCTGTGGGACACTCTGATCATTGCATGATTCACCTTGTACCTGCTTACAGGCAAAGACTTAAAACCACAAAACCAACAATTAAATCATTGAAGACTTAGACTGAGGAGGCAAAGTTAAAGCTACAGGCTTGCTTTGACTGCACTGGTTGGAATATTTTTGAAGATACCTCTGCAGACCTGGATGAACTCACAGATACTGTAACATCATATGTCAGCTTCTGTGAAGACCTATGTGTACCGACCAGGAACTTGCAAATATACAGCAACAACAAACCTTGGTTCACAGCTAAACTTAAGCAGCTTAAGAGGAAGCCTATAGAAAAGGTAATAAAATGCTGTACAGTCAGGCCAGAAATGTATTAACAAGGGAGATCACAGCAGCAAAAAGAAAAGCTAAAGAATCAGTTCTCAACAAATGAACCAGCAAACATGTGGAGAACTCTTAAAAATGTCACTGGTTATGGCAAACCACCTTCCCAGGCTGAAGGAAATCAACAACTGGCAGATGACCTGAACGTGTTTTACTGCAGGTTTGAAAGGAAACTGCAGCCACCTATATCCACAACCCCCATCTCAGACACACCAACAACAGCCAAGCCTCCTCCTACTGGCCCCATACCATTGGGTTCACAACCCCTAGTGATAACAGAAAAGGAAGTGCAAGACCTATTTCACAGACAAAAGCCAGGAAAAGCTCCAGGCCCAGACAAGATAACTCCTCCTTGCTTAAAAGTCTGTGCTGACCAATTGGCCCCCATCTTCACCCAAATCTTCAATAAATTGCTAGAGATGTGCTATGTTCCTTCTTGCTTCATCCCAGTGCCTAAGAAGCCCACCATCAAGGAACTGAACGACTACAGACCAGTTGCTAACATCTGTAGTTATGAAAACCTTTGAAAGGCTAGTGCTGTCCCACTTGAAAACCATCATGGATCCACTGTTACACCCCCTGCAATTTGCATACCGAGCAAACAGATCAACAGATGATGCTATTAATATGGCCCTGCACTATATCCTACAACATCTTGAATCTCCAAAGACCTACGCAAGGATCCTCTTTGTAGACTTTAGTTCAGCATTCAATACCATCATTCCAGACACTCTTCTAACTAAGCTGAACCAGCTAGCGGTACCTGAACACACTTGTAAGTGGATCATAAGCTTCCTAACAAACAGGAAGCAGCAGATGAAGCTAAGCAGAATCACATCAGATACCTGTACAATTAGCACAGGGCCCCCCAAGGCTGTGTGCTCTCTCCACTTCTCTCTCTATACCAATGACTGCATCTCTAACGATCCATCTGTTAAACTACTGAAGTTCGCAGATGACACAACAGTGATCTGCCTCATTCGAGACAATGATGAATCCGGATACAGACGGGACGTTGAACAACTAACCTTGTGGTGCAACCGGAACAATCTGGAACTGAATACACTTAAAACTGTAGAAATGGTGGTAGACTTTAGGAGAAACCCGCCCATACTTCCACCTCTTACAATACTAGACAACATAGTATCAACAGTAGAGACCTTCAAATTTCTAGGTTCTACCATATCGCAAGATCTAAAATGGATACCTAACATCAAAAACGTCATCAAAAAAGCACAACAAAGAATGTTCTTTCTGCGCCAACTCAGAAAGTTCAAACTGCCCAAGGAGCTGCTGATACAGTTCTACAGAGGAATTATTGAGTCTGTCATCTGTACCTCCATAACTGTCTGGTTTGGTTCTGCAACCCAACAAGACAGACACAGACTTCAGAGGATAATCAGAACTGCAGAAAAAACAATTGCTACCAACCTGCCTTCCATTGAGGACCTGCATACTGCACGAGTCAAAAAGAGGGCTGTGAAAATATTTACAGATCCCTCACATCCTGGACACAAACTGCTTCAACTCCTACCCTCAAAACGATGCTATAGAGCAGTGCTCCCCAACCGGTGTGCCGCGGCACACTGGTGTGCCGTGAGGCCATGCCAAGTGTGCCGCGGCAAAAAGCTCGCGTCATTCAGGGGTGACCAAACCTTGGCGCATGCGCCAAATGTGGCTCATTGGATGATTGCAAGTGGCACATTGCAATCATCCAATGGCTGATGCCTCTCCTGCCCGCGTGACTTGCTGTCTTTTAAAACTCAAGCCGCCTCGCTGCGAGGAACGCGAGGAGGAGGTACCGGGGCATGTCCCAGGTAGGACACGCGTCTCGCACTGGGGGTTGGCAGGACGGGTGGGGAAGGACTGGCGGGCGGGACGGGGCGCGCGTCCTACCTGGGATTTTTCCCGGTAGCTCCAGTCGCGGGCTGGCTTGATTTGAGGCTTGGCAGGGGGGCGTGGCAGGGTGGGGCGCGAGTCCTCCTCCCTGCCGCTTCTGTTTGTGGAAGCCGAAGAGCCTTACCGGTAGTTTGGGAGAAAGAAAGAAAGTATTTTGCTGCTTTCCTTCAGTGCACTCAAAAGCAGAAGCAGCAAAAAACGTTCTTTCTCCCAAACTACCGGTAAGGCTCTTCAGCTTCCACATACAGCCTGGAAAGTCTCACGCATCTTGCGCTAGGGCTGGCTTGATTTGGGGCTTGGCAGGGCGCGAGTGAGGAAGGCGTTGGCAAGAGGCGGAGCCGAAAGGGAGGGCGACAGGGATGTCTGCTTCTTAAGCCAGCAAACTTCCTTGTCGCCAAGCTCCGCCTCTTGCCGACGCCTCCTCACTTGCTGGATTGACTCGCCTGCTCTGGACTGCCTTGGGCGGCTTGAGTTATAAAAGACAGCAAAACGCGGGCGGGAGAGGCAGGTCTTGCTCATTAAGCCTCACTGGCCGCTGCAGTGAGGCTTAATGAGCAAGACCTGCCTCTCCCGCCCACGTTTTGCTTTCTTTTAAAAATTCAAGCCGAAGAAGCAGGTGGGGGAAGCGGCCCCCAGCCGCTTCCCCCACCCACTTGGACGCCGCCATTTGCGGTCTTTAGCCCTCTGCGCATGCGCACAGCGTTCTGCGCATGCGCAGAGGGAAAAACTCAAATGGCGGCATCCAGGTGGGCCCGCCCACCCGGGACGCCTGGGCCAATTGGCGCATGGTATCATTAAGGTTGGCCACCACTGACCTACCTAATTATCAAATAAAATAATAAATCAAGTAATTCTGTTATGCCCAGTTTGACATTCCTATACTATTATATTCTTCAAAACGATATTTTGAAGATTATATTTGTTTTTTATCCAATTTTTGTATGTGGTGTGCCGTGGAATTTTGGGAGAGGCTATGGTGTGCCGAGGGTGACAAAAGGTTGGGGAGCACTGCTATAGAGCACTGCACACCAGAACAACTAGACACAAGAACAGTTTTTTCCTGAACGCCAACACTCTGCTAAACAAATAATTCCCTCAACACTGTCAAACTATTTACTAAGTCTGCACTACTATTAATCTTCTCATTGTTCCCATCACTCATCTCCTCCCACTAATGACTGTGTGACTGTAACTTTGTTGCTTGTATCCTTACAATTTATATTGACTGGTTCCTAATATGATTTGATTGCTTATTTGTACCCGGACTATCATTAAGTGTTGTACCTTATGATTCTTGACGAACGTATCTTTTCTTTTATGTACACTGAGAGCATATGCACCAAGACAAATTCCTTGTGTGCCAATCACACTTGGCCAATAAAATTCTATTCTATTCTATTCTATTCTATTCTATTCTATTCTATTCTATTCTATTCTATTCTATTCTAAAAATAAAAATGATACAATTAGTTTTTAAAACTTACTTTCAAAGGAAATCTTGGCAAATCCTCATTTGTGTGCATTTTTTCTAGTTAAACCCTAGCTATGTTGTGTCTAGGAGAAGAGGTCCTAGAGTTGTCATTCAGTTTATTTTTTAAGGTAGAGAATAGAATCAGCCACTAAGCCTTAGGTGTATTTGAAGGGACCACAATAATAGCATTGATTCAATTACCACTGCATAAATAGGCAGAAGTGGGTGGGGTTTTTTGCAATATTATTCTCATATGAACTATTTTATTTTATATTTTAATTAATGCATTTATTTTATTGGATATTTGTGATTTCCATATATTGTATTGTACTGTAAACCATTCTGGAAAAAAATGACTTTGAAAAGTGGCATAATAAATAAATAAATAATAAAATAAATAATAAAAAATAAATAAAAATAAATTAAAAAATGAAGGAATGAATGAATATTTCGCCCTTCCCTTTCCACAGCCCCTTATTTTCTTTCCATTTTAAATTGTTCAATGGTTAAATCTGTAAATAGGGATGGGTGAAGCTATCAGTTTAAACTAAGTTTGCTTTTTTGCAATTCCAACTTGAAATCCAGACAAAGGTTATTTGAATTCTTTACCTTTCAATGAAACAAGCTGCTAAAACTAAGGCTAACTTTTGTTTATTATAAATGTGTATTGGAAGTAAACTCCAATGCGTGCAAATAATGTTCAGAATTAAAAACATACCTTATAGCTGAAGGTAGAGTAAATAAATAAAATGTGCCCCACTGACTATTTAATTTTATTTAGATTCCATAGTGCATTGTCTCATTTTTGCCATATTGTCTGCTATTGGTTTTGTTCCAGTATGCTACTTGTATTTTCTCAGAATTTATTTATTAAGAGACTATTTTGCTCCTGAGCTTATGGCTGTAGACAATGTGTTTGTTACTTTTAAAATTTTGATTATATTTATGCACTGCACTATAAGAAAAATATGATCACGTTCTTCCCATTCTCACAGGGAATGTTCTTCTCTGTCTTCAAAGTATGTTCTTCTCTGCCTTCTAAGTATGAACCATTAGCAATTTAAATGGTGATTCTTATCATCTGCCTTATGCTCCTCACCCACATTTTCAAATAAGTTGTTATTCAACCCTATTCCCTTCATCCTTAATCTGCGCTGCTTTAAAATTTTAAAAGTTGCAAAACTGCTTCTCGGTTGATGGTGGGTTTGTAATGTTAGAAGTCTTAGCCAATTGCTGTCATAAACGGATGCTTTCTGCCATCAAGTGGCAGAATCAATTTCTCTTAAGATTGATCGTAGTCAGGAAAGGATGTGCAATGTACAGGTAGTCCTCAACTTCCAACAGTTCATTTAGTGACTGTTCAAAGTTACGACAGCACTGAAAAAAGTGACTTATAACCGTTTTTCACACTTACGACTGCTGCAGCATCACCATGGTCATGTGATCAAAATTCAGATGCTTGGCAAGTGACTCATATTTATGACAGCTTCAGTGTCCTGGGGTCACGTGATTGCCATTTGCAACTTTCTTACAAACAAAGTCAGTGGGGAAGTCAGATTCACTTAACAACTGTGTTCCTAACTTAACAACTACAGTGATTCACCTAACAACTGTGGCAAGAAAGATCATAAAAAGAGGCAAAAGTCACTTAACAAATGTCTTGCTTAGCAACAGAAATTTTGGGCTCAGTTGTAGTTGTTAAGCTGAGGACTACCTATAGTTAATTTGACTAGCATCTAACAACTACTATATGTGTGTATTATGTCTCTCTAGAGCAGTGTTTCCCAACCTTGGCAACTTGAAGATATCTGGACTTCAACTCCCAGAATTCCCCAGCCAGCATTCGCTGGCTGGGGAATTCTGGGAGTTGAAGTCCAGATATCTTCAAGTTGCCAAGGTTGGGAAACACTGCTCTAGAGTCTAGACAGTGGAGAAGGAATTAACTAGCACCTCTTTTCAGTTATGAAAATTACCCATTCACTTTAAAATTTCGCAGTAAGGGAAGTTTCCGTTGAATCAAGTTTGACTCCTGTTGCCTACATGAACAGAGATATATGTTTTCTTTGCAACAAGACTTCTTTGTATTCTTCCAGAGTTTATTTTTACTTTCAGGTTTAGTTCTGAGATTTTTTGGTGGCTTCCCATCCAAGGCTACCTGCTTAGGATCAAAGAGATCAGATGGAGTTGCTACACCTGAATGTGTGCACACTATTGTTGGCAGCATATATCTTTAAAGATAAATAAACAAAATTGATATGAAATATATAAAGGTAAATACAAATTAACACTAACTATATCTAACATTATTAATTTCACACATGAGGATATGCAAAACATTTCAAATTCAAATTGTTTAGAGTTTAAAATTGCATTGCACTGTTGCATTTCATGGTGGTGTATAGATGAAATGGGTTATCTTATGATCTTGGAAGTGTCTTAAGCCTGAAACAATGCATCCCTAATGCAAGTTATGAACTTGAAATACTTCCAAAATGATCAAAACTGACTTGCGGTTAAAACAGGACTTAAAAGTAGTTAAAATCTAAGATGTTATGAATTGGAAATATTTTGAATGCCTTACAATTATAGTTTAACTAAAAAAGGCTGTCATAAAATAAAAAATATAGTCTTTTTTCCGTCTGTTGAATTTTGTCTGATTTTTGGAGACTTTCTGGACAAGTCCCACAATTTTCTTGGAAAAGTTTTTCAGAAGAGATTTGCCATTGCTTCCTTCCAAGGCTAGGAGAAAGTGACTGTCGGGAGCTGGCTTTGTGCCTAACATGGAACTACCGTAGAACTCACAATCTCTTAGTTTCTAGCCTGATGTCTTAACTACTTCACCAAACCTGCTCTCATAACCATCACAGTTTGCAAATAAATACTGTAAACATCTATAACAAAATACTAGAATATCAAATTATACTGCAAAAATGGAAAGTGTTTATTTCTGAGACTGCATTACTGTATTTATGGTGCATAAATTACTTAACATCTTTTGAAGAATTAATCTTCCCTTGTAAACCATTCATTTACTAGGACAGAGACTGAGTGTGTCTACAAATTATTTTTATTTATTTATTTAATTCATAGATTGCCTCACTGCAGAAAATCTGTGAGGCTAGCACCAGAATCATCTTTGCTCCTCCATTGCATAGCATTAGATAAATTGCTATCCTATACTACAACATAATACAGGTAGTCCTCAACTTATGTCTGTTTGTTTAATGACAGTTCCAAGTTATGACGGCCTTGGAAAAAATGACGTACAACCTCTCCTTGACATCACAATTCTTGCATGACCCCATGGTCACATGGTTGCCATTTGGGTGCTTACGTTGATGACAGTTACAGCATTTTGTGGTCATGTAATTGCGATTTGTTACCTCAGCCAGCTTCTGCCAAGCAAAGTTAATTGAGAAAGCCAGAATTGCTTAATGGCATGTGGTATGCTTAACAACCATCTTAATGACCACAGTAAAAATGGTGCTCATGTGATGGCTCACTTAATAATCGCATCACTTAATGACTAAAATTCTGGTCCCGATTGTGGTTATAAGTCAATACACAGGAATACCTGTGCATTTTACTAGTTGGCTTAAATATAGTTTGCTGAATAATTAAGGTTGACATTATTCATATAAGACATTAAACTATAAAACTGTATTAAAGGATCATAACATTTGAGTTTGCATAGTATAATGAACTAAAGTTAGCATGTAAGGAAATACAGTATATGCAAGATACAAAGTTTCATTGGAACTTTGCAAATCAACCCAAGAGAATAATCGTATAGTATTAATACGTTGAAAAGTAATTAGATTGTATTCAGTATAAATTTAAGTTTCTTAATCTTGAGACATTCAACTGTGCCAGTACTCTTCTGCACACAAATGAAATAACTAAAAACTATGATTTTTTAAAAAATAAGAAAAATAATTTGTGATATCTTGTTTTTAGTTTCAGATCTGAATTGCAGCCAGTATTCTGTTGTCAGAGATTCTTTATTCATTCCTGATTAGGAATCTACAAATGTATTCATTTGCTCATGGTGAATTGAGCTCCATTTTTCCTCCCTCATTTTTGGGGGTACAGGAATAGTTTCTGACCTTTTCCAGTGTTCATAGCTGCCCTTAGTTTATGCAGAGCCTTGTCTAATAAAGCCCTGATTCTGAGCAATTAGTTTTATGATCTTGTATTAAGTCTTACAATCTTAAATTTTCTCTCTTTTTTTTAATGAAAACTGTTGCCAAATGTTTGGCCCCTCCTTTAGGGTCTTAATTTGCATGAAGCTATGCTGTCTCTGTATATATTTCAATTTGCAAAGTAGAATTAAAGTGGTTTAACTCTCCCTACAAGTTCCATTTTTAAAGTTCCATTCATGAAGGTTGAGTTCATCCAGCTTTTGTTGCGCTCTTAGTTAAATGTCAAGTCATTTATCTATACTATGACATAAAGAATCATGTCAAAATATGATTAATGGGTCATCAGCAAATGGAAATAAAAATACCATCAACTGCCTACAACTGAAGAAAAATATTTACAGAAGTTGTGGTGTTAGCAGTAACTGAAGAGCTGTTTTTTGTTCTTAGCAAAGAACAAAAAGAGCTGTTTTTTGTTCTTCCCATTTTTAGAAATGGGAAAAGAAAGGGATATGGTACCATAATACGTAATTATGCAATAAGCAACCAAAAGAGGAAATTATCCAGTTAAAAGCAATTAGTGGTTTCCTTGAATAACAAAGGGATAACATTGTGAGTTTTAATCCGAGCCAATAATAAAACTAGGTATCTTCATACATGTTTATGTAATGTGTAATAAAAGATTGTCATTGCCCAGGTGATTTCCATAGCAATTTTAGTTATCAGTCGTTTATTAAAAGGTTATATTTACTGTATATGTTGTTGCTTGGTTTCTTGTATTTCATTTTCTTTCATATGTTGTGCAGCAGTTCCAGATGGGTCACAGCTTCCCTTTGTGCTTTACTGTTGATGTGTAGTGTTGGGAGAGACCAAAAATAATGCAGGGTAACAGAGCTAAAAATGATGCACCAAAGTATTTTTCTGTTGGAGAAGAGACAAAGTCCATAACCCAAGTTCAACAGCTCTGGACATTCGTTGGCTTCTGCCTTGCTTTGATTCAGTTGAAGCAAGATATGATTGAATGGATTTTCTAGGGCCGTGATGGCGAACCTATGGCATATGTGCCACAGGTGGCACACGGAGCCGTATCTGCCAGCATGAGAGCCGTTGCCCTAACTCAGCTCCAGCACGCATGTGTGCACCGGCCAGCTGGTTTTTGGCTCACGCAGAGGCTCTGGGAGGGCATTTTCGGTCCTCTAGAGGGCCTCCTGGGGGCAGGGGAGGGCGTTTTTGCCCTCCCCAGGCTCCAAGAAAGCCTCTGGAGCTTGGGGAGGGTGAAAAACGGGCCTACTGGGCCCACCGGAAGTCGGGAAACGGGAGTGGGGGTCGTGCGTGCATGCGCAGGGGGCAGGGCAGCATGTGGGGGGTCACATGAGCATGCACAGGGGTGTGTGGCGCGTGCGGGGGCATTGAATTATGGGTGTGGGCACACACACGCGTACCCGAGGGAAAAAAAGGTTCGCCATCACTGTTCTAGGGCTCTAATAATGTAGTGTTTTGTTGAAATGCTATAATAATACAGTTATTTTGTTCTTAGAAATTATTTTGCAATGGCTTTAGTTCTGTTGTGATCAAAATTATAACATAACTTTAATGCTAAAAATATTAAGTTTTTGAGAATTGTGCTGGTCATTAGGTAAATAAAGACGATTTAACTCTCATACTAAAATATTACCACCATGTACCACCATAAACAATAGAAGATAAATAGGATATGAAAGTAGGGATAAATAATAATTAAATGTACCCATTGTTTGGGTTTGAATGGCTGCTATATTTCTATTATCTTATGTTCTGTGTACAGTCTTATGGTCTGCCATTTTTAATGGCCAATTTAATGCCTGATTCACTGCAGTATTTACAGAACATGATCTATTTCAGAGGGGTTTTTTTATGAGTACCAAGTTTATTTCCTTCTAGAAGCACAATTTAGTTAAAGGTATTTCCTTATTGGAGAGAAAATAATAACAAACCAGAGGTTTTCACTCTGAGCCTTGTGCTCACTCAAGAGCAAAATGATTATGTTGAAGATGCCGTGTATCAAACTACTTCTGAAGCTTCATTTGTATAAATTAACTATTGTATCCTCATTGCTTTGAATTAGACAAGGAGTAACTGGTTAAACATTTTAGCATTCACATAATATGCACATAATCAAATCAAGAGTCAGGCTGTATTTCCACTTTATTTTTATTTACTTTTTAACCATGCCTGCTGATCCTGTTCTGTAACTGAAATAGGAATGTTGCAGTGCCATGTAGTAACTTTACTTACAAACTGCTGTGTACTTTGCTGACTGGCACTCCATTTGTAGTGCAGACAGTTGGGAACCCATACAGCCTGCATATAAGAAAGCTTTGTTATAGTGGTTTTACATTAATCTCAGGGAAGTGGCTCCCAACCTTTTGGGCAGTAGGGACTGGGGCATGGTTTCACACGTTACCTAGATCCATTGGGGACCCCTGCCTTAGAGCACTTGGGACAATGAGTATGCTGGAATATTCTGTGTAGTATCCACAGAAGACAATATTTGTAGCTCAGGGTTGAGCTGCTCCCTGGTTCTCTCTGAGCTTGGTTGTTTCCTTGCAGATGGTTCACTACCAAACTAGGTAATATCACCAATGATAGTAGGGAGTGAGTCATTTTATATACCGGTACTAGTAATTTGTCCTGTCCATGTTGGTGGGAGTGGTCTTGGTGGTTCCTTAATTGGGCTGCTGTTACTGTTAGCTTGTTTGTCTGATTTGGTAGTTCCTTGATTGGGTATTGTTTGCTTCTTGATTGTTGGTCTAATGTTGATCTTGCTGTTCATCTCTGCTCATCTGGGTGTTGATTGCTGGTGGGAAGATGTTTTGCTCTCTTTGTTTCCATTTTGGCCCTTTGATTGTCTCTTAGCACTTAGACTTATATACTGCTTCATAGTGCTTTACAGTCCTCTCTAAGCGGTTTACAGAGTTCAGCATATTGCCCCCAACAATCTGGGTCCTCATTTTACCCACCTCGGAAGGACGGAAGGCTGAGTCAACCTTGAGCCGGTGAGATTTGAACAGCTGAACTGCTGAACTGCAGTGCTGCTTTAACCACTGCGCCACTGCTCTTGAATGGTATATAGATGTTGTTTATCTCTATGTACTTGTTGATGGCCAATTTGTCTGAGAGCCAGGCCTCTAGAAATGCTCTAGCTTTTTTTGGACTTAGCTTGTTCTAGAATGCTCACAGTTTCCCAGTTTAAGCTATGGTTAAGTCTGTCCATGTGTTGTGGAATTAAGGAGTTAATTGTTGAGTTGTGTAGTATCCAATTAAGTACTGTTGCAGTGTTGTGATGTATCTGTCATTAAAGAACATGATCTATTTCATAGGGGTTTTCTCCTTATGAGTACTAAGTTTATTTCCTTCTAGGAATACAATTATTTAAGGGTATTTCCTTATCGGAAAGAAATTAAAATAGTAACAAACCAGAGGTTTTCAGTGTGACTCTTGTGCTCACTCAGGAGCAAAATGATTAAGTAGGTTAAGATGCCATGTTTTGTTCTGTAGATACCCATGCATTAAAGGAAATTCCTACATTGCAGTATAGCAATACTTGCTTTTTGCCATTCTGTTTGCAAAGATGAAATCAGTTCATCCTCAACTTTAATAACGATTAAAACTGAGCACAGTAACCTATTATGCATAACAGAATATTTAACCCATGTATGCATAACTTAGCCATGAATATTTACCTAAGTTCATTTAGTATCGAAAGAAATTATGATTTGTCTGCTACTTAGGACATGCCTCAGGATGGTATTTATAGAAAGACGTTGTTTCACACTTACATTTATCACTCTGCAAGCAGAGAAAGAATTCATTTAACTACCGTATAGTTGGCCGTTGCACTTAAAAAACCTAGCTTTAGGTCTTTAGAGGGCTTAGACTGTCTACGCCCCCAACTGTGCTTCCCTTTTTCTGCCAGCACTAACAAAGAGAACACACATACACACAAACACACCTTTGCCCATGAAAGGCAAAAGAAGAACCTCTGGGACCATTAATAATTTGGAGTTCATTCCAGAGGTGCTGGAGTACTTTTCCATAATCAAGGTATAATATGTGATTTCTTTTCTTCACTGATAGATATCCCTCTCCCAATTAAGAAATAGGATATTTCTTCCAGGACCCCGTATCAGTAATGGTCTCTGGTGAAAATCTTTGTCACAACAGTAGAGAGCAGCTCATTTTAGTTTTTAGTTCCAGAGAGCAATAGTAAGGGTGAGTCATCTGTTGCAGAAATCCATTTCACGTTCCTCTGGAAGTAAGTCAGCAGACTATCTACTTAGCTTACTACTGTCTACATTAGTAACTAAGTTTGTGTATGTTACACTAATCCATAATTTATTTTAAGTACAATATGGTTTGTTGAAACCATAGTGACCTGATTCATACATATTGCAGAGCTGGAGTTTACAAATAAAAATGGTTTGAGTTCATGCATCACACTAAGCCAACACCAAATGAACTAATTAAAAGAAGCATCAGCCCTTTGCTCTTATGTATTATATTTGGAAACTGAAGAAAATATTGCAAACATTCAGGGACAGCATGGGGAAGAGCCCAGGAGTTATTACAGTGCCATGGTGGCAAGGGTATGAAGTATTTTTATGTTGTTGTTTTATTCATTTTATTGTGAGCTGCCTAGGATTATTGTTTAAGATAGGCAGCCTTGTAAGTTGTATAGTTAAGTTAAACGTATTTGTTTATAAGATGGCATATTTCCAAAATCAAACAAAAAATTCTACCAGATTGTCAACCTCCCCCGTCCCCAAAATGTTTTCTTTTTCTAAGACTGCCCCAGGTGTTTCTGAGCCCAGACATATTCTTGGAAATAAAATTGTACGTGAGTTTGATACTTTGTCTTGCATAAATTTCAAGCATAATCTTTTTTTAAATTTTACTATGTTTGGGGGTTGAGAAGAACTGGATTCAATATAATCACAATGAAATGATGAGAAAGTGCATAATAGTTTACTTCAGCAGAGAGACAGGATACAGAGGAATTATACTTTATAAGTTTCTTCAGATGTCTTTGTGGATCTCCTATAAGCCATTACAATGCCACATTGACTTTGGAGTTTCATAGGAGCTTCTATTACACACAATTTTTGCACTGAAAAATAGCCCATTCCCTAGAGCAGAATTTCTCAATGTTGGCAACTTTAAGATGGGTAGGGTATGATTCCCAGAATTCCCCAGTCAGCTATGTTGTCTGGGCAGTTGAAGTCCACCTATCTTAAAGTTGTGAAGGTTGAGAAACACTGCCTTGGGCAATATTAGGCCCTCTATTGGACCATAAATTCAGTACCTACACTAACACTAATTTACTTCAGATTTCAGTCTTAACATTTAAATAGTTTAATGTTCCAGTCCTCCAGAGTTTATGTGCTGAAGAAAGCTCTCCAGTAGATTTTTAAATTTCCTGCATATTTTACATTTTGCAGTTTAAATGTAATGTAGTGTAGTGTAGGATATTGATATACTTATATACTTAGGAAAGTGAAAAGTTGGACTTAACATTGTTCCCATGTTTTATTTCAGAAGATTGAACTCCTAAGCATTGCACTGAACACTCATAAAATGAGCAAAAGGAAGATTTTTTTTCTGTATTTCTGATCTAATTTTCTAATTATTTCCAGGTCTGCCTTCTTCATTGCATCCAGCTTGCTTAGAAACAGTAATGGCAACAGAATGCATTAAGAATTGTTGTAGAGGATGTTTATATGCTAATAAAGAAAAACATGATGGTAAGTTTAACTAATTTAAATATCTTAATTTTTTAATGGTGACATGACAAAACTAGTAGCCATTGCTTGGGAGGAACAATTATTATTTTCAACAGTGTCATGAGTAAAATTTGTGAATATCTAATTGTGATGTCACAATATCTGATCCTAAAAGAACCAATTATAGCAGTGATGGCGAACCTATGGCACGGGTGCCACAGGTGGCACGCGGAGCCATATCTGCCAGCATGCGAGCCGTTGCCCTAGCTTAGCTCCAATACAGCCAGTTGATTTTTGGCTCACGCAGAGGCTCTGGGAGGGCGTTTTCAGCCGGAGAGCCTCCGGGGGGGGGGGCGGGAGAGGGCGTTTTTGCCCTCCTCAGGCTCCAGGGAAGCCTACTGGGCTCACTGGAAGTCGGGAAATGGGCCATTTCCGGCCTCCAGAGGGCTTCCGGGGGGCGGGGGAGGCCATTTTTGCCCTCCCCAGGCATTGAATTATGGGTGTGGGCACTCGCATGTGTGAGATAGCGCACGCGCACGCGCTTTCGGTACCCGAGGAAAAAAAGTTTCGCCATCACTGAATTATAGGTTCTGTGAGAAAAACACCAAAGAAATCAACGGGAGTCCAAATGAACAATAAAAAGCATTTATTATGTTCTTTTGCAAAAGGGCAATGGAGGGAGAATTTTGGGTTCTCCAACCAAAAGCAATATGGTCATCTGAATACATCATATAAATACAAATTCCCTGCAGACAAACAACAGTCTTAACTCCTCCCATTTCATTGTTCCACTCTCCTTATTGGCATTAAACTCGGGTGACTTCCAACATGGAAATTCCCTAAAACTTCACATCTGCACACGTCTTCTATCTCAAGTCAGAATGACCCGATCTCACACTCTAGTATCAGCATAACATAGCCTGTCATTCATCCTGTTTCTGTGAGAACAGAGAAGTAGAAAGAAAGCGGCAAAAAACCATCTTGATTATACAATATAATATGTCATAAAGATGGCTGTGCCATTGCTCTTTTTTCTTACAAGAATAAAGTGCCATTTCTCACAGGTACATTTAGTACTGCAGGGTGGTAATCTTCAAGTGAATTCAATTCTCAGCCAGTATGGCAAAAAGGAAAATATTGTGGGAGACCTAATCAAAAATATCTAAAGAGCAGCAAGTTGCGTAAAATAACAGTGATTGGACCATGTAATTGGAAGGGGCCTTTTAGGCTCCCTAATCCACCTCTAGTCCAAAGTAAAGCTTCCCTAATAGATGGCAGCCTCACTTTCACTTGAACTCATGATCTACCTATAGTACAGGTGACTTATGACCACAATTGAGCCCAAATTTTCTGTTGCTAAACGAGACAGTTGATAAGTGAATTTTCCCCATTTTACATCCTTTCTTGGCACAGTTGTTAAGTGAATCACTGCAGTTGTTAAGTTAGTAACATGGTTGTTAAGTGAATCTGGCTTCCCCATTGACTTTGCTTGCCAGAAGGTGACAAAAGGTGGTTACATGACCCCAGGATACTGCAACCATCATAAATATGAGTTAGTTGCCAAGCATCTGAATTTTGATCATATGATCATGGGGATGCTACAATGGTAGTAAGTGTGAAAAATAGTCATAAGTCACTTTTTTCATTACTGTTGTAACTTTAAACAATCACTAAATGAACTGTTGTTAAGTTGTGGATTACTTGTACCTCTTTCCAATTTGATGGGCAGACTTTCAACTCCATTTTTGAATAAGTTATTCATCTCCTAGGTTGCTATGCTATCTAGCCCACACTTGCCAGCTAGCTTGCTAATCAGAATGTCATGTCATACTTTATGAAATGGTTTGTCAAAATTAAAATATTTTACAGATGCTTAAAGAGGCATAAAATTGGCCGTACTCAAGTCAACTGGGACTTTACCTTTTTTGCCTGATACATATATAGTGTAATGGTTAGAATTAAGTTTTGTCTGTATTTATAATTTTAAGTAAATTAGTACCGTATTTTTCGGAGTATAAGACGCACCTTAGTTTTGGGGGGAGGAAAATAGGGAAAAAATAATCTGCCTACCAGGTATTCATCTGGCTAGTGTCCTTAGTCTGGTCAGCTTCAGCACATTAGTTTGCTGGTTTTGAGCACGCGTGCTTGCTTTTTACCCCCTGGTTGGGGATAAAAAACAGTTTCTAAAACATTTCTTTCTCTCTTCAGAGAGAGCAACAATGAGAAAAGCAGGCAAAGGGAAGATCGCTTCCCTAGCAAAGCAAGGAAGATCGCCTCACTCGTTAACACCTCGTTAAGGCTGAAAAAAGGCAGAAGATTGCTTGCTAGCAAAGCATGGAAGATCACTTCACTCGTTAGCACCTTGTTAGGGCTGAAAAAAAGCTTAGTAAAAGCTACATTCGGAGTATAAGATGCACCCAAATTTTCAGCCTCTTTTAGGGGGAAAAGGTGCATCTTATACTCCGAAAAATACGGTATTTACTGATTCTGAGACCTTCTCTTAACCAGCACTGACAAATAAGTGAAATCATCAGTTATAATATTTTAGAACCATTGCAAACCCTCTCAAAATTGATATATTTTACCATTAACTGCTCCATATCCCAATCAATATGTTGGAAAAATTTGTTTGTGATCCTATTAAAATACAAAAGATAATGAATTAAGTACTGAATGCATTTGCTTCTTTTTGTGTTATATAACAGCCTCTCTGGAGAAACAGTCTACAGTTACTGACAAGTATACATCAAAAGTAGTGGAGAAACCTCCTTTGTCTTCTGTATCCATGAAAAGGCAGATTGGCTGTTCAGAAGATTATCTCCTCTCTAAGTTCCCACCAGGTGGCAAAGAAATACCCTTTGTAGTTCCTCAGTTCAAACTTGCTTACATCCAACCTCGGAACCTTAGTAATCCACATCTTGGGGGACTTCAAGGTAAAAAGATGAAAGAGTGTAAAATTAATGTGTCTTTTTGAGAGGCTGCCTTTATATGCATTGGAAACTTGTTTATGCAATTGATTACTTGTTCAAATTGCTAGTTAAGACTTAAGATCAAATTATATACCATATTTTTCGGACTATAAGACGCACAGGTGTATAAATTGCACCAAGATTTTGAAGAGGTAAGTAAGAAAAAAAGTGTTTGCCCTCCCCCAGCCCCCAGGAGCACTCTGCAGATCTCCCAAACTCTCTGCACACCCAATTTTTGTGAAAAACAGGCCGTTTTTTCCCATTTTTCACAAAAATGGTGTTTTTGTCCTCCCCCAGCCCCCAGACCTTCCAAACCCTCTGTGCACCCGTTTTCACATGGGGCGGGGTTTTGGGATACCAAAAATGGCTGTATTCGGTGCATAAGACGCACCAGCATTTCCACCCTCTTTTGGGAGGGGAAGTGTGTCTTATACTCCGAAAAATACGGTAGATACATGCAACAAAAGGTGGTCTTCTGTAAGACTATGTAGAAGTCTTCCTTGGGTTCTCACCGGTCTCCCCCTACACATACAGCATTGAAATAGAAGCAGGCCATTGATACTCTTTAAACTTTAATGAATAAAGTAAAAACACAGCTTTTCCCTATAGGCTTTGTTTTATTTGATATTTTTATTTGTGTCTAATCCTTTTGGTTTGTTATCTGTTTTTGACTGTGGCTTAAAAGCTAAAAAGCAAGACCAAAAATAGTATATGCTGTATTGGTTGATTTGTTTCTAAATTCTATAATGAATTGTAGGTTATTAAAGTATGTATTTTTTCTTACTGTTTCGGATTATTCTGTGACTTCATGGAAGTCTGTCCTAGCCACCACTTGTTAACCTAAAATGCATTTCATTGACTATGTCCAAGAAGAAAAACTCCTGTCTTCTACTGAGATTGGTAGAATCTTTTTATTCTTTAAACATGCAGATCAACCTTTTAAAAAAACAAAAACTGCTGTTTCTTTCAGATGATAATTTTTATTCCAGCTACTTGACTTAATCTGGATTGGACAATAGAGCAAAGGTCTTGTTTCAGCCAGATATAGTTCCCTTCCCATGACAATATGCTCTTTTGTTCGTACTTCTGAACTTGCTAGCCTTACTTGTCCCTAGAGTCTGTTGAATGAAAGAACAGTATCTTATTGTGAAAGGCGTGCACCTCAAGGACTCTCCGAGCAGAGAGCTGTGCGAGCCAGAAGTTTAGAGCACAATGTATTCCTGGCATTACAATCTAAAAAAAAAATCAAATATTTTGTGTTACTGGAAATTTTAGCTTTTAAATATTTAAACTATTCTTAAGCATAGTTTTAACCACATAACAATGCTAGAATAATAGGCTTGCACATTAAATCTGCACTTGTGGTTTTATGATATAGAGCAGTGCTTCTCAAACTTGGCAGTTTTAAGATCCAACTCCCAGAATTGCCCAGCTAGCCATCGTGATATATAGAGGATACTTGCAGTTCCTTTTTTTTTGAAATGCTCAATTCCAAGCATTGTTATTATAATAATAAATTTGATCATGAAAGTGAATTGGGATGACTCTTGTAACCTCTTTGCCTCTTTAATGATGAGAAGAGAAATGAGAACAACGTTGAACAATTTCTAACCATCTAAAATAAGCCATGTTCTAAAGTTAACTTCCGTATATTAAGTTGTTTAAGTGATTAAGTATAATTTCCGCTAGATATGAAACAAGATACCAAGGGTGCATCTGACTGACTGCAAACTGAAGAGCAAAACAACTTACAAGTGTGCTTATTTGTTTGTGTTATTTAGGAGCTGCCTAACACCACAAATCCCTTATGGAGGTGCCCTTCAGATCTATTGCCAGGTTTAAAAATCTAACTGCGTGGTTTGATGCCTTTCTGATAAAAGTAGTGAGGCTTTCAGGATTGATGTCAGCCCTTTGAGATGGGCACTGTAGGGATTCTAGGTATGCTGCTTTATTGTAGGGGGGTAGAATAACAGAATCTTGAAAAGTGTTTCTCTCTGCCTTCTCTCTTATTTCTCTCTTATAGCAGAAAAAATCCTGATGGAATTATTTCAAATTTCTTCCTCATGCTTTCCATATTTTTCGGACTGAGTTGCCATTTCACTTCCTTTAACAATTCATGCCTTCCTTGCCCAAAGCCATACCTGCATTCCTTTATAGGGAGAGATGGTTACATTGCCTCTTACAAGCTTCCCACAGGGGCTCCCTGTACACCTAAACAGAAACCTTTTGAGGACTTCACTTGGAAACAATCCTTGCATATCAAATTGAGGATTCCTTGGTGCTCTCTGAGCTGGGTTGTTTTCTTGCAGATGTTTCGTTACACAAACTAGGTAACATCATCAGGGTTAGCAAAGACTAGCATGATGAGGTTACCTAGTTTGGGTAATGAAATGTCTGCAAGAAAATTAACCCAGATCAGAGAGCGCCAAGGACACCTCATTTCAATCCTGAGCTACAAATATTCTCCTTTATTGGTATAATCAAGTCTATCATTTTCTGATACTTGATGCATGACCCTTGCTCCTCTCTTCAGTAATGGCATTCTTTCCTTGTTTGTTTTTCCCAAACATTTTTCTTTAACCCACAGAAGCAATTTATGAAACTCATGACTATATGTCTTATCTTAAAACATCCATGCTACTTTTGGACTGAGGGCTTCCTTTTGTTCTTTCTGTACCACCCCAAGTTATTTCATGGTTGATAGTCTTTTTGGTAGCCATGGCATTGGCCTGTCAACCTGATAAACTGTTTGCCTTATAAAAAGATCCTGTTCCCCCTTCACCCAAATATTTCCTTCTGTCCAAAATCAGTATTGGCCTTCTGCTTGAATCAAGTTTTCCGCACCATCTCAGCCATCTTTGGAAACATTACTTTTTTTGGAGGGGGGGGGATATCTCTAACACTGACTTGTTATTTGGACTATTTGGTATCATTTCAGTGGGATCAATGCTTATTCCTGGCTTTCCAAGGCCAATCTTAAAGGGCATGATCTTCCCTTCGACATTTATCCAAATGGATAATGGCTGCCATCAAGCTTTGCTGTAGATTGGCCAAACAGCCACATCCAGTCTTTTATTATACCACAAGAGCAATAGCAGCATAGGCATCCTTCCTCTCTCTGGGTTATATCCCTACTTGGAGCTAGTCACAGGCCAACTCTTCCTCCTTCTCTACAATTCCTGCTAGAACAACCAATTAGTGTAGCTAGTAGTGCTTTACAACTATCAATAATACACAAAATAACGAACATGCTCTTAATTTTCCCCAACTTTTAAAATGTCTAATATCAATATGAAAGTACTTGACTCTAGTAGCAGCTTTTATTTTTGTGATATTATATATTAAAATACTGACTTCTACAGTATATAGCCAATGAAACATAGGGAAAAGAAACATGTTTTTAAAAATCTGTTTTAGGTTGACCTCCTGCTCATATTTTACAGATAATTTCAGTTCAGTGATGATTTGCCTAATTATATATCATACTTTTCAGGTTCGGTGGTAACGTCTTTCAGTGATCGGAAAGCAGAACTTTCCAATATATACCATCAAAGACCTCCTGCTGATGTGGTATATAACCCATTCTATATGCAACTGCCACCTCTTTCGCCAGATTTCAGTCAAGGTCACACAGAAAAAACGGTGAACAAGAGATTATATGGGTCAGGTAAAAGATTTCATCAGTTGCAACACCATGCATTTTCCCCACTTTAATAGTATTAAAAGATAGCAGACATGAATTCTGCCTTTTTATATTAGTTGTGAATAAAATAAGCCTACATTAAACTAGGAAAACATAAATGTCCTAAAAGTTATTTTCCACAACAAGACTAATATTTGTTTACATATTTATGTGTCTATTTCTGATTGTTTTCCCAAATAGCCTTTCATTCAGGCTGCCCCTATTAGTACAGTACTGTATTTTGTTCTTTCAGGTCATTCTTGTATTTATATTCAGTTTTTATTTTTATTTATTCGTTTGTCAAACATGTACAAGATAACAAGTATAGGTATGAACATACACATGGACAAAGGAAGTAAATACAGATAAATGGGGACAGTAAGACAGGGATGGCAGGGACGCTGGTGCGCTTATGCACGCCCCCTTTACAGACCTCTTAAGAATGGGGTGATGTCCACGGTAGACAGTTTGAGATTGAAGCTGTGAAGTTCTTGGTCAAGACATTCAAGCTCTTTATTGCACTAAAGCTACATACTCTAGGTACAAAAGGAAGAAGAACAAGTTCATTTAAAGAGCAGCTTTACCTGAGGGGATAAATCTGTGTGGTATTTATATGGACTGCATTTCTTTGAAGCAAAAGCAGAAGCTACAGATATTGTCTAAGTTTAGTTTAAGGATAATCATTATCTGACATAGACCGACCAGGTGAAGTACGGAAAAGTCCAAGCCCTATTGAATAGTTTTGTTTTAGGGAATTAATCAATTGCTATTGGAACCAAGTTTAGATATTATGCATGGCATTATCTTTGATTTTTTAAACTGCTATTCATACTACTTTCTGGCCTTTAGTTGGGTTGCTTTCCTTTCAAATGTTTTCCAGCTTAGCTAGTATAGCAGCAGTCACAGGTACCTGCTGTTGTTAGTTTAGATGGGTTGGAGTGATGTGTGAGTGGAATATTGAGAGGGGAACAGCTATTAAACACAAAGACAGACAGAAGAAGCCGGTTGTATCTGCATGACTGCCAGTCTTCCTGCTAAGTTATTGCAGCCTTAACAAAATATTTGGTATAGGAAAATAAGAAGTATGTTTTGTTGCAATTTTGGGCACATGTCAATTTTTTATGCTCTTGCCCTGTTAAATTTAAAAATCCTAAGATGAAGACTCTTTTGCTTTCATTCCATGCTCTTTTTGTCACTTGATTCTGCTGTTTAACTTTTGCTGACTTAGTTCTTGTGGGGTGTGTGAAGCTTTTTCAGAGTTGTTTGCTGCTCCTAGAGCTACGACAGGACTTCTTGTTAGCTTGTTGACTTTTTTGCTTCTTGCCATTGCAGTCTTATGCCATAGAGTCATGTCCATTCATACAGGAGTTAAGGTGTGGCTCTCTTTGTGTTGTGTTACCTTCTTGGCAGGGAAAATTTAAGGGAATGCAAGGGATGTAAAGGAAAACTCTTTCTGTCATAAAGCTGGACAGAATCCTTTTCTAATAAAAGATTCATCCTCTGCTTATCTTTTTCCCATGTTTGTTTCTGTTTTGTTGGCAATTACTATGTTTCCAGTTTTGTCTGTACTAGCAGTCAGCATAGACAGCCACCTGACCTACTCTTGCAACACTAAATAAAAATCAGGGGAGCAAAGCAAGCTCAAGGTTGACTCAGCCTTCCATCCTTCCGAGGTAGGTAAAATGAGGACCCAGATTGTTGGGGGCAATATAAATAAACATTGCTTACTGGTGTAAACCGCTTAGAGAGTGCTTGCACTGTGAGGCGGTATATAAATCTCACAAAATAAATAAATAAATAAATAAATCTTCTGTTGCCATTGTTTGCTACGGTTAGAACATTAGAAACCAGGAAGAATCTGTCTATGGAGATTCTCAGTCATCCAGGTTACGGCTGCCCCAAAGGTGCTTTTTCAGGAGGCAACTGGAAAGTCCAGTTGCCTCTTGAAAAAGCATCTTTGAGACAGGAAGAATCTGACTAGCAGGTTATATTAGAAGGCATAAGCTTTTGTGAGCTACAGCTCACTTTATCAAACACTTGTGCTGTAAAAGTCTGTAGACATTCTCAGTCACCCAGGTCATGGTTGTCCCAAAGGTGCTTTTTCAGGAGGCAACTGACTTTCTTGTTTTTTCTTTGAAGACGTTTCGCTTCTCATCCAAGAAGCTTCTTCAGCTCTGACAGGATAGTGGGGAATGGAAGGATTTATATTCCTTGCAGACAGCTGGTCATTTGCATCCTTTTTGAGGGTCATTGAAGCACTTGGAGGTTTATCTGTGTCCTCAGGGTCACCTGAGTAGTGCTCCTGGTTCTTGTAGTCTGCAATTTTTCTCTGGAAATCCAGAGAAAAATTTTTCCCCAATTTTTCTCTGGAAAATTGTGCTGTAGCTCATGAAAGTTCATGCAGTTTAATGATATTTGTTAACAGGAAAAGATGCTACCAGACTCCTCCGTTTTTAGGAAGTGATAGCAATTTCTCACTTGATTATGAATCAAATTAATTTATGAAATTTTATAACAGTTTGTAGCAATCTCATATCAACCCCACTCTTTCAAGTTTAACATTTTTTATCGAGTTATAAAATATTGTATAGAATTTTAAAAAACTAAATTGCTCTTGAAATTTCTGTTTCTTTTTTTAGTTTGTGACTTAAGAAGTAGCACATTGCCCTGCTCTTCCTCTTTCAGTCATTCTATGTTTGATCTTACAAGCCCACCCCACCGATTTCTTCAGGTAAATAAGTTTTATTTAGTGTTAATGTGATACCAAGCTTTATTAATAATTGTAAATGATTGATTACATGTAGTCTTTGACCTATGACCACCAGTGAAACTGGAATTTCAGTTTGCTAAATGATGTGGCTGTTAAGTGAATCATCATTTGACTGGATCCAATTTTGTGACCACTTTTACTGCAATCATTAAGCAAATCATGTGGTTGTTAGGTGAATCACACAGTTGTTAAACAAACCTGTCTTCCCCAATTGACTTTGCTTCTCTGAAGCCGGCTGGAAGGGTCACAAATCATGATTGCATAACAAGATGCTGCAACTGTCATAAATGCAAGCCAGTTGCCAAGTGCCTGAATTGCAATTACATGACTGCAGGGGTAGTGCAATGGTTGTAACTTTGAGGACAAGTTGTAAGTCACTTTTTCTGAGTCTGTCATAACTGAATTGTTGTTAAATGATCAGTCATAAGTTGAGGACTACCTATAATTCCTTAATATATTTTGATCTCACACCTAGTTCTGTATTTCCCTGTTCTTGTTTTGTTTTTTGTTAACTAATCAGACTCTCTTTTTTTCCTGGAAGAAGTATGATTCCGCCTCCAGTACACCAAGCAGCATCTCCTCCAGAAAGAATTCACAAGGTAGTAACAGAAGTTTAGGTAATGAGCACTGTTGTCTTACTTCTGGTAGAGATCTCTTAAACTGGGCCTCATATGATGAGAGGAGTCTGTGAAGTCCAGAAATACATGGTACAAGCATGCTATAGATGTAGGCTAATGTAGGTCCTACATTATGTTTTTATAAAATCAAAATATATTTTGACTTAGAAGTTCCAGAATTTCTGTTATACTTCTCTTTCTAGCTTTATTAGAAGTGGAGGTTACACTGGTATGTTAATAATAGTTAAAAATAGACTTCATTGGAAGAAAAATATAGGTTGGAATAAGTTATAGCCTTAAGCCTTAACTTAAGTTGATTGAACCCAACAAACATAAGACCTAGTTAAAATATGTTGCATGACTTCCTAGAGTACAATATTTGATATAATAAATAGAAGCATAAGGTGCACATTTTTTAATCCTCTGTATTAAAAAAAGAAATAAAACTCCCTTTAATGAAAAGCTAATATATCCAGAGTAGAGGAATTTAATAAAAGTGGTTTGCTGACCTCCTTATTCTTCACATGGAAACTTCTTTACCTATGCATATTCAAATATGTAATTACAATATGAATTGGTACAAATGTGGAATGGCTAAACCATATACTCTCTTCAAAAGCCAATGCTTTTTTAGGAGGGGGAAATCATTGGAAATTCTGAGTGATTAGGGCACAGACGTCAAACTCGTGGCTTCACATTGCCGTCTCGTGACATTTCACAACTTTTTTCCCATTCGTGGAACGGGTGGACTTGGCCTGCGCGTGACGCATCCAGTCCGCAGGCCGCCAGTTTGACACCCCTGGGTTAGGGAAAATGAGGGCCAAGGACTGGGAAAATCCACTGAAGCAAAAAAAATCTCTGTCTGTAGGAAATAGGCAAATATTGAATAGTAAGTGAGGGTACCACATAGAAAATAATCGGATTAAGAGAATGAAATGACATTTCGAGTTGAAGCTCATAAAATCACTGCTCCAAAGCTGACAGCAAGGAAGCAAGCATTTTATTAGTGTAAAGAAATATTCCTCATACTGCACTGGAGTGAACTTTATTGAATGTGTTTTTGACACAGTACATCCTGTGTTAAGTCATTCTTGCTCAGAATTCTGGGAATTGCAGTCCTACTGCATCTGAAAAATGGCAGGTTGGCGAAGATTCCTGTAGACTAAAAAAAGTACTTTCAGAAGCCTAGCATAGTACATTGTTTTAGATTCATTTATCTGGTCCTGGTCCTTTTAGCATAAACTTTGCTTGGCAGAGTGATACAACACAAGGTTAATCTCTCTGGTTCTGCCAGTGCAGGTGTATGCTGAAGAATGTTGGCAGCCAACTATCTTGTTAATGTAGTTTTGAAAACACCTTTTATGATGCATTAAGGCAGGATTAATCATAAACAGCTGAAACACTGACAAATTTGATCTCTATCACACATGTATTTCCTTATACATAACAGCTGACATATCCTGGCAGTAGGGAGAAATATTTAAGTAATGAGAACAGATTTTTTAAAAAGTAGTCTGAGTTCACTGGATAAACTAATGTTTTTTCAGCCTTTGAGAACAAGTTCCAAAAGTGTTTTTGGATTTATCCCTAGATACAATTACATTATCAGGTGACGAAAGAGAATTTGGCAGGCTGAACGTGAAGGTGTGCTACATTTTTTCTGTAGAACAGATATGGATCACCATCTTGAAAGTAAGTAATCCTAAAAAGCATTCAGTTACTGGTTCTCGAATGGTTCCATTAGGGGCACTTGTGGGGAAAAAACTAGTTTATACTCTAAACTCAGCTGTTAGGCAAGAACCATTAGGTTGACAAAGAAGTTACCTTCTAAAAACCACAGTGGCTCCATTTACTATTGAATAAACACTATAGAGTAACCTGTTCAGAGATAACACTTACTGGACAGATTCAAATTAAACAGACAAATAATATGTGCAGCTTTTTTTTTTGTTTAACTTCGTCTCACCCTACTTTAATTTCATGTTATCCAGGTTTCATTCAAGAGTGGTGCATCTGGCTCCTGTATGAAAAAATAGAAACATCCACTGGAAAGCTTAATAAAGTGTTTTAAATGATAACCATTCTAAATAAAACAATGAAAATATGTTTGAGGTTTATATTAATAATTATGCAGAACTTCCCAATACCCGGTTCAGTTCCTCTTTTTGCTGATATAGAAACACACATACACATACACACTTCCAGGCAGTCCCACCTACTGTATCTTTCTCTGTGTAATCCCATACACATCCTGAGTACATCTGGGAATTTTTATTTTATTTTATTTATGTATTGAATTTGTACAATCGCCTGTCTCACCAACAGTGACAGTGCACAATTGTATAAAACACCAAATGTAAAAACAACAGATAAAAATGTAAAAAAAACCCATTAAACACACACACACACACACAGACAACTTGTGTGAAGGGAGGATGCCCCACTCATCAATGGATCCATCTAACAAGTCTTAATGGACAATGGGATTTTTTATTATATATATGAACATCATTATTGAACTAGCTAGATTTTATTGGCAATAGAGGAAACACCATACAAACTGCTTTATACTGAGTTGGAACATCTTCCATTACATCTACTCTGGATATAGACGTAAAACTAGAATTTTGCTGTATGAAATCCTTTTATTTGAAAATGAGAGGAATTGAATTGGGACAGTGTATGTACAGAGTACATACTGTTTCATAAATCAGGGCATCTTCAGACAACATTATTTGGAAAGACAATATTTTGTGCTTTAATCTACTTCATTTCATTATAATTTTTATTGTGTTAATTCATTATTATTAACTATTCTGTATTCATGAAAGTATAAGAAAGTGGCATTATTGTAACATATCTTAGACAGCCAATATTAAACCACTTTTTCAGCAATAATTATCTAAGGCAATAATTTGAATTGGCAAGAGTTGATTGTTCAGTTGCTTTGAGATTTTATGAAGTTGAAGAACCATATTTTATAGTAAGATGAATGGTAATGTTAATCATAAATAAAGCAAACTGACATAAGGAGACTAAGCACGTAGTTGTGTTTTTCTAGCTTGCATTGTTTAATTTTCAATTTTGTAGTGCAAAGATTTGAACTGGTCATCTATTTGTGAAGAACACCCTCAAATTTCCATCAAAGGAATCCTCACCCTACAGAAACCCGTGCAGTTCAGATGTTTAGCAAAAGAAGCTTCCAATGTAAGTGCCACTTTAAAAACAACAACACAAAATCTATTTCAAAATTCTTCTATATGTAATATGTGAATTGATAAAAGCAGAGACACGAGTGATTATGGATAAGGATTTTCTTTTCCAATCTCACATTTGACTGTTGTTTGCCTCTAGGACATTGAGTTCATGGAAACCTTCGTGTTTGCTATTAAACTGCAACTCCTCCAGACTGCAAGACTTGTGTTCAAAGTACAATCCCTGATTCCCAGGAGAAAAACTATAGGAGAATGTATTTTGCCCCTGCGAGACCTCAGTTCACAGGAAGTGGATTATTGGCTGATGATAACACCTCCTTCCAAAGCTTTAGTAAGTTAAAGTATCCCAAGGATTCTTGAAGGAGATATCTGGGCTTTATGCAGGAACAAAAATCTAGAATTGGTTTTTGTTGGGTCATTTTGTTTACATTCATTGATTCTTCCCCGCTTCTGTCAGGAGCCCCCAATGCTGGGAGGGGGAGGTGCAGGGAGAAAAGAAACCCCTCATTTGTAGCCCCTATCAGCTAAGTCTTCCACACTCACTTCTCCCATTGCCAAATTGAAACCTGTTCCTTTTTATCTACAGAGGTAATGTCTGAAAAATTATAAACAGGGTGCAAAGCCTATAATTCCTCAGATGTTGCAACTCCTTCTTCCCCTTCACCTGTTGTAAATTCACCTCCATCCTAGCTATACATTCACAATAGCTTTATATCTCTAATAGTAGTTTTTATTCTGAGGCTGGATTATGTAACAGGATTTGACCTGTTTCGAAAAGGATAGCCTTAAGTCTATTGATTTTCTCTGGTCTGGCCTATCTTGAACAGCTGATATCTCCACAAGAAAATTAAAACTATAATTTCTTGAGATAGCCTATAATAAGAGACCCTTACAAGGCAGTATCTTACCCTCCTTCGTTTACTCCATGAATCAGAGAAGTATTTTCCTGCTTCTGAATATTATCTTGCTTCCTACAATTTGTAAGTCCTTTTTGTGTGGCAAGAGTTCTTGAAAATATCTATCAAGGTCATCTTCTTTACTCTCCATATGTAAGACAGATTGGCATTCCTATGAAATGGAGTTACGTTGGTAATGAAAGTATTTTAATTATAAAACTTCATCACTGTAGAATTTCACACCAGGAAGTTATATTGTAGCTTCACTTATTAACATCTGCCAGAACTGGCTCTAAAGAACCAGGAAATGAATTCCATGAACCAAAGGTCATCCCAACCTCATGAAAAAGTCTTTAGAAATGTAAGGCAGTTTTTTAAAAACAGTTTATAATCTGGAAAAAAAGAGATCCTGCCATTTTTAAAAATGGAGAGATTCCACAGAAATCCTGACAGCACTTTCCCCAAAACATATACAATAGGGTGTTTTTTTTTAAAAAAAATCCCAATCTTGATTCTGGCAAATTTGGAAGGATTAAAATTTATAATTCTATAGAATACAAAAGTAGCATTATCAGGTATTTAAAAAAGATAGAGCTACTGTTTGATTAAACTGATGTTTCTTTGTCAAAATGGAAAGTCTGATCTTTTCACTTCACACCTGTGTAACAAAATATTTTATTTGTGAAAGTTGGCTAAGATGAAGATGGAACATTTCTTTGCTCTTTGACTCTCTGTGCAGGTGTGTTCTGCAGAATTGAAAATAGGCACCTGTTTTCAAGCAGTAAACAGCCGGATCCAGTTGCAAATCCTGGAAGCACAGAACCTTCCAAGTTCATCCACACCATTGTCTTCAAGTAAATACTAGAGTCTTATTGGTCAAATTCCATAAAGGAGAGCATGTTTAAATGCAAAACTACATACCTCTGTGTGGCTGCTATTGTTCTTTTATGATTGTATAATGGCTTTTATATAAAGGCATGTCATATCTTGATCTACTATCTAGGCTTCTCAGATACATAAAAGTAAAACTAAAAAGAAGCCATTTCTTCTGAATCCTCTCAGTTGATCCTGTTTATTTTAAAATATGCTTTCTTAAAGCCCATTATTTAATATTCAAATACGTTTAGAGGTTTGAGTAGAGTTATACAGGGGTGGAGATGTTGCAGTCAAGATAGCAATTAGCTACATTTTCTGTTACACTCATTGACTGGCAAGGACAAATTTAACAGGGAAAATTGCATCATCCGGAAAGCTTTCATTAGGAAACGGACTCACTTCAGAAAGCATATATCAGTGGGTTAAAAAGCAAAATCCTGCACTTTAAGTAGAAAGGTGAATTCCATTGGTCTTTATAACAGCCTAATACTGGGAACTGAAGCTGCTTTCCAGTGAGCAGAGTCTTGTTTCCAAGGGGTGAGCAATGAATGTCTATGCCTTAAAATGCATCCACCCTGGGGGGCCCTCCCTCCCCATTTGCCCATCATATCATAATTTAACAGTAACATTTTCTTTTACTTTGGGATTTCAAACTTCACACAGTAAAAAACATTCCCAAAAAATTGTCGTTAATTCTACCATAGATTTTTTTGTAAAGATTGTGATGCTCAGCACTGAAGGATTGGTTGATAAGAAAAAAACTCGTCTGCTGAAATCTACTAACAGTCAAGTAAAATGGGGAGAAACCCTGATGTTCCCTGTGAGCCAGAATGAACACGGAATAAACTTTCTCATCAAACTCTATAGTAGGAGCTCAGTGAGAAGAAAACATTTCCTGGGACAGGTTGGTTGGTTTTTTTCCCCCCTATGACACCCAATGGAAAAGTTTCTGAATTCTAAACTTAAAGTTTATGTGGACCATAAACTTCACTTTTTACCAAAAAATGTTACCATTAATATAATCCTGGTTGAAATAAATCAGGAATAGGAAGCCTGCAACCCTCCAGATTTTGCTGAATATTGTCTAGCCAGTTGATATTCAGAAATTTCTTTAAATATGGATTTAATTTCATTGCTAGATACTTTAAAAATGTTTATCTCATTATGAATAAATAATTTTGTACCATAAGCAATTTCCTATTATGCAACTTTATATCAGAAATCTCAGATTTACAACTCAAAGAATTGTCAGGAGATACAAATTTCCATTCCATTCTATAAATTGTCAGGAAGTATAAATTTGTGAATAGTTCAAAAGCCACATCCATCCATCCATCCATCACAAAACTATAGATACCATAAATTGAATTCAATAAAGCTAAATTTTGAAGGTAAGTTATTTGTAGATTATACAGATGGCACATGAAATAGGATACCTAAAAGCTTAATAGAAATGAAATTCAAAACAATCTAAATAGGCTAGAAGAATCACTATAAGAAAGAGAATGCAATTTTACAAGACACAGGTAAAGTATTATTAGGAGACAAAGATTAAATGCTATGACGGTATTGTAGCAGAAATCTCCAGATCATGGGATGTAAAAATTACATGCCATGTAATTTTTTTTCAAAATCCTAAAAACAAAATAAAAGATAACATAATCTTTTTAGAATCCATTTTTAATGAAATGCATATTTTATCAGCACATGCTGTCACTCATCTTAGCATACATGTTCTTGATTCATCTTCTATATTATATAAACATGATTTTTATGCACTGATCAAGATAAATGTCAAAACAGCTTTTGGCGTCATCTTTATAATGGTTCTTTGTTTTTCTTATCATGCAGGTTTGGTTAAGCAGTGACAGCAACAGTGCAGAAGCTGCTGATCAATGGAGGGACACAATTGCTAATCCAGAGAAGGTTGTGGTTAAATGGCATAACATCATTCCAGCATGATACTGCTTTGAACAGTCCTTTTGGTACTGATTTGGACTTGAGCCCAGAGACCTTTGCACTTACTTAAAATGACCAGCCATCAGATAACAAAGAGACAGAAAAGAGATGCATACAAAACAATGCATACAATGGATGCATACAATATCATCTCTGCACAAGAAAATCACAGAGGAAGCACTAGAGTTGAAAAAGGAAGCATAAGTTGGAAATCCTAGCAAAGTACATGAAAATTCAAAAGTCACATTGAAAAATGAGTGACTTGATTATGAATTGACTGTTGATCTATAAGGCTTACATGTACAACATTTTAATATTTATATTTTAAAACATTAATTTTTAAATTATTTTTATTTTTAAAACTTTGTATAGATTTTTGTGAAAAATACCATAGAAGGACTATCCTTCAAGAAGATTTTGCTCCATGTATTAGTTGACAACCATGTTCCAACTATTGTTTTGCTTCTAAAAGTATTCTGTGGACACTTTATTATTTCTACCAACATGTTGAACAAGTGAGTAAGGTAGGCAGGGAGGTAGAAAAAATACTTTACCATTTAAATTGAAATAAACATTTTAAAGTAATTTTTAAGAATAATTATTGTGTTGGATAGTAAATTTGAGACATGGGTAAGGAAGTAACAATTCTTTTGTTAATGAATTCGATTTTACAGTTCTTCAACTTAAAATTTGCTTTACTGTTTTGAACAGAGAGAGAGATTAATAAGAAGTATTCCAATGATGAAATTCAGTAGATCTGATCTCATACTTAGAACTAACAGGGACCCAGTATTCTGTGTTTTAGGAAAACTGAATTCACCAGTCCTTATAAAATGAAAGAAACAAAATATGCAATCATGATTCTAACCAATTGTTTTGAAAAATAAGTACCTTCCCACTTCAGTATTTTAAGATAACATATAAAGTGATAAAGGCTAATAGCGCTTGTATGCCAAACAAGTCCATGGATAACTAAACTGGCACCACGTATATAATTTTGTAGAGTCCCCAGATGCCCAAATCTGAACCATGTGAGACCAATGCCCATAACCGAGCAGGTACCTTAACTATTTTAATAGAGATAAAGCATTTTAAGGCACAAGGATCTGCATTTATTGCATACAATAGTGTCTTGACAACTGAGATGTTTGGCAAAAAGTTTGGTAGTTGAAATAGGCACTGTGCAGCCATTGGGAAAAATGGATCAGTAACATCTGAAAACCCTTCATGGGGATTTGAAATTCAGCATGATTTAACTTGAATGCCTTCATTGCCTCTTTCATTAGATTATCAGTTCACACTGAGCTTTCAATAAATAGGATTCAGTTTGCCTCAAAGCTGTTGCCATATGAACCTGGAAGGGCACATTTAACATCAGCCCTCATGCTGATGTAATCTCAGGAGTGTTTGTCAGATGATGCCCAAGAAGGACATGGAAGAATTCAGCCAGAGTTCAGTTCTTTATTTGCTTTCACATAACAGACAGATTCTTGCCAGAGTAAACCCTTACTAGTCCCAGCCTTATGGATGCACCCTGAGAGATTCTAAGGAGTGGCTAGCCTTACTTTCTTCCTCTGTCTCCTCTCCAGCACCGAGATGTGCTGCCTCTTGTCTCCCTTCTCTTTCTGAAATATGCTCCCTCCTTTGTGGGAGACTGCCACTTCATTGTAGTCCATCACACCAACTCCCCTTCCGTGGGAAGCATCTCCCACAATACCATTCCTATTTCTCATAACATCAAAAGTACACAGGATGCATATATGCAATGATCAGAAATGAAACCATACATAATTCCAGCAAATGAATACTTTTATAGATCATTAAACTTCAGAAATTCTATTCTCTGCAGCCTCTGCTGAAAACATTAGGAATTGCTACAGGCAGTGTTACACTATTTTAAAATGTACTGGTTTCAAAAATGACAAGGCTGGTATCTGAATTCTGTTTCAGTCAGACTTGGCTGATGTTGGTGATGCATGAAACAGAATGCCCTAAGTGCATAATGAACTATGAATCAGAAAATATAGTTTAGAGCGATTAGCTGGAAGAATCCAGATTTTTATGAGAAAGAGGAGAAAAAAGGCATGTGTAGAAAAGGTGGCATTAACTGCAGAATGACAGCATAGAAAACCAAAGTTCAGGAGAGATGAAGAATGAATTATCAAACTAAAAGCCACACTAAGAAAATCAAATGAAAAGAATAACAGGAACATAAAACTGGAGAAGACATAAAACCACACTTACTCCAAAACAATGAAATCTGGAATAATTCAGGGGGGAAAAGTCTCTGTAACCTCAAAAATTATAATTAGGAAGCAAAAATTTTGCTATGCAAACTGTTACTGAGCAATCATTTGAAGTTACAACAGACCTCCCCAAAAAAGATACTTATGACCCAATTTTACCCCATATGGTCATGTGATCTCATTTTGGACACTTGGCAACCGGCTTGCATTTACTGCCATTTGCAGTGTCCATAGGTCATGTGATTGTAATTTTTGCCATTTTCGAGTATTTATTTCTGGCCAAAAATATCTATTGGATGAACAGGTTCCCTTAATGACCATCACATTCACTTAATGATCACCATGTTTGCTTAATTATTGCTGCAAAAATCAGGCATGGTCATGTGGTGACTCACTTAACTGCAATGGTTTATGATTTTATGACCTTTTCTGTGGCAGTCGTTAAGCAGACATGACAGTAATTCTGGGCTCAATTATGGTCGTACATTGAGGACTGCCTGTATGAATTAAATGCTAACTTAGTTGGATTTAAATCTGGGGGAGCAAATGATAGTGGTAAGGTATAGCAGCTAGAATTTCTGAAGAGTGTTGGTCTCAGCAAATAAAAAGCAAATAAAAAATTGTGGCTTGCAATGCATTCAATATAGTCACTGTACAGTTGAAAAAATGGATTGTTTAGAAGTTGCATTAGAAATTTAAATCCAAATTTAAATACCCTGCAGTTCTTTGGTTAAGGCTTTCATTAACAACGTACTTTATGTGCATCCAGTTTATGGTAAAGGTGATGTTAGTCTGTCACTGTAAAAATTATTTCTCTACTGAATTGCAAAGTAAGTGGTAAAAAAAATAATAGTGCTTTTTAAAGCAAAATAATCACTGAAATTAGAACAATGAAATTATGAACAAAGCTGTTTTAACAGTCTTGGTACAGTATTTTATTTCCTCTCTCTCTTCTTTTTCATAAACATTGTACATGTTGTCTAATAGGATAAATGGAGATCTTATGAGGGCTTCATGCAATAACAACATTCCTAGGGAGCTCACATTCAAATATCAGAATATATAGAATTTCTACTGAATGTATAGTACTGTAATACACAAATGACCACATGTTTTATTATATATGTATATGTTAATGCATATTTTTATGAATATATATACAGTATGTGTATGTGTGTTGATGCCCCCCGGAGTCACCCTGTGTGAGTTGGGCAGCCATATAAATTTGTTTAATAAATAAATGCCATAAATATAATGATTGAAGCATTTGTATACATAGATTCTAGCCTGACTTTGCCTTCTACCTGTTGTCTGATCTCTTTAGCAAAAGTCTCTAGCCAAAGATATTTAGCTTGCTTTTCAAATGATAAAAATATGCCTGAGGAGTTTCACATGTGCACATATGAATGAACACAAACACACACACACACACACACACACACACACACACACACACACACACACACACACACACACACACAGAGTTTATTTTATTAAACAAAACTCAAGCAAAGAGGAAAAAATCTCTTTCTCAGAGCTTCCTGATGATGGTGTGAAGCTGAGTGTCCAAGAATTTCACATTATGCAACATGCCGGGCCTCATGCCAGGACTTTGTTTAAGAAGGGTGTGAAATCAATTGACCAACAAGCTAGTGATGCCAAATGTTAACAATGACGTCACTGTTAATCTACCTCATGAATAATCCCGGATCCTGGCACAGCTGTACAGTACACTTCAAGTCTTATTATTAACCTACATGCTGGTTTTATTGACAATTAACTACACTGCAGGGGCATATTTTTGGTTAATTATTAGAAAGCTAAAAGAGTATACCTTCTTGTATGAATAGTTACAGAAATTCTGTAGACACCTGCAGTTCTTTGAAAATGTATCAGTTCCCTTGGTCCAGCATACTGCAGAAGACAGACCATTTCTAAGGCCAGGTGCTACTTTGAAGCCACATGTAGCAGTTCTACAAAACTAGGCTGTAGAAAGCAGCTATTTTGGACCTCTTTCTAAACTCTTCCTTTTATGTTGGCCTTTCCTTATTACTTGTTTTTATTTCAGTTTTTAAAATGATAAAATGCTTTAAAATAAAAAGTTGGTTAATTCAGTATTTAGTGTTGCTAAAATTAGGACCATTCTGAAAATTAAGAAGTTGAGAATTATTTCAGAAGTTTTGACATTCTGACTTGTCATTTGCTGACTGGTTACTTATTACTACATTATTATGAAGACTTGTGTTTATATGTGAACTTCCCAGTTACTTTTGCAAGATGTCACCTGAATCATCTCTTCAGATCCCAATTTAACTATGAGCAAATATGAACAATTTTATCTGCAAACAGTCTCACAAATATGGGGCAGCAGTCAGTAGGAAGATCACCTTTTCTATTTTTACCTCCCAAATAAGAATAAACTTAAGGGTACTTTACAGGAGGTGCAGTAAAAGTATAGAAATAATAATATTAAAGATATAGTATATTCATTTCTTTGATCACATTCATTCTTTTATGGTACCCCTGCTCTATTGTTTCTTCATCTGTTTCATTCCCTGGAGCACCTTGGTTTTCCAAGGAGATCTGCAAATTAGGGTAGGCCACCTGAGGGAGCAATTTCACCCAATGCTCTCCACAGAATAATGTATTTATTTATTTATTTTATTTGTTTGTCAAACATGTACAACATAACATACAAACATAACATAAGCAAAGAAGTACAGATAAATGAGGACAATAGGACAGTAAGACAGGGACGGTAGGCACAGTGGTGCGCTTATGCACGCCCCTTACAGACCTCTTGGGAATGGGGTGAGGTCGACTGTAGACAGTCTAAGGTTAAAGTTTTTGGGGTTTGGGGAAGAAACCACAGAGTCAGATAATGTATTCCAGACATTGATCACTCTGTTGCTGAAGTCGTATTTTCTGCAGTCGAGTTTGGAGCGGTTTACATTAAGTTTGAATCTATTGTGCGCTCGTGTATTGTTGCGGTTGAAGCTGAAGTAATCATTGACAGGAAGGACTTTTTGGTATATGATTTTATATATCAAATTTTTATATATCAAAGCAAAATTAGAGATGTGGTAAATCTGCCTTTCTGATATCTGGGGAAATCCTCAAGGACATTCAAAAACCCACCATCTCTCAAGTGCTTGGGGTAGATCACAGTAATCCATCCAGTTTTACTCCTAGAGGTTCAGTGCAGAAACAATAAGCACAAATAAGACTTGTCTCATGTGACCTTAAGCCCAACCAAAATGTTTCAAGGCATGGAGATTGAAGTTGTCAACACTAGAAGTTTGGAAGGTTCTAATACCAGGCCAGATATGAGTTCCAAAAGCTGATGCAAGGCTGCTGCCAGCCAGCACCAATTCATTTGCCTTTCAACCCAAACTGCTCATGGAAATAACTCACACTTGGTCATCTGTAGGGCAGTGCTTCTAATTACAAGGAAGGGAGGGGGGAAGGGAGGGAAGGAAGGAAAGAAGGAAGAAAAGAAGGAAGGAAATATTGTCATACTCCAACTCCAAACATGGAGCTGTGTTCCAGATCTAAACTACAAAATATGATAGAAAGCATATTTTGAACAGGGAAATATGCACATTCCCATTCCACCAAGTATTTGTTATGGAGGTCAACAGACCATTCACACATACGTAGATATCTATTGGGTGGTAGCAGCAATGTCTCAAGCTGTCAAGTAGGTGAGGCCATGGCTGTTTTGGTAGTAACAACCTTACCTACAACGCAACAGCCTTGCAACAGTAACTCAGGACCTCATCACTATGTACTAATCACCTCTTTATAGGGCTGCCTTTGAAAACTTCTATATTTTGTACCTATAATTGATACAAAATACAACTGTTGACAGATGCTGATTGTCTTGAGGATATTACTCCTGTGCTCAAGGCTTGCTCTGGTTGCTGATAGGCTTCCTAGGGCCATTCAAAGGCCTGGCTTTAACTTATAAAGCCATCTACAGTTCGGCATTGAATCATCTACTTTGACTAGACTTTATTTGACATGGTCATAATGGGAAAAGAATTTGGAAGTTCTACATTTCCATGAAGTAAAGGGAATCTAAAGCTAGAAAGGAATGTTTTTAAGGCACTTATATTATAGAATACAATTCTGTTTGGATATTATGTTAGTCTCCATGGTGATGAAATTTCAGAAGGCAATGGAAGCCAAATTTTTATGGAGAGCCTTAGTGGAATATTATCTTGTATATAATCATGAGATTGTCCTCTGTGGATTTCTACTGTATTGTTCTCTGTTCTCTAATTTAATTTTTATTGTTGATGTAAGTATTGCATGAGAATATTTATATAATGTTTACTGATTGAAATTGTGATAGATGTTTCAGTGTTATTTTTGATATTTTTATTATAGATATTTTATTATTTCATTTTAATGTTGTACTGTGGGTATTTTATTTGTTCCATAAACTTCCATGAATCCAATTGAATTTGGCAGCATGCAAATTCATTAAATAAAGCAATAAATAAATGTATTGAAGTGTGATTTGTGGAGGAATATTTTCAAGTCTGATTTGGATTTATATATTCATAATTTATATGTAGAAGTATAAAAGTATACTTCAATTACAGCAGGAAATATATGTGTATTTGTCCAAATATAGCCATGGCAAAAATGGAGAGGTGAAATAAATGTCTAACTAGAATTGACACAGTAATTTAGTTGATGGGAAAATCTTGGACACAATTATATGGTAATCTCTACAAGCACTGGAAATGAAACATCTGCAAGCAAACAGCCAAGCTCAGAGATCACCAAAAACCCAACAGTTTCAACCTGAGCTACATATACCCTCTTCTATTGGAACAACCATACTGATTTATCCATCTCACATGAAAGAGACTGGGCAGCGAACACTTGATAACTGATAACAATTTACCAAAATGCCTGGTGCACAATAGGATCCAGACCAGGAGTGGGTTCTAAATTTTTTTACTGGTTCTGTGGGCATGGCTTATTTTGTGGGTGTGGCTTGATGGTAATGTGATGGTGGGCGTGGCTTCATGGTCATGTGACTGGGTGGGCGTAGCTTCATAGTAATGTGACTGGGTGGGCATGGCCAACTCAATGTCACTCATGTCAAGGGGTGCCTCGCCTGGCCCCTCCCTTCCCAGCCATTCCTTGTCACTCCCAGCCTCAACGTATCTATAGTTCCGTAAAAATGTTGTTCACCTTTTTTCAACTTTATTATCTACATACTATAGATCAGGGGCGGGTTCCTAGATTTTTTATTACCACTCTGTGGGGTGGCTTATTTTGTGGGTGTGGCTTGCCAGCCATGTGACCAGGTGGGCATTGGCCTCGGAAGCTTGGCAGCGGCCGGAGAAGCGGGGTGGGGGCATTGCCCCCAGCAATGCAGCCCCCCGCAGTGGGAGCAGCAAGACCGCGGCAGCGGTTCTTCTAGGAGGCTCCATCGGGCTTGAATGCTTCTCCCCATTCGATGATCCTAGGCTCCTGCTGCCCGTTCCCCCTCCCCTCAGCAGCTCGAGAAGCCTCAAACGTGCGAAAATGCCTAGGATCATCACCGCACGTTCATGGCTTCTCGGACTGCTGAAGGGAGGGGAACTGAGATAGGTCCTGCCGCCCATTCCCTCTCCTCTCAGCAGCTCGAGAAGCCTCAAACATGCGAAAATGCCTAGGATCATCACTACACGTTCGTGGCTTCTCGGACTGCTGAAGGGAGGGGAATGGAGATAGCTCCTGCCGCTCGTTCTTTCAGCGTCTCACGCGCTCCCTCAGCCATCCTCTCCTGCTTGGACTCACTGTGGGGTAGGAAGGCAGCACATGCGCAGTGCCGGAAGCTCAGCTTCTGGGCATGCGCAGAAGAAATTTTTTTAAAAAAATTTAAAAAAAAATTTTTTTAATGGCAGCGCCAAGGCACCGGCAACTGACCGCACCGGTACTGTGATGTAACCAGCAGGCTGCTACGGGTGCTATAGAGTGGACGCACTGGTAGGAACCCACCACTGCTATAGATGTACTTTCATGGATCAGTGAAAGGAGGAAATGGCTCACATGCTTTGCCCAAGAGTGTGATAGGCAACAGGCTTTTAAGGGGCTGCCAGAAAGAAGGGGGGGCAATGTATTTTCCAAAGCACCAGAAGGCAAAACAAGAAGCAATGGATGGAAACTGAACAAAGAGAGAAGCAACCTAAAACTAAGGAGAAACTTCCTGACAGTGAGAAACAATATAGGTACAGAAATATTTCAGTCATAATTTCACATATAAAATAATGTACAAAATAAACACACACATATTTATGCTCTGGACTTTAGACATTGAATGCATGTAAATCCCTGAAAACTATGTGGTAGCCCTGGGCAAAGGAAAGACAGTAAAATCACTCTAGGTGTAGGGACAGTGTAAAATATTAACACATGATAAATAATAGAACAATTAAAAATAATAGCACAGAGTTTTCTCTCTCTCTTCCTTCCTCTTCCTTCCTCTTCCTCTCTCTCTCTCTCTCTCTCTCTCTCTCTCTCTCTCTCTCTCTCTCTCTCTCTCTCTCTCTCTCCTTTCCTTTCCTCTTTCTTTCTCTCTTTCTCTGTCTCTTTTTCTTTTTTTCTTTCTCTCTTTTTCTGTCTCTTTTTTTCTTTCTTTCATTCTTAATCACTCTAAGATTTGATGAAAGCAGTCACAAGCTTAGGGTGAATTAAGTCTTTCTCCAAAACATAAACCAGGATTCCAACAAAAATCTCTAGGTCAGCATCAAACAAGGGATTGAAGGCAAGCCAGGCTAGGAGGCATCAGAAAGGAAGGCTAGGATGAGGGATTCTCAGTCATCCAGGTTGCTCCAAAGATGCTTCCCCCCCCCAAGAGACAGCTGGACTTTCTGCTTTTTCTTCTAAGAAGCTTCTCTTCCAAGAAGCTTCTTCAACTCCTCCCAGAGCAGGGGTCAGCAACCTTAAACACTCAAAGAACCATTTGAACCTATTTTTCACAGAAAACCAAACCGGGAGCCACAACCAGGAGCCACAAAACCTGGGTGGGCATAGCCAACTCCCACCCAGTCAAATGACCCCCCCCCTTCACATCCTTATTCCTTCCTTCCTTCCATCTTCCCTCCTCTGATTTTACCTTCCTTCCTTCCCCCCTCCTTTCACTTTTCATCCTTCCCCCTCCTCTAATTTTACCTTCCTTCCTTCCCCCTCCTGATTTCACCTTCCTTCCTTCCTCCTGACTTTACCTTCATTCCTTCCTCCTGATTTTTCCTTCCTCCTGATTTTACCTTCTTTCCTTTCTTTCTTCCTTCCTTCCAGGAAAAATTATCAAATGTGAACCAGGAGACCCAGGGGGGTCCCCTCTGAACTTGGGGGAGCGGAGAGAGAGAGAGAGAGAGAGAGAGAGAGAGAGAGAGAGAGAGAGAGAGAGAGAGAGAGAGAGAGAGAGAGAGAGAGAGAGAGAGAGAGAGAGAGAGAGAGAGAGGGTGGGGGGGCCTACCAGTCTGAGAATTTGGTGCTGTCTGGCACCAAATTTTATGCCCGTTGCCTCCAACCAAGGTCCTTTGCTGCCCCACAGAAAATGCTCCAAAGCAGTTGGGGAGGCAGAGAGCCCATCAATATCATAGAGCGGGTTCTCTATCCACTCCCCCCCTCACAGCCTTTTAACAACTATTTTAAGGGGAGGGGGAAGCACCTTGCTTCCCCTCCCCTTAAAACCAGGCTAGGGAAGAAAGGCGGGAGGGGGGAATCTAAGGGGGAGGGCAGAAGAGACCCAGGCACATCCCTCTCTGAATAGCCTCCCAACCAGTTTTCGACTGATTTCCTCTTCGATCCTCCGATGAACAGACCCCACCCCTCTTTTGGGACTCTGGACCGTCAGGCCTTTATTTTCCCCATTTATTGGGGGAAATTGGATTTTTATTAGGTCTTCCCCCTGTGCCATGCCAAAAGGAAAGCCAGCTGGGCTTCTCCTCCAAGCCCAAACCCAAGCTCACCCCCTGCTCCCTTCCTCCTACCCCTCCAGGAGTGCACACTGGAAACACTTGTTGGGGCAACGTCAGAGTGCACCCTCTGATCCTCCGGTGCTCGGCCCGCAACTCTCCACACTCCTCCAGGCCTGGCTTGCTGAGGAGGAGGGAGAGCAGCCCTGATGCCTCTGCTCCACCCCCAGCCCCAGCCATCGCTGCTCAGCTTCCTGAAAGTGTGCTGCACTTCAAAGGTGGCAGCTTGCGTCTGGAGGTGCCAAAGAGTTTGCCGCTGCGAGAGCTGGGCCAGGCCTCTTTGCCATCCTACTCACCAATGGGGGCACTTCTGTCAGGCAAGCCTTCCCCCACTGGGCTTTTGTGCTCAGCGCTCACCCATGGAGGGGAACACTTCCCCACGCCATCCCCTTCTTTCTCTTGGCCTCAAAATAAATTGCCAGGTGCTGAAGGAGGGGTGGAGGGCAGCAGATGCACTGAAAGGTGCCCGGGGCACCAAGGACCGGACCAGGGAAAGATGCCTGGGGCGGGGGGCAGCGAGGCGGGGTTGGAGAGATGTACCTTCCTGCCTCGTCGGGGTCCCGAGCCAGCTCGCCATCTGTCAGGCACCCCGTTTTCCCACAGAGCATTCCCTGGAAAGGCAGAGAGCCCTGCCAGTGCTACCCCGGGGCAGATGCCTTGGCAAGCAGTGCAGACAGGAGCTGCCACCTGGGGAGATGTGCAATGGGGCTGTCTGACTTCACTTCTCTCTCCCCCGCCAGGCGCAACAACCTCCTTCGCTTTCGAGGATCTCCAGCCCAAACCGTGTGCTCCCATGATTCAAATATGGGGGTTCTCCTGGGGAGGGGGGTCATGAGAGATCCTCTGCAGGGTGGCAGAAGTGCGCTGTGCCTCTTCCCACCTCCCAGCTCGATCCTCTGGGACAGGGGACCTCAATCTTGGCAATGGCGGAGTACGGCGCTCAGGCCTCTCCCATCCTTTTTTGAGAGTGCCTCTGCTGATGGGCAGCAGGCCCCTGCAGTGCCTCTGCTGGCTCAGGAGACACTTTCGGAGGTGCTAGCCCGGTGGGGGGTGTGTGGCGGCAGCGGGTGAAAGGCGAACTCCAGGCAGCGGTGGGCAGGGGGTGGGGCAGGGTGGCCCTCAGGGTCCTGGGAAAGCACAGGCTTTCTGGATGGGACTTACACAAAGTGCTGTGCTGTGAAAGACTCTCTCTCCCAGGCAAAAGCAGCAGGGGGGAGAAGCACATGATGGAGCCCTCCACGTGTTCTCTGGCGACCTGTTTTCTCTCCCCCACTCTGTTGCTGGGAGAGAGAGAGAGAGTCTTTCGCAGCACTGTGCTTTGGATCCTGGTAAGTCCGGAAAGTGCTGCACCAGAGAGAAACAGGATTCTGTTTCTCGCAGAGAAAAAGCCAGGTTGAAGGCAGGTACTTTCAGCGCCCACAAGGAACTGAGCTAGGGGTGGGTTATAACTTACCTCGCTGCCAGTTCACTTCCTTCCGCACCACGTGGCCGCGCCGCATGAAAAAAAGCCAAAAACAAGATGGCGATGCATGCGCAGTGCTGGAAACTCGGCTTCTGTGCATGTGCAGAAGAAAAAACAAATTTTTTTTAAAAAATCCAAAAAAATCCAAAAAAAGATGGTGGTGCCCATGGACTGGCACAGATAGAAACGGTTCCGTGACATCACCGTGACATCAGAGGGTCGCTACCGGTTCTGGCGAACCGGTCTGAACCGGTAGGAACCCACCTCTGATCCAGACCAAGTCTTCCATGCTTTGACTAATCTTCTGAGATCTCATGTGTTGGATAATTTCCAGGTACTCCAGGAATTTCGGTTTGATGGCATGAACTACAGTAGATGTCTTTTCTTGCCATCTGCTAATGGAGGAAAATTAGCTAATCAGCTCTCAAACTTGGGATGAGGATTTGAAATTTCACACCTTCACACCAAAATCCAAACCTTGGATTTAACCTAACACTCCACAACCAAAGTGATGTAATGGTTATTAAGATAATTTACAGTGGGATGCCTTAACTGTAGGTCAAAAAAAGAAAAATAGATAGCAAACAGTGTTCTCTTATGGAGAGCTTCATTGAGTTGGAAATCTATGGGTCAGGCAGACATGAATGAAGCTTATGAACATCAAGTCCAGCCAGTAGACTCTGCAATCTCCTAACAGATTTGCTTCTGGCTGCCATAAGACCAATTAGACAAATGTTTTTTCAAACTTGGCAATGTTAAGATGGGTGGATCAACTCTCAGAATATTTTTGTATTCTGGGAGTTGAAGTCCACACATCTGAAACTTTCCAAGCCTGAAAAACATTGAATTAGACTGCACAAGTGGAACAAAAACCTCTACTCTCTTCCTCAGTTGCCACTACATCAAACCCACAGAAAATATTTTATGTTAATTCAGTTTTATGGATCTTAGGCATCGAGATATACAGTTAAGCTAACTGCAGCTTTATTCATTTACTTCACTAAGCATCAGTTAAAGGTGATACAAAGGAATTTTGTGTCAAAAATTAAATGGGGGGGGGTTATTAAGAAGAAATGTTGCTGTTTTAGCCATGTTCTGGCTAAAGTAGCCCTTAAATAATAAGACCAAACCCAGTTTTTGACTTAGCATAAAAATGAATATATGTTTCTATGCTAGCAGAGACTCTGCCAATTGAAAAGTGAACTTGTAAACAAATATAAACTTGGCTTTTGGTGGAAGTTGATTACATAGGAAATGTTTTTTAAAAGTTCACACTGAGTTGTATTTGCTGATTTGATATCCATTTTTCTGGTTAAGTGAGATCCTTTTATCGTTCTTTGTAGAATGACAAAATAAAGTGATAATGGAGAATTGCTACATGACTAACTGGGTGGAGTCACTTTAGCCCCATACAACGACATTCATTTTTAATTGTTTTAGCCAAAACAGACCTTTGTTTGTTTGGAACTGAAGCAAAATTTACCTGGTAGCCGCACCAGGGTCACTTGATAGAGTCAGTTGGCCAAGTTAAAGTACCGTAATTGCACAACACATTTCTCTCTCCCTTATGGTTCAGCTTGCTATAAACAGTGAACAGGGCCAAGAATTACTTACATCACCTTTATCTGCATGCTTTTTTTATACTGACTGGATTCATACATCATTTCCTGGCTTGGAACCAAACCCATGAGAAAATAGAATCCTTATGGCATCTTAAGCATGTGCAACATTTTTAAGACCTGCAATTGGTACTTAAAGGAAGGTATCAGAGATATTGGAAAAGTCAAAGTCAGAAAGAGTATGCATGTCAATCAGAGCATACAGACAAAGCTCTCTTGCAAAGGATCACTGAAGAGTCAGATGGAGGTGACTTTCTGGGCTCCAGATCTCACCCAGTCTTTGAGTCTGTGGTGGGGGCCAAAACATAGTGGGTGGGGTAAGGACAAAAGTTGAACGGGGGCAAGTATTTAGTTCAGGGGTGGGTTCCACTTATCTTCGCCACCGTTTTGCATCGCGATGTTTCGCACATGTGCATGGGTTCCCCCCCGTGGAATTTCACTTCTGCACATGCTCAGTAGCAAGATTCAGCCTGAAACACAGCTGACGAGCTGATCAGCTGTGCTTCGGGTGAAGAAATAAAGGTGAGTATTAACCCAGGGGCAGGCAGGAGGGCTCTTTTTCAAGCCGTGGAAGAGGAGAAGCCATCCAAACACAGAAAAATTCACCAAACATTCCCAAAAAAAGATGGTGGTGCCCACGGACTGGCACCGACCGAACCGGATCCGTGATGCCATCGTCGCGTCGCCAGCAGGTCGCTAACAGTTCAGGCGATCTTGTCCGAACCGGGAAGAATCCACCCCTGATTTAGTTAAATATAGTTGACACTACTATTCATAATCTTCTTCGGTAAGCCTAAACATTAGCCTTAGATAATTCATTTATGTCCTTTTATTTGTTTTAATTTATATCCCTCTTTTTCTCTAAGACAGGGGTCTCCAAACTCGGTCACTTTAAGACTTGTGGACTTCAACTTCCAGAATTCCCCAGCCAGCTTTGCTCGCTGGGAAATTCTGGGAGTTGAAGTCCACAAATCTAAAAGTGACCAAGTTTGGAGACCCCTGCTCTAAGAGTTCAAGGACGTTTATTTGTTGCCAAAATAAATTGCCAGGAATTAACCTTCACTATAAATATCGTTTATTTACTTTACTGCCCTATAAACAAATAGAGTTTCCAAATTAGCTCTGCCAATTTATATTTAGGAATTATATTCTGCAAGGGGACTATCTCATGCAACCTTCTGCTTCCAATTGAAATCATTCTGAAAATCAACTGTCTGGATGTACATCACTGTTTAATAGTCCTCAACTTATGACAACAATTGAGCCCAAAATTTCTATTGCTAAGCAGGACAGTTGTTAAGTGAGTTTTGTCCCATTTTATGACCTTTCTTGCCATACTTGGTAAGTGAATCACTGGGGCTGTTAAGTTAGTAACACTAACTTCACTAGCTTCCCAATTGACTTTACTTGTCCAACGGTTTGAAAAGCTGATCACATGGACATTGCAACCATCATAAATACATGACAGTAACTGCCAAGTGTCCAAATTTTGATCATGTGACCACAGGGATGCTACAATGGTCATAAATGTGAAATACGGTCATAAAGTCACTTTTGTGCTGTTGTCACTTTAAGCAAATGGTTGTAAGTCAAGGACTACCTGCAGTTTGATCTGCTCGTGCAACATGACGGTTGGAAGAGAAACTGAATCCTTCTAACTGCCTTTCTGAAGATTCAAATGTAAGAATCAGTTGACTGGCTCTTTCAAAGGCCCTACATGGGGGAGGGCAGGTAGAACTCAGCAAAAGCGCAACAGAGAAGACCCCAGGAAGGAGAGAAAGGTATTATTAGTCCTTGCCCTATGTTTCTCATGTATATTTGACTACAATCCCCATCATTAATATCATCAGCCAGTTGTTATAGCATCTGTCTTTCATAAGGTATATCATTACAAGGTAGAGGAGAGATCTTACCCTGCCATCATTCATCCTCTAAACCAGTGGTTCTCAACCTTCCTAATGCCCCGACCCTTTAATACAGTTCCTCATGTTGTGGTGATCCCTAACCATAAAATAATAAAATTATTAGGAAACTCAGGGGTGGGTTCTAACTTACCTCGCTGCTGGTTCGCTTCCTCATGCGCTGCGTGGTCATGCCTCATGGGTGTGCGTGCGATTTGCACACGCACGTGCAGTGGCGAATTTTTTAAAAAAAATTGCAAAAGAAAAAGGCGAAAACAAGATGGTGACGCATGCGCAGTGCCAGAAATTTGGTTTCTGCGCATGCTCAGAAGTTCCCATGGTGCAGATATTTTTTTTTGCAGTAGTCTATTTGCATGTGGGTGGACCTGCCTGGAGATGGATAGAGGAGCGGTGTCTCAGTTCCTAAGACCATCGGAAATATGTGTTTTCCGATGGTCTTAGGCGGCCCCTGTGAAAGGGTCGTTCGACCCCCAAAGGGGTCACGACCCACAAGTTGAGAACCGCTGTACTAGATAATCCTTCTGTTAACAATGCTGCATCTCATTTAATCTGTTTATTAGTAAAGACAGCCCTGGCCAAGTTAGGTAAGATTTATATATTTCATTCCTTATTTATTGCTTGTAGCCCAGTGTGTTTAGCACAGGACATGATGATTCCTTATTTATATCACACCCTCAACTCAGTAATTCTAGGCACCTCACATATTAAGGGTAAGGTTTAGACAGCAAGTAAAGCAACATAGATAACACACTAAGAACAAAAATCCATATTGTTCCTTGGCAAAAAAAGGATTGAAAGAAAAAGGACTAAAAGAGAATTTTAGGCACAGAATACTATTAGGGAGCAAATCAGCAACCTCAGGAAAGAGCCATCAGGGGGATATTGTTCCACAGCTGCAGACAAAGCACTTCTCCCCCTCTCATCTGTTTCCAGAACAATGACATCTGTCTGGGTGCTTGAAAAAATACCCCAAAATGTATAGTTGGGGGAAGTCTGTTTATTAGGTCATTGCTACTTTACAGTAAGTGGCAAGTGCGATTTTGTTTCCTACAAAACCTGGTTCTATAAGTCCAGTACTTTGCTTTTACTTATGTGAGATTTACAGACATCCACTACTAGTAGGAAAAAATGGAGAGTCAGTGGGCTGTGGTAGAGAAGGTCCAATGCTATAACCCAGTGGTCCCAAACCTTTCCAGTTCTGCGGACCAGTGGCGGTGGCAATGGCAGGGGGAGAAAGGGGGTAGTTTCGTGCACGTGCCCACCGTTTGCTCAAATGGAGCTTCGTGTGCTCGTGTGCTCGACTGTCACTTACATGACCTGATTCCCAATGGGCTGCAACCCGGTCCTGGGCTGTGGACCAGGGGTTAGAGACCATTGAGCATGTCCCTAACTAATCATTCTCTAGCATCCTGCCCTTCCCCACCATGCATAGAAGGCAAGTCTTGCTGACTAGACTTGGTGTGGACAGGTCTACCAATGACTGTCTTTTTCTTTTATGGATTTCTCCCTTCTCACTAGTCCCCATTCTTTTTCCAAATATTTATGCACCTTGGAACCCACCCCTACACTTTCTTGTTTGACACTACCAGACTCTTTCTCTTCTTTCTTCTTTCTTTTTTCTTTTTTCTTCTTTCTGTTTTTCTTTTTTCTTTCTTCTTTCTTTCTTTTTCCTTCCTTCCTTCCTTCCTTCCTTCCTTCCTTCCTTCCTTCCTTTTTTTTCTTTCTTTCTCCTTTCTTCTTCCATCTATCTATCTATCTATCTATCTATCTATCTATCTATCTATCTATCTATCTATCTATCTATCTATTATCTATCTATCTATCTATCTATCTATCTATCTATCTATCTATCTATCTATCTATCTATCTATCTATCTATCTATCTATCTATCTATCTATCTATCTATCCTCTTATATTGTACTATTGTTGCCTTAATGCTACAAAAGTGAAAAAAACACATTATTCCTTTGTTAAGCCCATAACAATTTTGTGGCAATGAAGAGCAGATAGGTTCATAGAAGCAAATAAATAGTATGCATTGAAATGTTGTGGCTTCATTCCAACATACCTAAATTGTAGTTTAAAGATTTAAAAAGTGGGGAAGAGAACTATTGTAATACAGAGGGCATTGGGTCAGAAGGAGAAGAGAACGTACTTCTACCAGCCTAAGCAGAAATCAAAAACAAGGTGTTTGTAGGAGATATAAAGTTAACCTGGAGGAGAGCTAGGAGAACTGGTGGGGAAACCAGAGTAGCCAGGAGATTTTACTGGATTCAGTGATCAACTAGATTTTTTAAAAAGGAAATTACTTATCCCCTGAGGAGAGCACAGCCTAGCCACCTGGTCTAAACAGCTATGTAAAGTATCAACCAGCCACTGGAACAGGGGATATGGCGAGAGTGGGATGCAGCACAGTAAACAGTATCTATATGGTTGGAAAGGACAAGATGACATACACAGCAATGTGATGAAGTGCCATCTGCCCATGCAATGCACATAAAAACAGATGCAGCTGGCATTGCACTGTTGGCGCTACCATCTTGACTTTATTTGACCATGTCTGGAACAGAAAGTATAGTTTTATATTCACATTTTCTTTCCTTTCCTTATGTCATAGATGGAGCTGCTATGGCTTTATATTTTGCTTGGAGCTGTTTTGAAACTTTCTTCAGGCATTACCTACAATAGAAGAGGCAAGTTGTGATTTCAAACGCATTCATTCCTGATTGTTAGAATGATCAAAAGGAGAAGATGGACACTCAGGCTAGGGAATTTGCTCGTTTTTCTCTTTCTTTGCCTGTTTATGCCATAGGAAGGCTCATGCTAGCTTTTTTGTGCAGTCCCGGGCAGCTGCAATGACCATCAATCATGTTCCTGATGCCATAAAGAAATTTTGCTTTAAATGACAGCTGAAATCATGCTTGTTATGTTTCATAATGGATTCTGTTTTACTTGTTGTAATGTCTTTGTTTTATTATGAGATTTTGATCTCGCATTGGCTTTGTCAAATTGTTCTTGAATGTTTTTGTCTTGTTTTGCTTGATTTCAGATCACTTTGCAGTTCAGAGCCTTTTGCTTTGTTTTGTTTTCCACCTGGTTCCATTTTCTATAGTTACATTCTTTGCAACATTATAACCTCAGGCTACCCTTCTTTAAATGATCTCACCCTGCCATCATTCATCCTCTAAACCAGTGCTCCCCAACCAGTGTGCCGCAGCACACTGGTGTGCCGTGAGGCCATGCCAAGTGTGCCGCAGCAAAAGCTCACGTCATATCCAGAACGGCCTGCTGCCCACCGAATGCTAGATTTTGCCCAGCAATATTTTGTTGCATTCGATGTGCAGCCGCGGCCCTATAGCTCTGAGTCTGAGAAGTTCTATCCCCCCCTTCCCCCGCCCACGATTGTCCTGATCACAAGTCTACAGGGCCTGGACAGAGCAGTGTTCATTATTCGGTATTACCTATCTGTCGTTTTCTGCACTGTGTTCTAATTTTTAAGTTCGCGTAGTTCAGGGGTGGCCAAACCGTGGCGCATGCACCAAATGTGGCGCATTGGATGATTGCAAGTGGCGCATTGCAATCATCCAATGGCTGACTCCTCTCTCGCCCGCGCGACTTGCTGTCTTTTAAAACTTAAGCCGCCTCGGCTTGAGTTTTAAAAGACAGCAAGACGCGGGCGGGAGAGGCAGGTCTGGTCATTAAGCCTGCTGGCTGCTGCCCCTTCCAAGAGACGTTATCTTTTGGAAGGGGCTGCTCTGCTTTGGACGCTATTACGGTAGCAAGGAATGTGACTGGAGCTACTGGGAAAAGTCCCAGGTAGGACACGCGTCTCGCGCTGGGGGTTGGCAGGGCGGGCGGGGCAGGACTGGCGGGCGGGACAGGGCACGCGTCCTACCTGGGACTTTTCCTGGTAGGTCCAGTCGCGGGCTGGCTTGATTTGAGGCTTGGCAGAGGGCATGGCAGAGCGCGAGTCCTCCTCCCTGCCGCTTCTGTTTGTGGAAGCCGAAGAGCCTTACCGGTAGTTTGGGAGAAAGAAAGAAAGTTTTTGGCTGCTTTCCTTCAGTGCACTCAAAAGCAGAAGCAGCAAAAAACTTTCTTTCTCCCAAACTACCGGTAAGGCTCTTCAGCTTCCACATACATCCTGGAAAGCAGTCTCACGCGTCTTTCACTAGGGCTGGCTTGATTTGGGGCTCGGCAGGGCGCGAGTGAGGAAGGCGTCAGCAAGAGGCGGAGCCGAAAGGGAGGGCAACAGGCATGTCTGCTTCTTAAGCCAGCAAACTTCCTTGTCGCAAAGCTCCGCCTCTTGCCGACGCCTCCTCACTTGCTGGATTGACTCGCCTGCTCTGGGCTGCCTTGGGTGGCTTGAGTTATAAAAGACAGCAAAACGCGGGCGGGAGAGGCAGGTCTTGCTCATTAAGCCTCACTGGCCGCTGCAGTGAGGCTTAATGAGCAAGACCTGCCTCTCCCGCCTACGTTTTGCTTTCTTTTAAAACTCAAGCTGAAGAAGCAGGTGGGGGAAGCGGCCCCTGGCCGCTTCCCCCGCCCACCTAGACGCCGCCATTTGCGGTCTTTTGCCCTCTGCGCATGCGCACAGCATTCTGCGCATGCACAGAGGGCAAAACTCAAATGGCGGCATCCAGGCGGGCCCACCCACCCGGGACACCTGGGCCAATTGGCGCATGGTATCATTAAGGTTGGCCACCACTGACCTACCTAATTATCAAATAAAATAATAAATCAAGTAATTCTGTTATGCCCAGTTTGACATTCCTATACTATTATACTCTTCAAAACGATATTTTGAAGATTATATTTGTTTTTTATCCAATTTTTGTATGTGGTGTGCCGTGGAATTTTGGGAGAGGCTATGGTGTGCCGAGGGTGACAAAAGGTTGGGGAGCACTGCTCTAAACCAGTGGTTCCCAACCTTTCTAATGCCGCAACCCCTTAATATAGTTTCTCATGTTGTGGTGACCCCCAACCATAAAATTATTTTCGTTGCTACTTCATAACTGTAATTTTGCTACTGTTATGATTCGTAATGTAAATATCTAATATGCAGTATGTACTTTCATTGTTACAAATTGAACATAATTAAAACATGATTAAAGGGATTAATCACAAAAACAATATGTAATTATGCCAGATCAAAAATTCTCGGGCCAGTCTTTGCAAGAGCACAAGAAATATCATCTTCCACAACAAGTCTACTTCTGTATTTAGACTTGATAACCAACAAGTGTACAGCAATATTTCTCAATCTCAGCAACTTTTAAGGAGGCTGGACTTCAACTCCCAGAATTCAAAGCAAAGCTGGCTAGGGAACTTTGGGAGTTGAAGTCCAGGTATATTCAAGTTGTTGAGGTTGAGAAATTGTGGCCTGCAGTGTCGAAAAACTAGAAATCAGATAAACTTCCAGCAAAGTAATCCCTGTTTAGTAGCTTTCTCCCAGGACTCCAAAGTTTCAGGAGGCAAACAGGGGGCAAAAAAAATCATGATTGGTCCAAAAACATTGCCAGGGTCCCCAAAGCCAATTTCCTCTTTTAAGCTCTTTCTTCTTAAAACAGCCTCATATTCCTTCCTCCCCCATGGGGCCTGCTCACCCACCCTTTCCAAAACCCCTGCAAAGACAACAATTTTAATTTGCAAGGCTCTTCTTTCAACAGTTTCTTTCTTTCTTTCTTTCTTTCTTTCTTTCTTTCTTTCTTTCTTTCTTTCTTTCTTTCTTTCTTTCTTTCTTTCTTTCTTTCCTTCCCTCCCTCCCTCCCTCTCACTTTTTTCTCTTCCTTCCTCCCAACCTTATTCTTCCTTTCTTTCTTTTTCTTTCTTTCCCTCTCTCGCTTTTTTCTCTTCCTTCCTTCCTCCCTCCCAACCTTCCTCTTCTTTCTTTTTTCTTTCTCTTTCTCTTTTCTCTCTCTTTCTTTTCTTTCTTTTTCTTTCTTTCCCTATCTCACTTTTTTCTCTTCCTTGCTTCCTTCCTCCCACCCTCCCACCTAACATTCTTCTTCCTCTTCTTCCTCTTCTTCCTCTTCTTCCTCTTCTTCCTCTTCTTCCTCTTCTTCCTTCCTTCCTTCCTTCCTTCCTTCCTTCCCTCTTTTCTCTTCTTCCCTCTCCTAGCCCTCAGCACTGCAAGATCCCTCTTCCCTCCCTCCCTGTTTGCCTCTTTGTTCACTGGGTCTCCGCCACCCTGCTCCATATGATCAGGCTAGCCCTGTGCTAATATCTCTCACTCTCTCTCTTCCCTCCCTCCCTGTTTGCCTCTTTGTTCGCTGGGTCTCCGCACCAGCCGAGGGCGAGAGGGCAGACAGACGAGCCCGACCCAGCTGTCCTCCTTCCCGCCGTTATGCCATTCCCTCCTGTGACTCCCTTTCCATTCGACACCAGCGGGAAGAAACTGCTGCTGTGAGCAGGAGACAGGGGCGGCCACAGATGTCTTAAGCACCGCCTTGCACTCTCCAGCGCGCAATCTTATGATGCCCCACCCCTTAGCTGATGCCTTCAAAGCTCGGCTGCCAGGCGTCACAAAACCTCTCACTGAATGGCACCTCTCCCGACCAATCGGAGGGCTCGGGCGAGTTAAGCCGATATGGCCAGGCTTGTGGCAGTGGGGGGGGGAGCTGAGGATGCTGGGGCAACCTCTGGGAAATGGTCATTCGACCCCCAAAGGGGTCCCGACCCCCAGGTTGCGAATCGCTGCTCTAAACCAAAGTGAATTTTAGTTATACGAGAAACAATAATGAATATTGATGTTACAGTAAGAATTATCTATGTACATACAGTATGTGATTCCAGGAATTAGAATAAATCCATCTGTGGCACAAGTACTAACTGATATAGTATGCATCATTCACCACAAGGGCATCCTCAGCTTCCTGATTAGACTTCTAAAGAATCATATTACCAGTATATCCTAGGTCTAGCAAATCCAGGCTGCAAAAATTCAGATGAACAATGGATCCTGGCAAAGAACACAAGGCTGCCATCTAGTGGTTTTCCAGGTTTCTGCAGCCCAGATCTGGCAGTCCTACTGTCTGCCTCCTGGAAAAGTTTTGACTATCTTGCAGATATAGCAGTGGCGGGTTCCTCTTATCTCCCTACCGGTGCACTGCGCGCGCATCATCTCATTTCACGCGTGTGCATGCTCGCTATGCATGCGCATCCCCTTGTGCAATTTTGCTTCCTGCGCATGCGCGGAAGCAAAATCTGTCGAGGGGACATGTGTGTGAGAGAGATTTCAGCGATTTTTTGCTTCCATGCATACGTGGAAGCAAAAAATCTCCAAAATCTCACACACACGTGCGTCCCCTCGAGAGATTTTGCTTTTACGCATGCGCAGGAAGAAAAAAAGCCCAAAAATTCCAGAAAAAAGATGGTGCCGCGCGACGGACTGGCAAAGATTGCACCGGAGTCATCGTCCACAAATTATGCAATCGGTGGGTCCCTACCAGAACGGCGCACTGGACCGCACCGGTAGGAACCCACCACTGAGATATAGCTATTGAAGATGTTATGATGGTAATCTATCTCTTCTATGAATGCATTATGTGGAAAATGTTGCAGCCAGAACTGAAACAAATTAATATTAATTGACCTCAGTCTCATATACATATACCAGAACAATCATTCTTGCACCACAGTTTCATTAGAGAAGGATATCAACAATCCAATGCTGGTCCAGTGCAAAATTTGTTATTATTCATTAAGGTGGTAGTTGTTCCGTAAATTAAATTTAATTCTTTAAATTAAAAGAATAACTCTCTGCTTGCAATTCTATGGTATATGACATTTCTGTTAGCAATTAAGCATTTGATTTGGCCCAAAAGAAGGAGCAAGGAGGCAATTTATGTAAACTACCGTATTTTTCAGAGTATAAGACGCACCTTTTTCCTCCCAATTTGGGTGCGTCTTATACTTCGAATGTAGCTTTTTTCCCCAGCCCTAACTAGGTGCTAACAGATCTTCCCAGCTCTTACCTTGCAGGCTTTTTCATTGTTACTCTCTCCAAAGAATGTTTTTCCAGCCCTAAGTCTTTGCAGAATTTTTTTTCATTGCTCTACTTGCTCGAATAAGTTTTTTTTCTAGCCCTAACCAGGTGCTAACGATCTTCCCAGCTCTTACTGGCTTGCAGGCTCTTTCATTGTTACTCTCTCAGAAGAAGGTTTTTTTAAGTCCTAACCAGGGGATAAAATAATGTGCTGAAGCTGACCAGACTAAGGACGCTAGCCAGATGAATACCTGGTAGGCAGATTGTTTTCCCCTATTTTCCTCCCCAAAAACTAAGGTGCATCTTATACTCCGGTGCGTCTTATACTCTGAAAAATACGGTAATTTTTACTACAAGCCCAGTGATAATATTAACAGTAGATAACACCGAGAATATTTTGTTTTTTTTTCTTTCTTCTTTCCTTCTTTCCTTCTTTCCTTCTTTCCTTCTTTCCTTCCTTCCTTCCTTCCTTCCTTCCTTCCTTCTTTCTTTCTTTCTTTCTTTCTTTCTTTCTTTCTTTCTTTCTTTCTCCTTCCATTTCTCCATCTCTCATGCATTTCTCTAAACTTTTAATCTGTTTCTCCTTCAAGCTTTCATTTATATTAAACATCAAACATCATGGATGTACAATCTAAGTTTCACTGGTTGCATACTGCTTTCCCAAATCTTGACCATTAGTCCTAAAATATATAAATAATCATATTAGAATTTGTAATATGAGACAAGAGGAAAAATACTAATCACTTAATTACATTTAATTTCATTTTAGTTAGATTTAAATTTGGTTTTTATCCTGCTACCCTTCTAGTCATAGGTGTACATGAGCAAAGACCAGATGTAGCCTTTACCCCACAAAGTTTGTACATCCTTGGTATAAATAAACATGTTTAGAGATGGTATTATAGTAATTCTGTATTTTCTTTCAGATGTGTCCACTTCAGGTTTTTCCTGCTACACAGGTATTTACACAGAAGAATTTTCAAAGAATAAAGCAGTCAAACTGTATCTTCCAAAGAGGAGCTTAGTAAGTTTCTCATTCAGTTTCATATACTGTGCAGAAAGTTAAATTATAGCAATTAACAATGATTTTTTTTAACTCACTATCCAGTAAATAGGTTTACCAAATCTCTCACAGACTTCATAAACAACAGGCAAAATGCCATTTTACTCAAGCATAACACCATTCCACACAGGCACTATTTTACATTTGGTTGTAACCAGGGGTGGGTCCCAAAATTTTTTACTGCCACTCTGTGGGCGTGGCTTATTTTGTGGGCATGGCTTGATGGTCATCTGATGGTGGGAGTGGCTTTGCGGTCATGTGACTGGATGGGGGTTTGCTGGGTGGTCATGTGACTGGGTGGGTGTGGCCAACTTGACATCACTCACGTCAAGGGTTAGGGTTAGGATGCCTGGCCTCTCCTTGCCTCAAAGGCCTCAACGAGATACAATTTCCCTGTCTATTTACTACTATTGAACATCCAAAATATACTATTTAATCCTATGTATATATTCCCTAGTTTTCACATGACTGTTAGTCATCAGGAGATGTCATGGATTGAGTAAAATGTGGTGAAACTCACTTAACAACACTCTTGTTTAGCAACCAAAATTTTGGGCTCAATTGTGGTCATAAGTCAAGGACTATCTCTGCCTTCCTCTGCATGGCAGCCTTGTCCTAGAAAACTCCTTCTCCTTTCTGGCAATTTTCCTCTCTGTTAGAGGTACCAAAATAATGCAGACAATGCAGCACCCAATGGATTGGTTGGACTAGATGACCTCTGAGATATCTTCCAGCCCTAAATTGCTGTGCTGTTTCAAAGTGTCTTCTGAAGCCAGGGTTTGTGGTGCTTTCTTACTCTCTCTCTCTCTCTCTCTCTCTCTCTCTCTCTCTCTCTCTCTCTCTCTCTCTCTCTCTCTCTCTCTCTCTCTCTCTCTCTCTCTCTCTCTCTCTCTCTCTCTCCGCCTCTCTCTCTCTCCCCTCTTTTTCTTTCATCTCCAGTCATAGTCATTAAAAATCATAGGAGCCTAACTTTGTTAAAAACTTTGCTTCCACACCATTTCCTAAGATAATTTATTACCAGCTAGAAAACACTTTGGTTAACCAGAGGGAAACACCTGCTGCTTTAATTTCAGGGGGGTGGGGAATAAGCTACTGGGAAAAGTGAAATAACCGGATCCTACAAGTTCTGATTCTACACCAGGAAGGAAGTCTCTGCCCTCTTGAATGGGAAGAGCTGGCTATAAAGGAGGCTCAGCTCACAAATGGACAGACCAAGGCTCAACTACCCTCCTTTCTGCCAGCAGTCTCTGCATGCCCAGGGTTGCTCCTCAGACTAAAATGTTTTAGTGCAGAAACTCCCTCCCTTCAAGGTCGTCCTCCCACAGCTGTTTTTTCCTTCCCTTCCCCAAATTCTGCATCAAGCTGGGTCCCGTGCTTGCCGTTTTCCCACCTTCGCCCATTGGGGAAAGAGCGAGCGAGAGAACTATACAGTAAAAGCGCCTGGGTGGAGAGGATTTGGTCTCACACTAGCCACTGAGCTGGAACAGCTGCATAAGAGAGCCCCGTCCTTCAGTGCTCGGAGGCAAGATCTCTCTCTCTGTCTCTCATTCTTTCCCTCCCCCTCTCTCATTCTCTGTCTCTGTCATTCTGTCTCTCTCTCATTCTTCTCTCTCTCTCTTTCTCCCTCCCTCCCTTTCTCTCCCCCACTCCCCACCCCCACTTCCCAACCTCCACACCCAGAGAATAAATGTAAGGAAATTCGGCCACGTTCTTTCTGTCTCTGGAAAGATACAAAATTAATACACTGGCTGGGGCGCATCTCCCCATTTTCCTCTTGCTGCCTCCATGCGTGCGTGCGTGCTTGCTGCTTCTGCGCTAAACTTAGCACGGAGAAAAGTGGCTATTTCTCCCCTTTTCTTGTCTCTTTTTCTGGCCCTTGTTGGGAGAATTTTCTCCATGCTATGTTTAAGTGTAAAAGCAGCAAGCAGCCACGGAGACAGCGAGAGATGCAGGATTTTTGGATGGGACAGGGGTGAGTTTTAACTTACCTCGCTGCCGCTTCCTCCGGCGCCGCATGGCTGCACATACTTCTCGCAGGTGCTCGTGCATGCGCAGTGCCAAAAACTCGTCTTCTGTGCATGCACAGAAGCAAAAACAAGTTAAAAATCCCCCCCAAAAAAAATTCAGGAAAAAAAATTCTGAAAAAAATAAAAAAAAGAGATGGCGGCGCCCTTGGACTGTCACCGACCGACCCGGTTTGGTGATGTCATCGTGATGTCACCAGCAGGTCGCTAATGGTTTGGGCGAACCGGTCAGAACCAGGAGGAACCCACCCCTGGTTGTAACCGATCCACCCCTTCTCTCCAATGAGTCCGTTAAATCAAGGGTTTCTTCTTTGTATGAATGAAAATGTGTTATTTCCATAAAATTATTATTTTGTTATTATTTCTATAAAATTCAGCTTGAATAGTTATATACAAGTACTTTGGATAAGAAACGTCCCCAAAAATAAAGAATAGTTTTTTACTTGCTTGGGGAATTTTTTAAAACTATTGAAGTATAGAAAGGATACGATAAATAAAATGTAAATTAAAGAAATGGCTCTCAGCTATCAATTTTGCTCTAGTGGCTAAGGCAACAGTCAATAAACCAGGAGACTATTCATTCTACGCCTGCCTTAAGCATGAAAGTTGCCTGGTGATCTTGGGCCAGTCACTCTCTTTCATCCCAAATCACCTCACAGGGCTGTTGTTGCAAGGAAAATAGGAGGAGGGAATATTAGGTATGTTCACCACCTTGAGTTATTTATAAATAATAATAAAGGCAGGATTTTAAAAAAAATCTTTAAAAAGAGATAAAAAGTTGTAATCATATTGTCCATTCTTTCCACATGTATCATTTTCTTGGAATGAGGACCTTTTATTCTACCATTTCACATCTGTGTTTTCAAAGGGCAAGCACTCACTTCCTATCTACAGCAACAAGGGGAAAACTTAAACAGGATGCAGGAAGCAGAGTTATGGACATGTGTGCTGTGATTCCTGATGTATTGACGAGCATAAGAAAAACATCCAGAAAAAACATCTGCAGCACTTGCTGCAGTCAGTTTTCATTCAGGGTTGACAGCTAATCCCAAACATATAACAATATCTACTAATCAGGGGTGGGTTCTAACTTACCTCGCTGCCGGTTCGCTTCCTCCTGTGCCGCATGGCCGCGCTGCATTGGCACGCGTGCGCTTTGTATGCACGTGCATGCACAGTGCTGAATAATCTAAAAAAAGCCAAAAACAAGATGGTGACGCATGCGCAGTGTCAGAAACTCAGCTTCTGCACATGCGCAGAAGGAAAAAAAAGCCGAAAACAAATTTTAAAAAAATTATCCCAAAAAAATCCCCCCCAAAATTTAAAAAACCGATGGCGGCACCCACGGACCGGCATCGACTGAACTGGTTCCGTGACATCATCGTGACATCATCAGTGGTTTGCTACCAATTCGGGCGAACCAGTCCGAACCAGGAGGAACTGTTGTGGCCCGCCAGCAGCCTGTGCCAGGGCCTTCAGAACCTCCAGAAGCTCCCATCAGTGATGAGGAAGAAGAGGAGGAGCCTATTCTCAATGCACAGGCACGCAGAGCTACCAAAAGGCAGGAATTCCTCAGGAGGAGGTCTCCTAGGGAGTAAGGCTTGGGGCTAATTGGCCACTCCCCTAGCCTATTTAAGGGATGATGACAAAGGAAGCAATTTGCAGGAAACAACGTTCGTTCATATTCCTTCGTGTCTTGACTCTGATCGGCTCTTGTTCTCTCTCTATTATTATTATTATTATTATTATTATTATTATTATTATTATTATTATTATTATTATTATTATTATTATTATTATTAGTAGTAGTAGTAGTAGTAGTAGTAGTAGTAGTAGTAGTAGTAGTAGTAGTATCCCACTTGATTTATAGTTGCTCAACTCAAGTCTAGAGAAGTAGCCAGCAAAAATAGATAAAAGACTTATGACAGTCTTCATTTACTGTATTTTTCAGAGTATAAGTCGCACCATTTTACCCCCCAAAAGAGGGTGAAAACTTGGGTGCGTCTTATACACCAAATGTAGCCCCACCCACCCAGCCACCCCCACCCTTTGGCCTCTGTCTTCCAGCAATTTACCTGTTTGCAGCAAAGAGGGAAGAGCCTGTAAAGCCAAGCAAGTCACTAGCACTTCCCGATCTACAGCTGATTTGCCACATGGGAAAATGAAAGTGAAACTGCAAAGAGGCAAATAGCTGGGAGAGACAGCAGATTTTTATTTTTTGCTGAACTGGATGGAAGGGGGTAAGTGAATAACTATAAATGTCTGTAGAATGTTCAAATTATTAGACTTATTTTTTAAAGACTGCTTTATTATTGTTCTAGAGCCAGGGGCAATTTTAAGACTTGTGGACTTCAACTCCCAGAATTCAACAGCCAGCTTTGTTAGCTTTGCTGGCTGTGGAATTCTGGAAGTTGAAGTCCACAAGTCTTAAAGTTGCCAAGGTTGGAGATCCCTGTAAATCTAGACAACTTAACAAAATAAAGAAGCTTTTAAAAATAAATGCTTGCTCTGAAGAGGCCCAGTGCTATTGTATCTTCTTTTAAATAATAGAGAATAATGTATACTTCCAGAAATTTTAATTAATTTTAACAGCTCTGTACAAGTATAGTCTGAAATGTAACAGTGTCCTGTTTAGTATTAGAGTTTAGTTACCTTGGAGTAGATCTATTTAAATAATTGGGAGCAATTAGTGTGACTACATTTAAGAAAACTTTCTGGCATAATGTACATTTCTCCAATTCTTTGCTATTTCTATGGATCAGGCACACATGCACAGAAATACACACCAAACAGTGTATATCATCTGTGCTGTTTGCTGTTTGCTGTTTGCAAACAGCAGAGTCTTTTTTCCTTGTTTTCCTCCCCCAAAACTAAGGTGTGTTTTATACTTCGGTGCGTCTTATACTCCGAAAAATACGGTACCTCTTGTGGGATAAAATACCTGTAAAGATTGGAAAATAGTTTCTTTTTTGTAAAACAAAAAAACAACTTTGCAACTTCAAACTTTCCAAATATGCACTTTTCTATTAGCCAGAACTCTGTGGGGCACAGCTATTTACTTGCAGCCGTTGGCCAAGACAGAGAGAGGCAGAAGAAGTAGACAAACGAAAAAAAATCCTCCCTGTTATCTCATTTACACTGTCATTTAAGCACCACCCTTAAGCACTGGAGAGAGGTCCCAAGGAATGAAAAAAATTGGTTTATATTTACTTAAAGGAAGCTTTTTGAATCTGATCCTTTCAGGTATGTTTGGGTTCTAAGGTCCCATAATTTTATTTCCACAGAGGTCAGGAAAATCAGCTTTAATAATAAATATATAGATTGAATCTATTTAGCTATATCACAGAAGCAGCAAGTTGGAAGGTGTTTTTGTAGGAATTGGGGGGGGGAGAGAGAGAGAGAGAGAGAGAGAGAGAGAGAGAGAGAGAGAGAGAGAGAGAGAGAGAGAGAGAGAGAGAGTTGGCATATTATTTAACATTTTAAACATGCTCAGTGCTATGGTTGGACAATATGGCTTTATGTATACCTTGCCCCCCCCTCTTTTTTGTGTGCATCTCATCTCAAAGAATGTCCTCTGCCATTTGTATGATATTAATGAAGAGGATACCAAGGAGAACAGAAGAAAAAATCTACTGCTCTATTCTTCAGCAGGTCTTGCTCCCAGCATACAGATCTTCAATAGCACCTACTCAAAAGTCTTCTTCTTCAACATAACTCTGGTAAATAAAATGACTGGGGAAGGTAAATTGTTCAGTGGGAGAGAACAGGATTTGCAAGGTTAGATTCCTTTCCTGATATTTTCAGTTAGGTTCAAGTGGCAAATGATTGAAAGATGTAGAGAGAGAGAGACTTCCAGTAGTATGAGGCAACAATAGATTAAATATTAAAATAGTCAGATCCGGTCTACAGTAGCATCTTGTCTTTCTATTATTTTGTAGCAGAAGCCAACAATCTTTTCAGATGATGGGCATTATTGTCTGATTGTACATGTTACAACAGGTGCTACAAAAATAGACATTTCTAAAATGTTTTTCCCCTAAAACTTTTTTTAAAAAGCCTGAATTTGCAGTTGTTGTGCAAAAATAGTGATTTTACAAGACTTGAGTCCTTTTCAATACCCTTAATATTGTATAGGATTTGGCAATCTCATGGAATGTCCACCATTTATTTTAAACAAGTTATCTTACTTTTTAATTTAATTTTGGTTTCCTTCAAGAGGATCATGTGTGTCATGATTCCTGCAAGAATGAGACTACCAGATATCACAGTGCTTAGAAGATTTGAATTAAAAAATTGGGATCTTTGTAAAGGAAAAAGTTGAGATTTACAACATTGCTCAGGCTGAAACTGGAGTGTATTGTAGTTGAACAGAGAAGGCACATTGTGACCTCTGTACTTGATAATATTAAATATCAAGCAAATACACATACAGCATATATGCGTCTCTGTGTCTGTGCACATGTAGCATTCATGATGATTGATACTACTTCCAGGATCAGATCTCAGTCATCTGTTACTGTGAATTACAACAAGAGATGATTGGTCCATTTATGGGCCTCGATAAACAACTCTTGGGGAGAAAAGACTGCTGAATTGGGAAGAACTGTAGTCTGCTTTGGTATAATTTGCATTAATCTGAATTAAAATGTTTACTTTATTTATGTATTACAATCTTTATGCTGCCCATCTCCCCTCTAAGCTGACTTAAATTCAAATGTTCATTTCTGAAATGGCATAAACATTCTGTTATTTTAATTTGATATTTCTATAATACATACTCATTTATTTTCTTGGCCAGAAGTGGTGTGTTTTCTTCCAGTATATATACTGTATCTACACCTAGTTTACATTTAGTCTATAAACTTGGGGTTTCTTTGTAGTCTTCCATCCGAATACTAATCATTGACCTCATGTATTATTTATTTATTTATTTATTTATTTATTTATTTATTTATTTATTTATTTATTTATTTATTTATTTATTTATTTATTTATTTATTTATTTATTTATTATTATTTATTTGTCAAACATGTACAATATAGTAGGTATTGGTATAAACATAAACATTAGCAAAGTAGGTACAGGTAAATTAGGCAATAGGACAGTAGGACAGGGACAATAGGCACATTGGTGCGCTTATGCACACCCCTTACAGACCTCTGAGGAATAGGGTAAGGTCGACTGTAGACAGTCTAAGGTTAAAGTTTTTGGGGTTTGGGGAAGAAACCACAGAGTCAGGTAATGCATTCCATATATTGATCACTCTGTTGCTGAAGTCGTATTTTCTGCAGTCGAGTTCAGAGCGGTTTACATTAAGTTTGAATCTATTGTATGCTCGTGTATTGTTGCGGTTGAAGCTGACCGGTCAACCTCATTGACAGGTAGGACATTGTGGTAGATGATTTTATGAACTACATTTAGGTCAGATCAAAGGCTATGAAGTTCTAATCTATCGAAGCCCAAAATTTCAAGTCTGGTGGAATAAGGCAGTGCTCCCCAACCTTTTGTCATCCTCGGCACACCATAGCCTCTCCCAAAATTCCACGGCACACCACACACAAAAATTGGATAAAAAACAAATATAATCTTCAAAATATCGTTTTGAAGAGTATAATAGTATAGGAATGTCAAACTGGGCATAACAGAATTACTTCATTTATTATTTTATTTGATAATTAGGTAGGTCAGTGGTGGCCAACCTTAATGATACCATGCGCCAATTGGCCCAGGCGTCCCGGGTGGGCGGGCATGCCTGGATGACGCCATTTGAGTTTTGCCCTCTGCGCATGTGCAGAACGCTGTGCGCATGCGCAGAGGGCAAAAGACTGCAAATGGCGGCATCCAGGTGGGCGGGGGAAGCGGCCGGGGGCCACTTCCCCCACCTGCTTCTTTGGCTTGAGTTTTAAAAGAAAGCAAAACGTGGGCGGGAGAGGCAGGTCTTGCTCATTAAGCCTCACTGCAGCGGCCCAAGGCAGCCCAGAGCAGGCGAGTCAATCCAGCAAGTGAGGAGGCGTCGGCAAGAGGCGGAGCTTGGCGACAAGGAAGTTTGCTGGCTTAAGAAGCAGACATCCCTGTCGCCCTCCCTTTCGGCTCCGCCTCTTGCCGATGCCTTCCTCACTTGCGCCCTGCCAAGCCCCAAATCAAACCAGCCCTAGCGCGAGACACGTGAGACTGCTTTCCAGGCTAAATGTGGAAGCTGAAGAGCCTTACCAGTAGTTTGGGATAAAGTTTTTTGCTGCTTCTGCTTTTGAGTGCACTGAAGGAAAGCAGCAAAAAACTTTCTTTCTTTCTCCCAAACTACCGGTAAGGCTCTTCGGCTTCCACAAACAGAAGCGGCAGTGAGGAGGACTCGCGCCCCGTCCCGCCACGCCCCCCTGCCAAGCCTCAAATCAAGCCAGCCCGCGACTGGAGCTACCGGGAAAAGTCCCAGGTAGGACGCGCGCCCCGTCCCGCCGGCCAGTCCTGCCCCACCCGCCCTGCCAACCCCCAGTGCGAGACGTGTCCAGAGCAGAGCAGCCCCTTCTCGCGAGACGTTATCTTTTGGAAGGGGCTGCTCTGCTCTGGACGCTATTAGCAAGGAACGCGACTGGAGCTACTGGGAAAAGTCCCAGGTAGGACGCGCACCCTGTCCCGCCCGCCAGTCCTGCCCCACCCGTCCTGCCAACCCCCAGCGTGAGACGTGTGTCCTACCTGGGACATGCCCCGGTACCTCCTCCTCGCGTTCCTCGCTGTTGTGTCCAGGGCAGCAGGTCTGCTCATTAAGCCTTGCTGCAGCGGCCAGCAGGCTTAATGACCAGACCTGCCTCTCCCGCCCGCGTCTTGCTGTCTTTTAAAACGCAAGCCGAGGCGGCTTGAGTTTTAAAAGACAGCAAGTCACGCGGGCGGGAGAGGCGTCAACCATTGAATGATTGCAATGCGCCACTTGCAATCATCCAATGTGCCACATTTGGCGCATGCGCCACAGTTTAGCCACCCCTGAATGACGCGAGCTTTTGCCACGGCACACTTGGCATGGCCTCATGGCACACCAGTGTGCCGCGGCACACCGGTTGGGGAGCACTGGAATAAGGTATTCTGTTGCAAGCAGAGGAGTGGAGGACTCTTCTTGTGAAATATTTTTGGACTTTCTCGATTGTATTGATGTCCGATATGCAGTGCGGGTTCCAGACAGGTGAGCTGTATTCAAGAATTGGTCTAGCAAATGTTTTGTATGCTCTGGTTAGCAGTGTAATATTGCCAGAGAAGAAGCTACGCAAGATTAGATTAATAACTCTTAGTGCTTTTTTGGCAATGTTGTTACAGTGGGCTCTGGCACTTAGGTCATTAGATATGAGTACTCTAAGTTCCTTGACAGAGTGAGGGTCGTCTACAAGGTCGTGTCCTCTAAGCTTTTATGTTCTGATTCTTTTTGCCAATGTGTAGGACAGAGCATTTATTGGTTGAGATTTGAAGTTGCCAGTTGTCTGACCATTCTGATACATGGTCAAGGTCTTTTTGAAGGGTAGCAGTATTGTCGGTGGTGTTAAATAGTTTAACATCGTCAGCAAAGAGAACACAGTTGCTTTTAATATGATCACAAAGGTCGTTTATGAAAAGTATGAATAGTGTTGGTCCTAGAACGCTGCCTTGAGGGACACCACTGTTGACAGGTGCAGGATTTGATAGGGCACTCCCTACTTTAACCACTTGTTGTCTGTTTGACAGGAATGCAGTTATCCAATCATGAAGGGGACCAGAGATGCCATAAGATTTTAGTTTCAGAAGTAGTTTGTCGTGTACCACTGAACAGGGCATTGTCTTCTTCCTGAATGCCCCTTCTCGTAGGGTGGAGCTAGCCTCCAAGATTGGGATGACATGATCCACAGCCAATCAGGACTGAGTATGACAACATATAAAAGCTGTCCTCCTGTCATACTCCCTCTCTTGAGACGAAGGACCAGGTCAGACTCAAGTGCACTCCCCAAGCACAACCACAAGAAAAACCCACAACCACCAGAAGGGAGGGACTTGGAGGCTAGCTCCACCCTACGAGAAGGGGCTTTCAGGAAGAAGACAACGCCCTTTCTCCATAGTGGGTGGAGCTAGCCTCCAAGATTGGGACATGCCAAAGCAGTAACATCCCAGGGAGGGTCTCAAAACACAACGTCCAAGACACCATGTTGCACTGCCATCTGCAGAACACGCTGCCCAAAGTCTGCATCTGCCGAAGCGAAAACATCCACTTTATAGTGTTTAATGAAAGGTGCTGGGGAAGACCACGTCACTGCTCAACACACCTCCTTGACAGATGCATGTGTAGACCACGCTGTAATCGTAGCAGCACTCCGCATTGAATGAGCCGTCAGTCGAGCCGGCTGCAGAAGAGCCTGGTGCTCATAAGCCGAAGCGATGACCTCGCGGATCCAACATCCCACCGTTGCGGAAGAAGCTTTCCGCCCCATAGATGCTGGTCTGAAGCCGACGAACAGCGTCTCAGATTGACAAAAGGAAGCCATCCATTGGATGTAAATCTTAACAACCCTTCGCACATCGATGGTGTGCCACCTACGCTGAGAAGCAGTCGAGGGTTTCACACAAAAGGAGGGAAGCACCAATTCCTGAGCATGGTGGAAATAGGTGTTCACCTTCAGGATAAACACCGGATTCAAGTGGAGCACAACTCTGTCCAGATAGAAGACACAGAGGTCGCCCCGCACCGAAAGAGCTGCTAACTCTGAAATCCAGCGTGCGGACATAATTGCTACCAGAAATATGACCTTTTGCGTTAAATGCTGAAGAGACACTGTCCTCAACGGCTCATAAGGTGCCTTGGTCAGGGATAGAAGAACCTTCTGAAGGTCCCACGTAGGGTCTCTGTGCATGACTGGCGGTGACAGATTTGATGCTGCCTTAAGTAAACACCAAACCAACGGATGGTTAGACAGAGGTTCGGACAACTGGCAAGAGAGAACCATAGAAAGCGACGCAAGGTGTTGGGCGCCAGCCCCTTGTCCAGGCCAGCCTGCAGGAACTGTAAGATGTTGATAGCAGAGAGATCTATAGGGCAAAGGGAAGCGGTGGAACACCACTTGCAGAAGGCCCGCCAGGTGGAATTATAGATACAGTCCATGGATGCTCTGCGGGACGAGAGGAGGGTGTGCCAGGGCCTAATCCATGTTGAAGTAACGTTTGTCTGAGGAGGATGGTATAGCCCCAGAGGATGGGGCTTGCCATTGTTTCAGCACTGAGTCAACAAATAACCTTGGGGCAGGTATTACCTCGGCTTGGGAGGTGGTTTCCTCCAAAAAAGGGTCCATGACCTCCTCCTCAGCCGGTTTGGTTGCCGCAGAGGTAACCTTGGCCGTTGCCTTGGCCTTATGGAACAATGATTTAAATAGGCCAGGATTAAACAGACCCGTGATGGCTGGGGTCTCAGGGGCCATGTCCTTGTTGGCAGACAGGTCCAGGTCCTGACCCAAGTCCTCTGGATCTTGAAGGGAGACAGGCGAACCCTGTAGTGGGTAGTCCCCCTCCTCCAATGTAGAATAAAGCTCCATGACTGGGGCAGAGCAAGGAGGTTGTGAGGGGAGCTTGGGTGCGCCTGAAGGAGAAACTGTGGCAGTGGCGTGCTTCAGGCCAGCCTCAATCTCCTTCTGAATGGAAAGCTGAATCATCGCCTGCACCTCAGGGCTTTGAAACTGAGCCGAAGCTGATGTGGAGGGTGGAGACACTGCAGCGTTGTTCCCAGGCCTGGGGTCCTCCCAATTGTCCCCCTCCTCCAAGCATAGGTTGGGGTTGTCAATGGAAAGGGCCCTGGAGAACTGCCTTGACCGGTTGGGAGGTGTGGGTATCAGAACCTTGGAAGGGTGCGGCCCTGAGCTAATGCTGACAGTGGGCACTGGTGACTTTGCCCCCTCAGGAGCCTTGCTACGTTGCCCCCTCCTTCTGGGCCATTCTCTTGCCCTTATCGGAGGACTGCTGCCTCAGGGGGAACGTTCCTGCTTTGCTGCTGTCGGAGGGGGAAGTGATCCATGCTGGAGGAGCCCCTGGCCTGCCCCGCTGCTTCCTGAGCTTCTCGGCCAAATTGCGGCTTGGCTCTGCTTGACTTAGCAGGTTTTTCCGCCATCAGAGCCTCAGACAGCAACTTTGCGAGAGCAGGTAGTGAATCGAGAGGGCTGTGACAGATGTGCAGCTAGCAAGAGGAAATTGAGTGAAGCAGAAGCGTGGCAGCGCAGAGCTCCGACGGGCGAACACAGTGGGTGGGGCATCCCGAAGCTGGTGGCAGTTAAAAAATGGCCACCAGCACCAAATTGAAGGCTGAGGGCTGCGCCGAGCAAAGGAGGCCGCTGAAAGGAGGCCCAGAGCTGCCCGAACCCGAAGCTAGCCGCCACACTGGCCGATGGATCCCGATGATCAGCAAAGCCACAAACATCGGGCAGGAGAGAGAGGCAGCGATCGCTCCAGTGCTAGGCTTCTGCGATATGACCGCTCACCCAGAAGTTTGTGGAGAAGCCTCTCTCTCACGTGGACGTGGCACAGGCCACCCTGGCAGCTGGTCACTCAAGTGCAAGGCTTCTGTGACAATCTGGTCAACACGGTCCACGAAGATAAGCCAGGCTGCAGGGGATTGAACAGCAGCCAACCACACCACCAGTGGCCTATTTGGCTGGTGGCAGGGTTGCAGCCCCAATGCCGCAGTGGCCCCACGCTCGATGACAGCTGCGTGGGGACAGGCACTCACGGTTTTTAAGTCTGGAGATGGTAATCACAGAAGCAACTCGTAATGTCAGTAGAATCAGAATAAAGGATAGACAGTAAGATTGGGGAGACACAAGTCCTTTGACTTAGGACTGAGTCAAAAGAGGGGGAGTATGACAGGCGGACAGCTTTTATATATTGTCAGACTCAGTCCTGATTGGCTGTGGATCATGTCATCCCAATCTTGGAGGCTAGCTCCACCCACTATGGAGAACAAAGGCTTTACAAAAGTCTATGTAAATTGCGTCTATTGTTTTACTCTGATCGAGTTGTGTAGTCCATATGTTTTTGCAGTGTAGGAGTTGCAGGTTACAGGATAATTTTTTTCTGATTTTTTTTAAAATAGTTTTTTAATTTTTTTAAAAAAATTCTAATTTTTTGAGTTCTTGCAAGATATAAATATAAATAAGAAATTTGCATTACTTCTGTTTTTGATTTTTCCCAAGGAGCTCATAACCTATTCAATAATAGTTTATCCCCACCTAAGCATCAAGCAATAAATTTGGTTAAAAGATTGACTCATGCAGGCTAAGCTAGTAAATTTGGCTGAGAAGAGAACCACATCTAAACCTATCATACCATACAATACTAAATACATATTAAAATTATAGCTGTTTAAACTTTAAATCTGAAAGTCTTTTTCTGAATTTCTAAATTTCTAATTTCTAAAGGGTGAAGCGGAGTCATGGTCTATTAGTATCCCTAGAGAAAGGATTACATATAATACAGGTGAGAGATTGTTATAAACCACAGTGGCTCAGTGGTTAGAGTGCAGTACTGCAGGCTACTTCTGCCTGCAATTTGGCAGTTCAAATCTCACCAGGCTCAAGGTTGACTCAGCCTTCCATCCTTCACAGGTGGGTAAAATGAGGACCCAGATTGTTGGGGGCAATATGCTGACTTGTAAACCGTTTAGAGAGGGCTGTGAAGCACTAAGTGCTAAGTGCTATTATAGCACATTTCTTCTAATGGGATTATTGCTGCTTCCTTAGTTTAATTTGCACCAATGCTCCAGTGGTGTGGTCCTTTCCATTTATTTTATTATGTCATATTAACAATAAACAATATAAAATGATAAATGTAAATGTAAATACTAATATAAATAAGAAAATGACTTGAACACCCCAAATATGAAAGCATGCTCATTACTGAAAAGTCCACTGAATAAGTCCACTGAATATGCCTGGGTGGATCGTATATTAAAGAAAGATGTTACTATTACACTTAGGTGTTCATAGGAATTATGCTCACTTTCTATTTCCTGTTTGACTAGATATTGCTCCAGTAGAGGAATGGTTTGTAAAATTCAATATGCATCATGGGTTAGATATGTTCACCACTGAAGGAACATTATTGGATATAAGGCGAGGTAAGTTATAGCTACATTCCAGGGAAATTACTTGTAATTGCTATAGTACATTCAGTTCAAAGCTTTCTGAAGGTGTTCAGATATTAAATGGCGGTCATCTGATTGGCTATGACACTACGGTCACGAGGAGAGATTTGTTTGTTGGCAGCTGAGATAGATTTTCAAGTGACTTTTATTCCTGGAATTTAGGACAAATAAATCCAAATCAAATATGAAGGACAGATAGCATTGCTTTGTTTTTTTTAATGGCATTGTTCTCCAGGAAGTATTGGAATTTAGATACTAGATACATAGTATTTAGGATTGGGCTCATAATAATGGGGCTGTAAATATATTTTCATTCATTTTAACAATGAAACTAACTAACCAGAGCATACAAAACATTCGCCAGACCAATCTTTGAATACAGCTCATCTGTCTGGAACCCACACCGCATATCGGACATAAATACATTAGAAAGTGTCCAGAGATACTTTACAAGAAGAGTCCTCCACTTCTCTACTCGCAACAGAATACCTTATGCAACCAGACTTGAAATCCTGGGCTTAGAAAGCTTAGAACTACGTCGCCTTCGGCATGACCTAAGCATAGCTCATAAAATTATCTGCTACAACGTCCTTCCTGTCAACGACTACTTCAACTTCAACCACAACAATACACAAGCACACAACAGATACAAACTCAAAGTGAACCGCTCCAAACTTGACTGTAGAAAATACGACTTTAGCAACAGTGGTAAATGCCTGGAACTCACTACCTGACATTGTGGTTTCGTCACCAAACCCCCAAAACTTTACCCTAAGACTGTCCACTGTTGACCTCAACCGATTCCTAAGAGGTCAGTAAGGGGCATGCATAAGTGCACCAGCATGCCTACCGTCCCTGTCCTAATGTTCCCTCTTATCAGTACCCATCTTATGTATATAAACAATGTTATATCTATGTATATTACCAACACGTACTTGACAAAAATAAATAAATAAATAAATAAATAAATAAATAAAATCTGTATTTTCATTTTGTATCTATATTTTATAGTAAAGTTACAAAACTGTGCAGAATACACATTTCTTACATATTAACCTCACTGTCTTATATTTTACAGAGCCAATTATTCAATGGATGTTTAAACTTGGTAATTTCATATTTATTGAAACAACAATACCTGAGATAATAAATTTTAAAATATCAAAGAGTCCTTGTGCAAGTGATGTAGCACTAGTTGGTGTGATTTATAAAAAGAAAGATATAGGTAGGTGCAGCATTTTCTAACTGCATATTATTTGATGGGTATTATATAGCTATAACCACCAAAGATTTGCTATCCAACAAGGTAATCTGATATATGTGTACTCGGAACCAAATGCCACTACATGTTCCTATTCATAGAGATAGTCCTCGACTTTTGACCATAAGTACAAAATTTATGTTGCTAACTGAGACAGTTGTTAAGTGAACTTTGCCCCATTTTACAACCTTTCTTGCCATAGTTGTTGAATAGCTGTAGTTGTTGAGTTAGTAACACGGTTGTAAAATGTTACTTTACAACTTTCCCATTGACTTTGCTTGTCAGAAGGTCGCAAAGGATTATTACATACCCCTGGATATGAGTCAGTTGCCAAGCATCTGAATTTTGATCACTGTTTAGATACTCACTTCTACCTGCCGCATTTTGTTAAGTTTTCAGTCAGAACAAGAAATTCAGTTGAGCTCTTATGTTCTGCAAGCTCCTGAAGATGCAGAAGGGTTTCCAACTAGAGATGAGCTATGACTATAGTAAATGTTGCTCCGTTTGCAGTGTTATGTCTCCAACTATTCTGTAAAACCAAATATAAAAGAAATGCCTTATTTCTCTTCATCCATGGGAATCCAAATCTGTTTCACCTCTGAAAATTCTAGATCACAGGTCACCAACCAGTGGTCCGCGGACCACTGGTGGTCCGTGGGAAAATTTTGGTGGTCCGCAGAGAAATCTTTGCATTTCTCTCGAGGAGCCCAGCTGAAGTTTCCCATGCCGCTCGCGCTTCAGTGCTTTGACTCCTAGAGGCAGGATGGGGTCCTTCAGGCAGTTAGCTTGGCCGCCTGTTGGGGAAGAGAAACAGCCAGATTCAACCTTAGCTTTGCTGTCCATTGCGGGTGCTACATCGGCTCTCTGCAAACTCTCGTCTTTCGAGGAGCGCTCACTGAAGCGGCACGAGAAACGTCAGCTGGGCTCCTCAAGAGATGAGAGTTTGCAGGGAGCTGATCTAGCATCCGCAATGGACAGCAAAGCTAGGATTGAGTCTGGCTGCTTCTCTCTGCTGTACTGCTTCCTGGACGCAGTTTACAGCCCCAAGCGCTCCAAGCCCCAAGCCATCTCATCAGTTCCCTGCAGCAGCTCCCCTCCAGCCAGCAGGTCAAGCACGGCGTTGGCTCCCGTATGCCAAGCTGAGCCTTTTGTCTACTTCAAGCCATCCCCCATTGTGGGATCCCACAAAGCCCTCGCCGCCCCTTCCACCCTTGCCCCCGGCCAGCCTTTTGGATGAGGTGGAAATACTGGATCTTTGGAAGCTGGGTGGCTGTGACCGGGAAGAAAAGGAAGAAGAGCAGCATCGGTCCCAGAAGGGAGGGGGAAAACCTGTTAGGCAGGGTATCTTTGCCCAACTTTTCCACACAAAGGCTTGTCTCCCGCCTGGCTCTTTCCCTGCAGCTCTTTCTGAAAAAAAAAAAGACCCCTTCCTCTGTTTGTACACAGGTGGCGCTTTCGAAAGCTCCCTTTTCCAGCGTTGGCTGCCCAAATCCCCTTTGATTGTGATTTTAAAAAATTATTATTATTGCATTGGCCGTCCCTTTCCGGACATCCGGAGCAGCTCCTCCACCCTGGTGCAGGAAAAGAGAAAGAAGGAAAGGAAAGGAAGGGAAGGGAAGGGAAGGAAAGGAAAGGAAAGGAAGGGAAGGGAAGGAAAGGGAAGGGAAGGGAAGGGGGGAAGGGAGGGGAGGAGAGGGGAGGGACTACAGCTACAGCTCTGGAATATGGGACTGACTTTCCCAACAACATCAGCAAGCCACCGTCAAATAAGTTTCAATTATTTTGTAATAATTACAATAACTTTAATAATTTTGTTACAATTAAACAACCTTTAAAGATTTTATGATTAAATAAGCATTTATGATTTTGTTATAATTAAACAAGCATTTATAGTTTTGTTATATTAAATAGGTGCATTTCATATTAATAAAATGAAAGTTCTCTGATCATTATTTTACAAATGTATTTATCTTTTTTTAAAAAAAATCATATTAGTTGTCTGCGGGACTTAAAATTATGAATTGGGGTCCGTGGGATTTAAAATTATGACCTTGGTGGTCCCAGAGGTCCAAAAGGTTGGGGACCCCTGTTCTAGATCATTTATAGAAATGGGAAGCCTATAATACTGTACTATGTATTAATATCCAGATTTATATGTAACTCTGTTTTCATGTCTGTATACTTTTTCTGGGGATTCATAGGACTAGTTATAGGAGTCACCTACGATGGATTTATGACTCGAGATGTACTTTGGCAAAATTTAACAGATAACATTTGTGTTCTCATGGATTACGGTAATTTTTTCTTTTCAATTAGTATTTGTCTTTTTTCATTTGTAAATTTCTGTATATAGCTCCTAAATTTTATGACAGAAGCATAAGACTCATGTAGCCCTAAAAACTATAGGCTTCAGAGTTCTCTCCCCAATTTGTACCAATTATCATTTTTGATAAGTCTGAAGGGAGAAAATATTAAATAATGTGATTGGACAGTAAACATACTAACTTAACTATAGCTTAATGAAAATAAAAAGTAGGCTCAAGATACAGAAGGATCTTGACAGACTTGAACATTGGGCCCTATCTAACCAAATGAAATTTAATGTAGAGAAAAGTAAGGTTTTACACTTAGGCAGAAAAACCAAATGCACAGGTATAGAATAGGTGGTACCTGGCTCAATAGTAGTAACTGTGAGAGGGATTTATTTATTTATTATTTATTTATTTGTTCGATCTTATAGGCCGCCCATCTCCCGAGGGACTCAGGGCGGCGTACAACATAAAGATGAACAATCAATTTAAAACAACAAAATAAAAAAATAAAAAATAAAAAAGCAATTAAAAATACATATAAAAATTAAAAACATTTCTCATCATTCATACGCTTGCCGGAAGAGCCAGGTTTTAACAGCTTTACAGAAGGCCAGTAGGGTAGGGGTAGTCCGGATCTCCGGAGGTAGTTGGTTCCAAAGAGAGGGAGCTCCCACAGAGAAAGCTCTCTCCCGTGGTCCTGCCAACCGGCATTGCTTGGTTGATGGGACCTGGAGGAGACCAACTCTGTGGGACCTAAGTGGTCATAGGGAGGTATGTGGCAGGATACAATCACGAAGGATCTTGGAGTCCTAGTGGACAACTATTTAAATATGAGCCAGCAGTGTGCTGCAGCTGCCAAAAAAGCCAACACAGTTCTTGGCTGCATTAATAGAGGGATAGAATCAAAATTAGATGAAGTATTAATATCACTTTATAATGCCTTGGTAAGACCACACTTGCAATATTGCATCCAGTTTTGGCAGCCACAATATAAAAAAGATGTTGAGACGCTAGAAAGAGTGCAGAGAAGAGCAACAAAGATGATTAGGGGACTGAAGACTAAAACATATGAAGAACGGTTGCAGGAATTGGGTGTGTCTAATTTAATGAAAAGAAGGGCTAGGGGCAACATGATAGCAGTGTTCTAATATCTACGGGGCTGCTGCAAAGAAAAGGGAGTAAACCTATTCATCCATTGCTTCTTGTCCTGAAGGCAGGACAAGAAGCAAGGGATGGAAATTAATCAAGGAGAGAACCAACTAGAACTAAGGACAAATTTCCTAACAGAACAATTAATCAGTGGAACGACTTGCCTCTAGTTGTTGTGGGTGCTCCAACACTGGAGGTTTTAAAGAAGAGAGTGGACAACCATTTGTCTGAAATGGTATAGGGTTTCCTGCTTGAGCAAGGGGTTGGACTAGAACACCTCCAAGGTTCCTTCCAAATCTGTTATTGTGTTATTAAATTCAGTTTTTCTTTCCTGGTCTGGTCTGATGCTTTTTGGAGAAAGGGCCTGAACATGTTGTATGCTCCATTCTTTAAGGCCTATTAGAATTCTGTATGGTAATTTTATGCTTTGGAGAGAAGATCAGGATGTATCATGTCATCTCTTCACTGACTCAGAATAATCGCTCTTCTTTTAATCCTAAAGGCTAGTGCCCTTTCATTCTGAAGTCAAATAAGCAGTTGGAGTTCAGGGGTTTCAATTAATGTCTCATAACCAACTGGCTTTTCCCATGAATTGTCCTGCTGATGTTTCAGTCACAGTTATTTAATTGCCAGGTCCAAGCTGGAGTGAGTTGATGTCCCTGTACATGCCCAAATCCTTCCCTCTATTTTGTACCATCCTCCTATCAATGCTATTTTCAGTGGGTTTTTTTTAAAGAAATGCACCCAATTTGCAGTTTCCAGATTAAATATATGGGTTCAAATACATTCTGCATTTCTCTCAAAATCTCAAACCAGATAATAAATTATTAATATTATACAAGTATCAATATCTTAGAATAAAATTTAATTATAAATGCTTTACATTTTTTTAAAAACATGTACAAAATTAGGACAAAACAAAGATGAGACACATGCACAATGTAGATTACCTACTTGCACAATGGAAATAGGCTTTCTCTCCCATTTTATGCATTTATTTCTAAAATAAACTACCTAATAACTGAGGCTTTCTGGATAGTTTACAATTACAAACATCAAAAAAAGAAATAAAGGTAGTCTTCAAAATCTAAAATAATATGAATTTAAAAACCATTTAAAAGAAAATAAAGGAAAAATGAAAAGGTCTTCCCAGAGTGACAAAATAATGCTAATATGGGCATCAATCAAACCACTCTGGGAAGGGCATTCCAGCAAGTCTCCCACATTCAGTTCACTTTTATTCCACTCAGCTGAGAAAATTACATCACAAATAAAAAGGTAAAGGTTTCCTCTTTCTAGTCATGTCTGATTCTAGAGGGCGGTGCTCATCTCCGTTTCTTAGCCGAGGTTATTTACTGGTTATTTTCCTCCCTAGGGGGGATATCAGTCAGTGTGTGTGCGTGTGTGTGTTTACACACACACACACACACACACACACACACACACACACACACACACAAGGAATGCTTGCCAAGATACGTTTAGATGTTTACATTTGTATGCAGAAAATATTGTGTTGCTATCTGAGAACTTGAATGATTTACAATGGATTTTAGATGGACTGTATGATGCAACAAGGAGAATGGACATTTATGTTAATATATTAAAGACCAACATAGTTGAAGCTGAAAAATAACTTGTCTTCTGAGTCCTATAAGAGGGAGTGCCTTAGCAGAAAGGACCAATATCATGCTCCTTTTGCCTATATATATATGCTCCCTCCCATATTTGGGTATACCAGGGTGATTTGACAGAAAAAAAGCATATAACCCTTCCCTGGTACAAGCTGATATAGGAGGAGAGCCTGTGGCTTAGAGGTTAAAGGTACTGCCTTATAAGCAGGCTGCCCAGGTTCAAAGCCCAGTATGGGTATGGCTAGCTGATGAGAGCTAAATAGCTTGAAATAGATCTATACTAGTCTCCCTTCATTTTCATTATCAGCAAAAATGTGTTACATACACACACACACACACACGGGTGGGTTCATCCTGGTTCGGACTGGTTTGCCCGAACCGGTAGCGATCCACTGGTGACGTCACAATGATGTCACCGAACCAGATCCGTCGGTGCCTGTCCATGGGCGCTGCCATTTTTTTTCTGGCACTGTGCATGCAGTCGCCATCTTGTTTTCAGCTTTCTTTTTTTTATTTAATTTTTTTTATTTAATTTTTTATTTAATTTTTCTTCTGAGCATGTGCAGAAGCTGAGTTTCCAGCACTGTGCATGCGGTCACCATCTTGTTTATTTATTTATTTGTTTGTTTGTTTGTTTTGTTGGTTGGTTGGTTGGTTGGTTGGTTGGTTGGTTGGTTGGTTGGTTGGTTGGTTTAGCTTATATGCCGCCCTACTTCACATGGACTCTGGGCGGCTCACAACCAGAAACCAACAAAAACACAATAAAAGCAGTGACCGTCAAGCCACTCCCACAAAATTAAGCCATGCCGACAAAATTAAGCCATGCCCACAGAGTGGTAGTAAAAAAATTGGAACCCACCCCTGATACACACACACACACACACACACACACACACACACACACACACACCCCTACTACTTCAATCCTCAAATTTGGATGTTTGAAAAATGTACATTATTTGCCTTATTGGTAGAAAATTATGTTAAAAGATATATAAAGAAAAATAACCACTCTCCCATGAATCTTTTTCTTTTCTACAGATTGCTCTGATCTTGCACTTGTGGATATCATTCTAATAAATACGCATTTAATAATGCTTACTACATTGGGTTTATTTATCAGTGAAGATCTGCGGTATCCTGGTAAACATAAACTGAAAGTATGTTTTGAATATATTCTTCCCCTATGATACGGTGTAGTAAAGTTAACAAAGAACATACTGAAAAAATGTTCAGAGAAAGTTTGGAAAGTGACCCTTTTAGCTTTCAGAAATCCATTGAGGGAAACTGAGGGGTGCCTGTAAGCCAGATCAAACTAAAGAAGTAGAACACAGAGTTAAAGGAAAAACTTAGAAAACTCTCAGTGTAGGGAGGAACTGAAAGAGATTAATACACTGTTTGTTTCTATAGAAAGATATTCACAAACTGTTTCATAGCTGCTCTCTCTGCCTCTTCTATAAAAATAAAAACTACTAGCAAATCTTTTTTTTAATAAAAAGTTTTTATTTTTTTCAACAAACAATACATCATCAATCACAGTGTGTTGTCTGGGTACAACATTTTAAATCAACATCTTTTCTTTTACCACTATTTTCTTAATATATAAACAACTCTACTTTTACAATTTAATCAAATTTATCCTCTATCAAAACCTTTCCCTTTCATTTTATTCAACTCCATATCTCTTTTCATTTATATTCATTTTCTATCCAATGATAAAAACGCGCCCATACATCATCATACTCTGATTCTTCTTTCCCTTTAATTGTAATTGTTAATCTGTTCATTTCTGCACATTTCAGTATTTTCTTAATTATCTCTCCTTTTGTAGAGATTTTACCTGCTTTCCAATTTTGTGCAAATACAATTTTCGCTGCAGTTATTACATGAATAATCAAGTATACAATTTCTGTACTATATTTCTCTGATAAAATACCCAACAGGAACAGTTCTGGATTTAAGTCAATATGTTGCTGTGTCATCTTTTCTAACCACTTTCGAATTTGTGCCCAATAATTTCTCGCTTCTGCACATGTCCACCACGTATGTAGCAAATCTGATGATGGCAGTATATTGAATCATCCTGAATCAAGATTGTAGCTCAAGATTTGGGCTTCATATAGCCAAATAAACACTTTACTTTCATTTATTTTAAAGATACATAGCCTATATTTCTATTTAAGTCATTGACCTGTAAAGCTATTAACTTGTCCTCATGGCAAGGCAGCTATTATAGAGAGTATGATATTAAACTTGTTGTCCTGTTCTTTGGTGTCCTTGTTACCGATCTACTGTTCTGCAATCAAGCCTTTTCCCTTATGCAGTTTAGAACAAATGTCAGTGTAAATGGAGCTGGTTAAAAAAACCACTTGAATTAGCAATAGCACTTAGACTTATATACCGCTTCATAGTGCTTTATAGCCCTTTCTAAGCGGTTTACAGAGTTCAGCATATTGCCCCCAACAATCTGGGTCCTCATTTTACCCACCTCAGAAGGATGGAAGGCTGAGTCAACCTTGAGCCTGATGAGATTTGAACAGCTGAACTGCTGAACTAGCAGTCTGCTGAAGTTGCAGTGCTGCTTTTAACCACTGCACCACCTCGGCTCCCGAGGAATTAGATACCAACTTTCTGGTAAAAATGTCACGATTCCAGTACAGCTTCCACTTGAAGTCTTTGAATAAAAGGCTTTGTGTTCTAGGAATAATTTCTATCAATGTAAGAATTCCTATGTTGGACTGCTATTTGTGGCACTCATTCTAAGCAAGTAGAAAAGATTTACAAAAAAATTAACTTCAACAAGGTTAACTGGATAGATAAGCAGTCGTGATTGTGAAAAAAAATCAGCCCACAAAGAAGCTACAACAATATGTTCTGTATAAACATTTGAGACTAGAAATCTAAGAATGATGATGTAACTGCCCCGCCTTTGCAAACTCCTCAATTAAACCGAGTCGCCATGCCTGAAATATTTAGCAATTAAATGCTAGTACAAACACAGCAGAAATTTATAATATTAGGACACAGCACTGTATCAAGGTGGCCTACATATTAGGTGAATATATAATATAATATATTTCTGCACTTGCTTTGCAAGCTTTAGAAGTTTTAATTTATTCATACATTTCTGCTTTTTCATTTTACCTTTTCTTTCTTCCAGTTCAACAAACCAGCTTTATGTGGCTTTGAAATGGTGAGAAATTGCTAATATTTTTGCTACGGTCATAGTCATAGCATTCAATTATTTCACAACATAATCACAAACCCTTGAAAGCTTCTGACTTCTCTAAGTATTTGTTTTTAACATCTTTATTTCAAAAGAAAAGAGAGGAAGGAAGGGTCTTCAAATTGATACATTATAATATATAACCAAATTATGAAATGCAGTAAACTGAGTTTTCAGTACATTATTTGACCACAGTCTACTTCTTGGTAAGACAGAACAATATGCCATACAGTATCATTACCTGATGGATTTGTAGTTGGCTGACCAAGCACACTCAGCACGTGGTCCTTAATACAACTACATATACTTGGAGGGAAATATGCAGAGGAGTTCCTCAAGGTTGTCTCTTGAGACCAACTTCTTAATAAATGACCTAGATGAGAGGATTGAAGGGGCACTTGTCAAATTTGCAGATAACACAAAACTGGGAGGAATTGTTAACTCTTTAGAAGAAATTCAAGATTCAGAAGGATTTGACAGATTTGAGCACTGGGCCCTGTCCAGCAAGATGCAGCTCAGTGATGAGAAATATAAGGTTGTTCACCTAAGCAGGAAAAAATCAGATGCAAAGGTACAGGATAGGCAGTACTTAGCTTAACACTAGTACTTATGAGAGGGATCTAGGACACCGCTTAAGTATGAACCAGCAGTGTGCTGCAGCTGACAAAAAAAAAGCCAATGCAGTCCTGGGCTGCATCAACAGAGGGATAGTACCAAGACCAAAGGACGTGATAGTACTGTTCTATATGGTACTGGTGAGCAACATTTAGAATACTGAGTCCAGTTCTGATCACTGCAATACAAAAAAAAGCCCTAGAAAGAGTACAGAGAACAACAAAGATAGTAAGAAGTCTGGAGACTAAATCCTATGAAGAATGGCTAAAGGAATTACTGTATATACATTTAGCTTCACAAAGATAAGACTGGAGGCATGATAGCAGTCTTCCAAGGATAAATTTTCTGACAGTGAGAATGATTAATCAATAGCACAGCTTGCCTCTTGGAGTTGTGGGTGCTCCATTGTTGGAGGTTTTCAAGAAAGGATTGAACAACCATTTGTCTGAGATGGTATGAAGACTCCTGCCTTGGGCAAGGAGTTGGTCTAGAAGACCTCCAAGGTTCCTTCCAACCCTATGATTCTATGATTCTATTAAATAACTTTTGTGAAGCTACATTGTTGCTGCGCAAGTATTATATTCTTAATACAGAATTGATCAAAATCCTATACTCCACCATGACTGGGACAAGAAATGAACAGGCAATGTTCTAAGAAAATTTAAGGTGCCAGTTAATGTCTCCCCTTTTCTTGACATATTTCCTTCCAATCTTGTCTGTTTTATCCCACCCTTCAGCAGGGTTATGCTGCAGTAAATATTATTGCTGAGGGTCCAAATCCAGTAGCACCTCAAGACCTACTGGTCACAAGTCCATTGTATGTCTTATAGTTATTCTTCTACTTAGAAATTATGGGGTTGCATGACTGATAAGAAAAAGCATTTGGGAGGGATATGGGATAGAAATTTGTAGGCATTGTTGGTTGCAAGTGTTTAGCTAAGCTGCCATCTGTGGAGCCCTTTATGACTGGACACAAAACAAGGATATAGTAGTAACCCTTGAACAGAAGCAATGAGTTTAGAGATTTCTGGGTGTTGGATGAGATTTTTAAAACCTGGATCTAATAGCCCTGTTTTATATTGTAGTTTATGGCATATGTACAAGTAGTGCTCCCAATTGCCATCATTTAAGAATAAACTTTTTTTTCTTTTAATCCCTAGTAAGAGTCAAATATCTAAGTTGCATCAAGAAGGTTGTGTGAAATATGTATTTTTTATTATGTGGCCTACGTGCTTCTTTTTATTAACCATGATTGGTTAATTCCACTTTATTCTTGAATTACTGGACTTACTCTTCCATAATAATGTTATAATGATGGTCTCTTCTGTTAATTGCCATTGTCATCAGAACTGCAACTAGAGATCCTAGGTTGTCATCTAACCTTGCTGGCATTTGATAATCCTAACATACCGGTATATCTTCCACAGCTTCACTTGTGGCAGAAGGAAAATGAAATTCAGTTCTAGTGGGTCCAATCATGTATAATACTTTCATACATCATGTTCCAATTTACATGTTAAGTATTTATTTCGCATTTTGATTTCCATAGGATGATTATTACGAAGCAAAAATCTGGTATAATCCTCAGTGTTTAGCTAATCAAGAAAAGTACGAAGGTAAGAAAACCAGATTTTCCAGCAGTAAAATGTATGATGCATAAAGGTATATCCAAAATAGTAAATGAGAATTATATTATCTGTGCTTTTTCAGTGATTGTCATAATATATGTCTGCAACTTTGTAAGGATTTAGTAATAAAGACATCACCGCTGAACCCACTAATAAGTATTTCATGAGGTTATCAAGGCCACATCAGAGGTGGGTTCCTGCCGGAGCTGCCTGGTGCGCAGCTTGCGTGCAGGGCAGCTCAATTTGCGCGTGATTGCTCTGGAGCCCTCTCTGCCGGTCCACCACATGCGTCGCCATTTTTTTCCGTGAATTTTTAGCTGATTTTGCTTTTGCGCTTAAATCTTGCGAGGGGACGCGCGCGCGAGAGAGAGATTTTGGGCGAGATTTTGTTTCTGCGCATGCGCAGAAGCAAAATCACACCGAAATCTCTCTCTCGCGCGCGTTCCCTTGTGAGATTTTGGCACAATTTTGATTCCATGCATGCGCAGAAGCAAAATCGCATAGCGAGCGCGCGCGTGCCCGAAGCGTGGAGATGTGCGCACAGCGCACCGGCACCGGTAAGGGAGCAACCCGCCGCTGGGCCACACCATATCTTTTGTGTAAAAGCTATTAGATCTGATCCCTTTAAATATTAGTTTCAAGAGTTCTATTTAATCTTTAAAAAATGAATTGTGAGTATTCATATTATCTCAAGATAAAATGTTAAAATTACAAGTATGCAGTTAACTAAGGTACCAGAATAAAATGTTTAAATTCAAATTAAGAGTTAAAACAAGTATATTTTAAGATCAATAACAGTTTCACTTTAAAGCAGGGGTCTCCAACCTTGGCAACTTTAAGACTTGTGGACTTCAACTCCCAGAATTCCTTGCTAGCTATTGGAACGTTCAGGTCCACAACAATTGGTCAAAATCAATGAAATACTCAATTTTTTCTTAAGTCCATTAAAGAATGAACAGTAAACTCACACATAGGTGAGTTTAAGGACAGAACTTCAAATAGCCCACACTTTTAGTTTTTCAGTGATAATCATTGGCATTTAATGCTAGCTCTGGAAATTGTGTTAGTCAGTGATGTTGTGTCAGAATCAAGATAGTGACCATAGTTACATTTTAAATTTTTGACACACACATTTGCAACATATACGTGGGACTGAAATAAATGGCATTTCTATACCTGTTCATTTAACAACTGGGTCACTCTATTCCTTGTCTGCTGAATTTTTTCACCTATTTTTTTTTAAACCTCAAAATATGCTGTATTTGGTTTTAGCTTAGCACAAAGCATGACCCCACAGCTATGAACTGTAACCATATAAACTTAGCAATTTTTATCTACTAGGCCAGTGTTTCCCAACCTTGGCAACTTGAAGATGTCTGGACTTCAACTCCCAGAATTCCCCAGCCAGCAAAGCTGGCTGGGGAATTCTGGGAGTTGAAGTCCAGACATCTTCAAGTTGCCAAGGTTGGAAAACACTGTACTAGGCCAATGTGACTTGTTAGCATGTTGTCATTGGGGGGGGGACTGGGATTAGATGTAATGCAGTTGTGGATAAGGTCTATCAGCTTGAGCTACACTGGATTTTGGGAAGATTCCTTCCCAAAGGAAGGATAGAATTTATTTTGCAAGAGGGCAATGTTGAGGGGTTAAAACTTGAGCAGGGTTGAAGCAAATATTATGCTCCTTAATTCCCCCTATAATTTTTTTGGGGGGGATGTTAAGGGCCCTAAGTACTGCCATGAAGATGCTGATAATCCTCTGGCCTCACATTTTATATCCCAGTATAACACCCTAGCCCAGAAGTGTTGCAATACTTGGAATATAGTACCACAATGTAAAATATTTTGACCCAGCATAGAAAAAAAAAAGAAAATTTCTTATTCACAAGTTTGGTTTCCTAAACCAGAATAGAATAGAATAGAATAGAATAGAATAGAATAGAATAGAATAGAATAGAATAGAATAGAATAGAATAGAATAGAATTCTTTATTGGCCAAGTGTGATTGGACACACAAGGAATTTGTCTTTGGTGCATATGCTCTCAGTGTACTTAAAAGATAAGATACGTTCATCAAGAATCATGAGGTAAAACACTTAATGATTGTCATAGGGTACAAATAAGCAATCAGGAAAAAATCAATATTAATATAAATCGTAAGGATACAAGCAACAAGTTACAGTCCTGCAGTCATAAGTGGGATGAGATGGGTGATAGGAACGATGAGAAAAACTAATAGCAATAGTAATGTAGCCTAGTGAATAGTTTGACAGTGGTGAGGGAATTATTTGTTTAGCAGAGTAAAAAAACGGGAAAAAACTGTTCTTGTGTCTAGTTGTCTTGGTGTGCAGTGCTCTATAGCATCATTTTGAGGGTAAATATTTTCATGGCCCTCTTTTTGACTCGTGCAGTATACAGGTCTTCAATGGAAGGCAGGTTGGCAGTAATTGTTTTTTCTGCAGTTCTGATTATCCTCTGAAGTCTGTGTCTTGTTGGGTTGCAGAACCGAAAGAGCAACAAAATGCTTTACCCTCGTTAATAATGATACTTATAATGGATGTAAACTTTTCTCTCTATAGCCGTGATGGTGAACCTATGGCACGGGTGCCACAAGTGGCACGCGGAGCCATATCGGTGGGCACGCGAGCTCAGGTCCGGTGCGCATGTGCGCACCGGCCGGCTGATTTTCAGGTCTTCTGGGCCCACTGGGAGTCAGGAAACAGGCTGTTTCCAGCCTCCAGAGGGGGTGGGGAAGGCCGTTTTCGCCCTCCCCAGGCTCCTAGAAAGGCTCTAAAGCCTGGGGAGAGCAAAAAATGGGCGTGCCATTGCATGCTGGGAGTGGGGGGGTCATGCGCGCATGCACATGGGTGCATGGAATTATGGGTGTGGGCACGCACACACGTGATCCCCCGCATCCCCCTCCCTTTTTGGCACACGAACCAAAAAAGGTTCGCCATCACTGCTCTATAGAGTATTTCATACACAAAATTTAGTTGTAATATTAAAGTGATGGACAGATCCAAATTCAAGGTCACTCTCAGTCATGGAAGTTTATGATGCTTTCAGCTCTTATTTGAACGACAGACTATAATTACCATATTTTTCAGAGTATAAGACGCACCGGAGTATAAGTTTTTGGGGAGGAAAATAGGGGAAAACAATCTGCCTACCAGGTATTCATTTGGCTAGCGTCCTTAGTCTGGTCAGCTTCAGCACATTATTTTATCCCCTGGTTAGGACTTTAAAAAACCTTCTTCTGAGAGAGTAACAATGAAAGAGCTTGCAAGCCAGTAAGAGCTGGGAAGATTGTTAGCACCTGGTTAGGGCTAGAAAAAAAAATTATTCGGAGCAGCTTCAGCACATTATTTTATCCCCTGGTTAGGACTTAAAAAAACCTTCTTCTGAGAGAGTAACAATGAAAGAGCCTCCAAGCCAGTAAGAGCTGGGAAGATAGTTAGCACCTGGTTAGGGCTAGAAAAAAAACTTATTCGGAGCAAGTAGAGCAATGAAAAAAAATTCTGCAAAGACTTAGGGCTGGAAAAACATTCTTTGGAGAGAGTAACAATGAAAAAGCCTGCAAGGTAAGAGCTGGGAAGATCTGTTAGCACCTAATTAGGGCTGGAAAAAAAGCTACATTCAAAGTATAAGACGCACCCAAATTTTCAGCCACTTTTAGGGAGGAAAAAGGTGCGTCTTATACTCCGAAAAATACAGTAGTATATAACACTTCAAACTTTTTCAGAACGTTTCATGCAACAAAGTATATAATAGCCTCAGATACGATCCCATTAACCTAATTTAAATGTTTAGTAGAGTTTAGGAAAGCTAGTCTGCCAAATATTTGTTTATTATACATTAATAATTAATTTGTTTATTTGTTTATTATACATTAATAATTAATTATTTATATTTGATGCTAAAAAGTATGGAGTATGAAAATGCTACAAAGCTACTGACCATTTTATTTATTAAATTTTTATGCTACCCATCTTCCCTATAACTCTGGGTGATTATTCAAAAGTGAATTACACATAAATTTTTTTCTAAAAACAAGTCTCATAAAGTCATGTTAATTTGTGCTATCATGCTTTTTAAAAAACATTTTTCTGAAATTTTTCGTATGTAACTAGACGCATGAATCTTTGTACTTTAGAAATGTAAGCAATTACATGCACTTCCTTTTTCTTCTAGTGGATTATGTCAGTCTCTCATTCAACAAAGATAAGACTTTGAGTCAGGTAAGACAAATAATGACCATTTTTATCATGGCTTGGTCTATTTTGTTCAATATTGAAGCTGACCCAGGAACATCATACAGAAGATTGAGCACAATGTCCATAAAAATCCAATTTTATTAATTGATAACCATGCAGAGTCATTTCTGCCACTGCTGGAGAGGTGGTTTGATGCTATGTGGAAAAGAAAGAAAGAAAATCAACTGATCAAGGAGAGATTCAACCTAGAAATTAGGAGGAACTTTCTGACAGTGAGAACAATCAACCAATGGAACAGCTTGCCCTCAGAAGTTGTGGGAACTTCATCACTTGAGACTTTCAAGAAGAGATTGGACTGCCATTTGTCAGAAATGGTGTAGGGTCTCCTGCTTGAGAAGGGGGTTGGACTAGATGACCTACAAGGTCCCTTCCAACTCTATTAATCTGTTTAAAAAACCTATATATCCATCTGTTAAAAAAAAGAAGAGAGGGAGAGAGGGAGAGGGAGAGACAGAGAGGGAGAAAGATTTTTCAGCCTAAGCTACAGGTAGTCCTCGACTTACGGCCACAATTTTTTTAAAATAAAGTTTTTTTTATTTTTATAGACAAACAAACATACAATACATAATTAATCCATCAGTGCATTATCTGCGTGCTTCTTCTGTGCCTTCTCCCTATTCCCCCGTTATTTCTCATATCCTAATATTTATCATTTCATTTGTTATAACATTTCACCCCTCTTTCTTTACAATATTATTCTATACATATCTCTTCTCCAACCAATCATAGAATTGACCCCATATCTGAAAATATTCTGATTCCTCTCTTTCTTTAAGTATCAAGGTCAATCTATTCATTTCTGCACAATCCAATATTTTCTTAATTATTTCTTCCTTCATAGGGATTTTCTCTGCTTTCCATCTTTGTGCAAACTCTATCCTCGCTGCCGTTATCACATGTACAATCAAGTATATATTTTCCTTACTGAATTTCTCTGGTAAGATACCCAATAGAAATGGTTCCGGTTTTAAATCTATATGTTGCTGTATCATTTCTTTTAACCATGTTTTAATTTTTATCCAATAATTTCTTGCTTCTGGGCATGTCCACCACATATGATAATATGATCCAGGTAACTGATGACATTTCCAACATTTTGCAGATTTATCTTTAAACATTTTTGCCAGTTTTTCAGGTGGCATATGCCATCTATAAAACATTTTATACTGATTTTCCTTATATGCTGTGGACATTGTTAATTTGTAATTCCTTTCCCATAACTGCTGCCATTTATCTAACTCAATTGAATAACCAAAATTTTTTGCCCACGCTATCATTGTTTCTTTTACCTGTTCTTCTGCTAGTTCAATACTGAGTAGGTAATTATATACCGTATTTTTCGGAGTATAAGACGCACCTTTTTAACCCCCCAAAGAGGGTGAAAACTTGGGTGTATCTTATACACCGAATGTAGCCCACCCAGCCACCCCCACTCCTTGATCTTTGCCTGCCAGCAATTTACCTTTTTGCAGCAAACAGCAGCAGAGCCTCATTAGCCACTGATTATCTGCCTCCCGACACCCAGCTGATTTATTGAAATTGCCGGCAAGCCCACATGCTAAAAATGAAAGTGAAACTAAAGCTGCACGGAGTCAAATTGCTGGAGGGAGAGGCAAAGATAGAATCTTATTTTCTTGTGCTAACCACAGTTTCTTGTGAAACTGGCTGTTTTTTGCTGCAAGAAGATAAGTCAATAACTATAAATGCCTATAGAATGTTCAAATTATTAAACTTATTTTTAAAGATTGTTTAATCTTTACTTCCAGAAAGCCACATCAATTTTAAAGTATAATCTGAAATGTCCTGTTTTAGTATTAAGTATTAGTATTAAGTATTAGTATTAAAATAAGGCAGCAGAATTAAACCCTGACTTAGTCATGTTTGGAGTAGATCTATTTAAATAATTGGGAGGAGTTAGTGTGATTACATTTAAGAAAACTTTCTGGGATTAATATACTGCCATAATGTACATTTTTCCAATTCTTTGCTATTTCTATGGGTCAGGCACACATGCACAGAAATACACAGCAAACAGTGTATATCATCTGTGCTGTTTGCTGTTTGCTGTTTGGCAAATTGCTGGGAGGCAGAGGCCTTTTTTCCTTGTTTTCCTCCCCCAAAACTAAGGTGTGTCTTATACTTCAGTGCATCTTATACTTCGAAAAATACGGTATTTTTAATTATGTGTTCATCTGTTCCTGTATCTTATCCAGTTCTGTCATCTAAATAAAAACCATAAAATTTAATGTCTTTTTCATATCTTGTTCATATTTGCATATAAGTATACCAGTCTAAATCAATCCCCTGTTCTTTTATTTCTTGTTTCCCTTTTAATTCCCCCTTGTCCGTTAAGATATCCTTATATCTAAGAATGTTACTAATATTAATAATATTTGGATGTATTAATGCTTCCATAGTTGATAACCATACTGGTATTTTCAAATAATGTTTATCTCTAATCTTCTCCCATACTTGTAATAATGCATTTCTTACATAATGTCTTTGAAAGTAAGTGTGCATCTTATTTCTGCCATACCATCCTAATTGCCATCCTAATTGTAAATCATGACCTTCCAAAGTTAATAGTCTTATATTTCTAAGTCCAATCTATTCTCTCATCCAAGTCAACATTGCTGCCTGGTAATACGGTTCCCAATTCGGTAGTCCAAATCCTCCTTGTAATCTCACATCTTGTAGAAGCTTTATGTTTATTCTCACTTTTTTCCCTTGCCATATAAATTTCCTTACTATTTTATCAAGATGATCAAAATATGTATTTTCTAGTTTTATCAGTATCATCTGAAATAAAAATAATAGTCTCGGTAGTATGTTCATCTTTATTATCACGATCTTTCCCATTAATGATAATTGTAGTTTTTTTCCATTTCTCCAGGTCTTCCTCAATTTTTTAAAATTTATAATAATTCTCTTCCTTTGTTGTTATGCATCTTGAGGTTAAATACCGTATTTTTTGGAGTATAAGATGCACCGGAGTATAAGACGCATCTTAGTTTGAGGGGAGGAAAACAAGGAAAAAAGGCCTCTGCCTCCCAGCAATTTGGCCAAACAGCAAACCGCACAGATGATATACACTGTTTGCTGTGTATTTCTGTGCATGTGTGCCTGACCCATAGAAATAGCAAAGAATTGGAGAAATGTACATTATGCCAGAAAGTTTTCTTAAATGTAGTCACACTAACTCCTCCCAATTATTTAAATAGATCTACTCCAAGGTAAGTCAGGATTTAACTCTAATACTAAAAAGGACACTGTTACATTTCATACTATACTTGTACAGAGCTGTTAAAATTAATTAAAATTTCTGGAAGTATACATTATTCTCTATTATTTAAAAGAAGATACAATAGCACTGGGCCTCTTCAGAGCAAGCATTTATTTTAAAAAGCTTCTTTATTTTGTTAAGTTGTCTAGAACAGGGGTCTCCAACCTTGGCAACTTTAAGACTTGTGGACTTCAATTCCCAGAATTCCACAGCCAGCAAAGCAAATAATAAAGCAGTCAGCAAAGCAAATAATAAAGCAGTCTTTAAAAAATAAGTCTAATAATTTGAACATTCTACAGACATTTATAGTTATTCACTTACCCCCTTGCATCCAGTTCACAGAAAATAAAAATCTGCGTGTCTCTCCCAACTATTTGCCTCTTTGCAGCTAGTTTCAGTTTCATTTTGGCACGTGGCAAATCAGCTGTAGGTCGGGAAGCTGCTACTGACTTGCTTGGCTTTACAGGCTCTTCCCTGTTTGCTGCAAACAGGTAAATTGCTGGAAGACAGAGGCCAAAGGGTGGGGGTAGGTGGGAGGGTGGGGCTACATTCGGTGTATAAGAAGCACCCAAGTTTCACCCTCTTTTGGGGGGTAAAAAGGTGCATCTTATACTCTGACAAATACGGTATATTCCTAAATATTTTACTTTCTTTACAATTTTAATATTTAATTTCTCTGTCAATTCTCTTTTCTGTTTTTCTGTGATATTTTTGACCAAATTTTTTGTTTTTTCTTTGTTTATTTTTAAACCTGCAACCTCTCCATACTCTTCTATTTGTTCTAATAGTTTAGGGCCCGATATTTGAGGCTCCTCCAGAATAAAAACTAAATCATCTGCAAAGGCTTGTAATTTATATTCTTCTCTCTTAATTTTCATTCTTTTTATTTCTTCTTTTATTTCTGTTCAAAACTCCTAATGTCAATACAAATAGCAAAGGAGATAAAGGACACCCTTGTGTTGTCCTTTCATTATTTTAATTTTTTTCTGTCATCTCTCCATTCATCATTATTTTTGCCGATTGCCTGTTATTTATTTATTTATTTATTTATTTATTTATTTATTTATTTATTTATTTATTTATTTATTTATTTATTTATTTATTTATTTATTTATTTATTTATTTATTTATTTATTTATTTATTGTTTTTATAGGCCACCCAACTCCCACAGGACTCCTGGCGGCTTACAACATGCAAAATACATTTTATATAAAAAATGATAATAAACATTTTAAAAAATACAAATATAAAAATTTAAAATTTAAAAAATTACAAGCATAATCATTCATACATGGGGGAAACCTAAGGTATTCAAATGGTCTCTCTATCACCCCACCTGCAGGAAGAGCCATGTCTTGACAGCTTTTCGGAAGGCCAGCAAGGTGGGGATAGTTCGGATCTCTGGGGGTAGTTGGTTCCAGAGTATTGGGGCTCCCACAGAGAAGGCTCTCCCCCGTGGTCCCGCCAACCGACATTGTTTGGTCGAAGGGACCTGGAGGAGGCTGACTCTGTGGGACCTAACTGGTCGTAGAAAGGTATGTGGTAGGATGCGGTCCCGAAGGTAACCTGGCCCTGAGCCATGTAGGGCTTTAAAGATGATGATCAACACCTTGAATTGCACCTGGAGACTAATGGGCAACCAATGCAGCTGGCGGAGTATGGGTGTTACATGGGTGTATCTTGAAACACCCACCACAGCACGCGCAGCCGCATTTTGTACCAATTGTAGTCTCCGAATACTCTTCAAGGGTAGCCCCATGTAGAGCACATTACAGTAGTCCAATCGGGAGGTGACAAGGGCACGTGAGTAAGGCCTCCTTCTCCAAGTAGGGTCGCAATTGGTGCGCCAGGCACACCTGTGCAAAAGCTCTCCTAGCCACAGCTGAGAGATGTTGATCTAATTTTAGCTGTGGATCTAGGAGAACTCTCAAATTGCGAACCTGTTTCGAGGGAGTTAGTTTCTCTCCCCCAAGAACCAAGGATGGACAGTCGACATAGTCCTTAGGGGGCAATATCCATAGCCACTCAGTCTTGTCAGGGTTGAGCTTGCGCCTGTTCCTTCCCATCCAGATCCTAACATTATCCAGGCATCGGCACATCACCTCCACTGCCTCCCTGAATTGAGACAGGGTGGAGATGTATAACTGGGTATCATCAGCATATTGATGAAACCTCACCCCGTGTCGGCGGATGATCAAATTGTTTTTATCATATTTGTAAATCTCTCTCCAAAATCCATCATCTGCAATTGTTCTATCATAAATTGCCAATTCATGTTATCAAACGCTTTCTGTGCATCTCAAAACATCGCTATTTGTTTTTCTGACTGTACCTCATAATATTCCAAAGTGTTCAAAATTGTCGTATTGTCTCTAATTTGTCTTTTAGGTAGAAATCCATTTTGGTCCATATGGATAAATTCATTTAACAGCCTTTTTAGTCTATTCGCCATTATTGACGCAAAAATTTTATAATCCGCATTCAACAATGAGATTGGTCTATAATTTTTGACTTGTTATAAGTCTGTATCTTCTTTAAGTTCTTTAAGTATAACATATGCCTCCGTCCATGAATCTGGAATCTTTGCCTTCATTAACAATTCATTAAATACTTCCAACATTATACTGCTTAACATATCTTGACATGTTTTATATAATTCAGCTGGTAGTCCGTCTGGTCCCAGTGTTTTCCCATTTTTTTGTTTTTTTGATCGCTTCTGTCAATTCCATCATTGTTTTCCTTTCTTCTAATGCTCCCTTATATTGTTCAGGTATTTTAGGCAAATCTGATTTCTCTAAAAATTGTTTTATCTTTCCATCCGAAATAATTTCTTGATTATATAGTCTCTCATAGTAATTTTGAATTATTTTTTTCTTGTCTTCATTGCTATAACATATACTTCCTTTTTCATCTTGAAGTTGATTCATTAATTTTTTCTCTTTTTCTTTTTTCAATTTATATGCCAACCATCTACCTGGGTTATTTGCATTTTCAAAAAAATTCTGTTTGGCTGACCTTAATTTATGTGCCAAAAATTCTTGTTCAATTAAGTTTATTTCATATTTTTTCAATTTCATTTGCTTTTTAGCTTTATCGTTTTGTGGGGGTTTTTTGTAGTTCTTTCTGTAATCTTTTAAATTCCTCTTCCAATTTCTTCTGTGTTTGTCTCTTCTTTTTATTTTTTACCCCCAAATATGTTATTGCCAAGCCTCTAATATATGCTTTCATTGTGTCCCATACATTCTGAAGTGATGTGTCTTCCTTCTTATTTATTTTGAAGAAAAACTCAAGTTCTTTCTCCAGAAATTGTTGGAAGTCTTTTTCAATTAAAATTGCTTGATTCAAAGTCCATCTGTACTTTTTCTTTTGTCCTTTCCATGTTACTATAATTGGGTTATGGTCTGCCCAAAGATTTGAATCAATATTTATTTCTTGTATATTGTCCATTAAATCAGTTGACATCCATATCATATCTATCCTGGACTATGACAAATGTCTATTTGAATAGAAAGTATATTGTTTTTCTTTCAAATGTCTATTTCTCCATACATCTTGCAAACTTAATTCCTCTACCATTGCGAAAAAAATCTTCGGAAGTGTCTTTCTGGGTTTCTTATTTGTTTTTGTCATTTTATAGTCCAAATCAGTGTCAATTACTGCATTAAAACCGCCCATTATGCATATATTTTCATATTCCAATTCTGATATTTTTTTTGTAATTTCCCATAAAATTCCTCCTGTTTCTCATTTGGCGCGTATAACGCTATTATAAGTATCTGTTTAAAGTTTATTTTTACATCCACCATCAAGATCCTCCCTTCTTCATCTACAAATATTGACTTAGGCTCTAATTTTTCTTTTATATAAAATGCTACACCTCTTTTACTTTGTTGTAACAGTGAAGTAAATAGTACTCCTAATTTTGAATATTCTAATAATTTTGTGTGTTGTTTTCTAATATGTACTTCTTGTAGACATATGATATCCATCTTTAATTTATTCAATTTATTTAAGATTCTGTTCCTTTTTGACGCCAAATTTAATCCATTAACATTTATTGATATTGCTTTTAGTTCTTCTTCCATATTTTATTTATTACTAACTTTTGATCTAGTCGCTCTTGCCTCTCTTTGTTCTTTTATCTCTTTTGCTCAATGCTCTTTCTTCCTGTTCTTTGTTCTTTCTCCTCTTCAGTTCCCTCTTGGTATCCAGTGTCTCTTGCTTCTCCTGCTTTCCCATTGTCTAGTGTTCCTCAAAATTGTTCATAAAATACTCTTGCTTTTTCAATAGAATCTATTCTGTGTCTTTGCTCTTGCCATGTCACCAATATTCCTTCTGGTATTAACCACCTGAAACTCACTCCTTTTGTAATTAACAGTTTTGTTAAAAAATGATATTCGCTTCTCAAGTCCCTGACTCTTCTAGGTATTTGTCTCAACACCACTATATCTCTGTCTTTATATTTCAATGCAGTATTTCTGGTTATTTGTAAAATCTCTGCTTTTATCGCTTTTTTTGTAAATCTTATATGGACTTCTCTCGGTAACTTTTTTCTCACTGCATATCTTGTATAGACTCTGTAAACCTCGTCCATCTCATTTAATATCTTCTCCTTGGGTTGTTCCATCACTTCTGCCAACATCTCTGTCATCACCTCTGGCAAATTTTCCCCTTTCTCTTCCTCTATATTTTGAAATCTTAGATAATATTCAGATCGATCCATCTCAAGAGAAGTGATTGTTCGCTCATGATTTTTGTCCACTGATATCAATTTTTCCTCTAATTTTTCCACTTTCTTCTCTGTCAGATCTGCTTTTTCCTCTACATTTTGGATTTTTTCTTCATTTTTCCCAATCATCTCCTTCACTTCTTTTAAGTCTTCTTTCAAATAATCATGGAGCAACTGTATTAAATTTTTTAAATCCATAGTTTCTGATGTTTTCAGTGTTTCTGTTGTAGAGGGGCTTGCTGCAGAATGCAAATGTGCTGTAAATTTCTTCATCTCTTAACGTTTTAAATCCCGAATTTATAATCCACTTATGGTTTTATTTGTAATCCAAATGTCTAATTTATCCCGATGGGTGGATTAGAGAAAAAGAAAAAAAGAAAAAAGAAAGAAGAGGAAGAAGAAGAGGAGGAGGAGGAGGAGGAGGAGGAGGAGGAAGAAGAAGAAGAAGAAGAAGAAGAAGAAGAAGAAGAAGAAGAAGAAGAAGAAGAAGAAGAAGAAGAAGAAGAAGAAGAAGAAGAAGAAGAAGAAGAAGAAGAAGAAGAAGAAGAAGAAGAGGAAGCTTTCTAAGCCCAGGATTTCAAGTCTGGTTACGTAGGGTATTCTGTTGCGAGTAGAGGAGTGGACGACTCTTCTTGTAAAGTATCTCTGGACACTTTCTAATGTATTTATGTCCGATATGCGGTGTGGGTTCCAGACAGATGAGCTGTATTCAAGGATTGGTCTGGCGAATGTTTTGTATGCTCTGGTTAGTAGTGTGATATTACTGGAGAAGAAGCTACGTAAGATTAGGTTAACAGTTCTTGAAGCCTTTTTGGCGATGTTGTTGCAGTGGGCTTTGGCACTTAGGTCATTTGATATGAGTATTCCAAGGTCTTTGACAGGGTGAGGGTCGTCTGCAAGGTCTTGTCTGTTCAGCTTGTATTTGGTGTTCTGATTTTTTTGCCAATGTGTAGGACAGAGCATTTGTTGGTTGAGATTTGGAGTTGCCAGATGTTTGACCATTCTGACACAAAGTCTAGGTCTTTTTGGAGGATAGCAGTGTTGTCGGTGGTGTTGAAGAGTTTTACATCATCGGCGAAGAGAATGCAGTCGCTTGTAATGTGATTGCAAAGGTCATTTATATAAAGTATAAAGAGTGTTGGTTCTAGTATGCTGCCTTGGGGAACACCGCTGTTAACAGGTACGGGATTTGATAGGGCACTCCCTATTTTGACCACTTGTTGTCTGTTTGACAGGAACAGACAACAGAATCCCTACAGTTATCCAGTCATGAAGGGGTCCAGAGATGCCGTAGGATTTCAGTTTCAGAAGTAGTTTATCGTGAACCACTGAGTCGAAGGCTTTATAGAAGTCTATGTAAATTGCGTCTATCATTTTGCCCTGGTCAATTTTTGAGGTCCATATGTTTTTGCAGTGTAGTACTTGTAGATTGCAGGATAATTTTTTTCTGAAACCGAATTGCTTGTTTGAGAGTAGGTTGTTAGTTTCTAGGTGGTGGGTGATGGATTGGTTTATGATTGATTCCATGACTTTGTATGTGACGCAGCATAGAGAGATTGGTTTGTAGTTATCTACTAGACTGGGATCTCCCTTTTTGAAGATGGGGATGACCGTGGCATCCCCATCTTCATGATTTATGACATGATAAAGAATTTTATCATGTCATAAATCATGTCATAAATCATCTTCATGATTTATGACATGATAAAGACGAAGGAAAAATGTCCAAAACCTGCAACTCCAAAACAAAGTACTTCAAAGAATTCAAAGGAAGAAATACAAAAATAAAGACCAAGCAATTAAAAACAAATTCACCACTCCAATCTCTTCATTCTTTCTCTCTTCAACAGCTGTTCTCTTATCAGCATAACCAACGTTGTCAAGGACAAGTTAGACTTATAGTTAATTCAGTCTTTTCAATATCTTTTCTTTCCTGCCACTAGGTGGCACTGCAGTATAACAAACCCACACAGTTCCCAACTTCAATTCCTCCCATCTGTTTCCAATTAATTTAAATTCATTTGTAATCCTTTCCACCTTCTCAAAATAATCAAAGCATTTTCTAACTCTTCTTAGATTCAAAACTGCTCTTTCAAATCAATTCTCAGTCCATTTCTCAATTCATGTACTTCATATATAAAAAAAGGAAAATATTTCCCTTTTGGGCTTTCACTTTCTTCGCTGCTTCAATATCGGAAAAGGAGAGCCGATACACACCCGCTCTCCCTCCTCACTTTAACCCCTTCCATTCTATATTTGTTAATTTCAAGTGGGTATAAAAAGAAAAGTTTCAAAACTTTCAAAACCTTTGAAAACTTTCAATTTTAAAGCCAGGTTCTCACCCAGATGATGCACTTTCTCTTATTCCCACTGCTCCGTTGCGACCGCCCCAGCTTCTTAGCAGCAAAGCTGCTTTCCCAGACGTCCGGCTTGAGAAACTGCCCTTGATCAACCCAGGAATTTGCGGATTCCCTGGGTTAATCAATCCGTGCTTCTCTCGTTCGCCGTCACTACGAGACGACCAGCTGGGATATCAGCGGTTCTTCCCGCTCAGCTGGGATATCAGCGGTTCTTCTGGAGCCCCAGAAAAACCGGCTGTCACACTGGCGATGCTGGCCACACCCCCTCCCCGACTTACGACCACAATTGAGCACAAAATTGATGTTGTTAGGTGAGATATTTGTTAAGTGAGTTTTGCCCCATTTAACAACCTTTCTTACCTCAGTTGTTAAGTGAATCACTGCAGTTGATAAGTTAGTAGCATGTTTGTTAAGTGAATCTGACTTCCCTTTGACTTTGCTTGTGAGAAAGTTGCAAAAGGAGATCATGTGACCCTGGGGCACTGCAACTGTCATAAATATCAACCAGTTGCCAAACATCTGAATTTTGATGACATGATCATGGGGATGCTACAAAGGCCGTAATTGTGAAAAACAGTCATGTCATTTTTTTCAGTGTCATTGTAACTTTGAACCGTCACTAAATGAACTGTTGTAAGTCGAGGACTACCTGTATTTACTAAAGCCTAATCTATTTACTAAACTATAAATTATGTTACGAGATGTTAGCAAGAATACTCAGACAAGAAGAGATGGGAACATGAAAGCTCCATCAAGTCTCAAACAAGTCGAGCCTATTGGGCAGTGCACCAAATAGAGGTGAAGTGAGGAAAGCAGACATGCTCAAAAGTTTATACTTGCATTAAAATATCAATTGTATTCCCAATATTATTAGCCCTCATTGACTGCCTCCATACGTAATTCTAATCTATAAACATTGTTTGCCAATCACAAGTTGTTCACACAATTAGAAAATCTCCAATATAGCTGAATATACAGTAATATGTGTATTCTCAGAAAGGGATACTTGGTCTTTTGTGAATTCAGTTTTGTTTCTGTTTTCTTCACCTGCTTTTTAGAGACAACTATACGATTTTTTTAATTTGGGCTTTATATGTACAGGTAGTTTCCAACTAGAAATGCCATCAGCCTTGCTGGTTTTTGTACCTAAAGCTGTATGGGAACAAGTAGCAGTTGGGGAATGAATGGAGAGAGGAATAATTTTAACCAGAAAATTGATACAGGGTCCCAGTGCATTTCAGAAGCTCATTCTGATTGGAAGCTTGAACTCTTGGCCTTGATCCCTTTCTTTCTGATTTGTTTTAATATGCTGAACAGATTCTCTGGCAGCACATTTAAGTCAAGAATATAATATATTTCTAGATATATTAACAGTTTAATATCGCATTTTCATATTTATCTTTCTCATGCTTTTACAGGAATCCACCTGCTTCTATAGTAATGATTCATTTACAAAATGGCACAGTTGCTTACCACATAAATCCCAAGAAGAAAAGCATCTTTCTAGACGAGTAGTTTCTTTTGTTGTTGATTATGAGCAGAATACTGGTATAGCGCTATTATCGCAAAATGTAAGAGCATTAGAAATGGTACTTTTTCAATTATTAGTTCTGTTTATGTATCCTTTGTTGCTATTGAGACCTTCTCTTCTCCTCTTCTCTCCTCTCCTCTCCTCTCCTCTCCTCTCCTCTCCTCTCCTCTCTTCTCTTCTCTTCTCCTCTCCTCTCCCCTCCCCTTATCATGTGCTTAATATTAAAAATGATTTGATCAGGATTTTTCAGTTGTGCTATGGTACAGTGAACAACAATGGGATAACATATCTGAAGCAATCTAGGACTTTACTATCCCTGTGTCACTGGGTTCTTCTTCTTCTTCTTCTTCTTCTTCTTCTTCTTCTTCTTCTTCTTCTTCTTCTTCTTCTTCTTCTTCTTCTTCTTCTTCTTCTTCTTCTTCTTCTTCTTCTTCTTATTATTATTATTATTATTATTATTATTATTATTATTATTATTATTATTATTATTATTATTATTATTATTATTATTATTATTTGCATTTGCATTTGCATTTGCATTTGCATTTGCATTTGCATTTGTATTTGCATTTGTATGCCGCCCACTCCACAGAGACTCTGGGCTGCTCACAACAGTAAAAATTCACATGCAACAACAAATATAAAAAGCATTAAAAACAATAGATATTAAAACATTAAAAAACCATTAAAAACCACAATTTAAAAACCCATACAATAAATAATTCATGGGGCCAAGAGTGATCGGTGTTGTATTAAAATCATTGGCCCCAGGCCTGTCAACAAAGCCATGTTTTTAATGCTTTTCTGAAGGCTGGCAGGGTGGGAATAATGCGGATCTCGGGGGGGTAGTGTATTCCAGAGAGCCGGTGCTGCCACAGAGAAGGCCCTCATTCGTGGGCCCGCCAGCCGACATTGTTTGGCTGACGGGACCACCAGCAGACCAACTCTGTGGGCTCTAATCGGTCTTAGGGAGGTATGTTGGAGAAGGTGGTCTCGGAGGTAAACTGGTCCTAAGCCATGTAGGGCTTTAAAGGTAATCACCAACACCTTGAATTGCGCTCGGAGACCTATAGGCAGCTAGTGCAATTTGCGAAGGATGGGTGTCACATGGGTGTATCTAGGGACACCCATCACCTGCCTCACCTGTTATAAAACTGCCTCAACTTTCTCCTTACCCCAGTACTTATTTTTGATTGTTCAGTTATGCAAATGTATTGATCTTTAAATATCTTTTTGAAGAACAACCTAGCCATCTTTATGCTCTTTGCCAATTTCATCCTTATGATACTGGTACACACTGAGGTTTTTCTTTCAAACTATTCGTATTATGATTTTTTTAAAGAAATAGTTTCAAATTCAAATTATCTAAATGTCAGGGTTCCAAATAGCATCCAAAATTAAATCAGAGTCCGAGGCAAAGTATTCCTCAAAGTCCCAATTTATTAACAGAGCCATGTTGGTACATCTGTGTGAAACCCCAATCTGAAGTCCCTCGGGTTTCACCACCCAGTTGAAAGTTCAAGCCCTTGCCCCCACACCCACAATTCCATCACGTTGTCCAATCTTCAATTGCCATGCTGGCAGAGTCCACACATCTCCTTCCGTGCAGGTGCTGAGGTGCAGAGGCAAAGGATGACCTTGGCTTCCTAGAAATAATTTGTTATGACTACATATTATCAATCCTCATACCATCCCCCCTCCCATTTTCCCACAGTAGAAAAATGCATAGTAGAATAATATAAAGTGTGGCAGGCCAAAGATCCCAAATAAAATGACTTCGGCCTGACAGTAAAGCTTTTCAGATTATTATTTTTTTTAAGGAGAGAGAAAGGAAGCACTCAGCACTGCTGGTTATGCTTTTAGCATGGTAGAGAGAGTAGTTGAACATTGGCTTCTCCCAAAGAATTCCGTCAACAAAGAAATCTTAATTAATGTATTTCTTTACTGTCTCTCTTACGAGAACCGATATGCTGGAGTACAGTATTTAAACTACCTCCTGGTAAACATCAAGCCTTCAATGAGGCATAGGTGTCAGAAGAGACCTTGCTACAACGTGCAAAGTTGCCAAGTTCTTATTAGCAGTTATTGCCATACCAAGCTTTAAGGTATCTTAATTGTCAGGCCGAAGCTGTTTTAGTTGGGGTCTTTGGCCTGCCACAATTTATGCTACTTTACAATGTATTCTTAGCTGTGGGAATTTGGGAGGGGTAATTGCATGAGGGATGTCTGCATGTAGCCATTACAAATTCCTTCTAGATTGTCAAAGTCATCCTTTGTCTTTGCACTTCTGCACCCGCACGGAAAGAGATGGCAGTTGCTGCCAAGTTGGCAGATGACGATTGGTGAACCCTATATGGCTCAGGGCCAGGTTATCTTCGAGACCACCATCTGCCACACAGCTCCCAGCGACCGGTGAGATCCCACAGAGTTGGTCTCCTTCAGGTCCCGTCAGCTAAATAGTGCCGGCTGGCGGGCCCGCGCGGGAGGGCCTTCTCTGTGGCTGCCCCAGCTCTCTGGAACCAGTTACCTCTGGAGATCTGGACTGCCCCCACCCTATTGGCCTTCCGAAAAGCAGTAAAGACCTGGCTTTTCCGGCAGGCCTGGGGCCATTGATCTCGCAGTGATAATCAGTGAGATCCAGCTATGAAATGATAAGCATGGGTTTTAAATTGTTTTAATGTTAAGATGTTTTTAATGTTTATTCTGTTGTTAAGCTGCCCAGAGTTGGGTGGCATATAAAATAAATAAATAAATGAATAAAATAAATACATAAACAAACAAACATGATGGACTTGGGGGTGTGGGAACAAGGGATTGAACTTTCAACTGGGTGGAAAAACCCCTGGGACTTCGGGTTTCTCCCAGATGTGCCAACATGGCTCTGCTAATAAATTGGAACTTTGAGGAATACTTTGCCTCGGACTCTGATTTAATTTTTGATGCTATTTGGAACTCTGACACTAATATTGGAAAAATGTTCTGGAGGAGTCCTTTTATTTTATCTTTTATGTTTGTTTTGTTTTATTTCACTCTTTTTTTAATATTTGTGTAAATGCTACTTGGCAAGTCTATATGGTGGTTTTAGTTGCTTTTATTATTTGTGCCTGCTTTGATACATTGTTGTAGTTCTAAGGCTAATTTGCTAGACATTGAGGTAAATAAATAAGTAAACATATGAATAAATTTATTTAAAAAATCATAGCAGGAACTAATTTATCAGCAAGGTCTTCTCAAGGAACCTGAATCAGTTATTTCATTTCACTGAGGCCTTCAAACTGGCATTGTAGCCTGTTACACCAAGGTGGTTTTCATGGTTTGGAGCAAACTTATAGTTCATCATATCAGTTTATAGCAGGGGTGTCAAACTCAAGGCCAGGGGCTGGATCTGGCCCACAGGGTGTTTAGATCTGGCCCGCGGGGCCGCCCTGGAAACAGCAATGGACCGGCCCACGGTGCCTCTGCCAGTGAAAATGGAGGTCAGGAGGACCATGGGTAAGGTGACCAGACGTCCCGATTTTGGTGGGACACACCCGCTTTTCCACCATTTGTCCCGCGTCCCGCCCGCCCTCTTAGAAAGTCCCGATTTTTTAAAACAATGCCCGACTAGGGCATTCTTTCAAAAAATCGGCCTGAAAGGCAGCAGGCCTCTCAGCTCGGGCCGGCGTTGGCGGCAGGCGGGCGCTGGAAGCTGGGGGGAGGGGGAAGGGAGGCTGCTCCTCCTCTCCTTCCCCCGCCCCATCCCTAGCCCTGCCCTCGGAGGCGCCGCTGCGGTTGGGAGGGATGAGGGACGAGGAGCCGTCGCCGCTTTGAGTTTACGAGCGGCGTAAACAGCCCTTCCTCGTCCCCCTCCCCTTTCTTCCCCCCGTCGCCTCGCTGCCGCCATTGCCCTGGGGCCGGGCGGGCGACCGGGAGACCACGGCGCTTGGATGCTTGGAGCAGGTAAGCTCCGGCTGCCTCCTTTCCCCGCCTCCCGCCTCCCGTTCGTTGCTTGCCAGCCCGGCCGAAGGGAAGGCGGGAGGCGAGGAAAGGCCTCCCGAAAGGAGGGGAGGCGAGCCAGCCCGGCCGAAGGGAAGGCGGGAGGCGAGGAAAGGCCTCCCGAAAGGAGGGGAGGCTTCGGGAGCCCGCCTCCCTTTCGGCCCGAAAGGGAGGCGGGCTCCCGAAGCCTCCCCTCCTTTCGGGAGGCCTTTCCTCGCCTCCTGCCTTCCCTTCGGCCGGGCTGGCAAGCAACGAACGGGAGGCGGGAGACGGGGAAAGGAGGCAGCCGGCAGCTTACCTGTCGCGAGCTGCAGGCATCCAAGCGCCCTCCCGCCTCCCCCCCCACCTCACCTGGACGCCGACATTTGCTGTTTTGCCCTCTGCGCATGCGCAGCGTTCTGCGCATGCGCAGAGGGCAAAACTCAAATGGAGAAACCCACCCCCGTCAATGGTGTCCCGCTTGAAGAAAAAAAAATCTGGTCACTTTAACCATGGGGGGGCCCTACCGAGCTCTGTTTTCACTGGTCGACTGTTGCAGGAGCTCCATTTTCACTGGTAGAGGGTTGCAGGAAGCCATCACAGCCAAAAACAGAGCTCGGGAGCCCTTTTTCACTGGCAGAGCGCTCGGCCCACTACAGGCACCCAACATGAGTTATGTCAAACTGGCCACGCCCACCCTGGCCCCTCAAGGGCAAACACAACCCTTATGTGGCCCTCAGTGAAATCAAGTTTGACACCCCTGGTTTATTGGTTTCAAAGTTGTTACAATCTTTAATTAGTCTTAAATAATAATCAGCATAGGGTTGAGTTCTTGATGTTCTCTGAGCTTGCTTTTATTCCAACAGAGAAGCAAACTCAGAAAATACTAAGAACCCAGCCATTCAACCCTGAACAATATCTATTCTCCTGTATGGGAATCATTACATCTTTAGATATATGGCTAACCTGCGCATGCTCACATCCACTATAAAGACTACCAGCATTTTAGCCTTTATCACTTCCTGAAGAACAAATCATTAACTGTCCAGTTGTGGTGTTATCATTCCTTGATAGTTTCTCATTATAATCTTGTGCATTAACAAGTTTTTATAATAAGTCTCATGGGAATACATCTTTAAAAATAAGCACCTGTTAAAATGTTTTCATATGGATCAAAAAATTGCCTTAGGGGGTCTTGTCAGCAAAGAAAAATGATTGCATTCTCCATTACAATAGATTATATTCAGATCCTTCGGTAGAATGAATTTCCCCATTTTACAAAGAGAGAATTAAAAAGAACCCGCAGTTGTCCTTTCCTGCCCCTTTTCACTCAAAATTCCAGGATAATAGGATCATTCTTTAGGAATGTAGTTATTGTTAGTATATTCTGTGCCTTTGATAAATTACAAAACTTAGTAATTTTCTTTTCTTTTCTTCCTAGGACGAATATCTTGTTTCTGTGCATAAGTTAACAGACGGTGCATTGAATAAAAAACCCAAATTTCCTCCTTTCAAATTTCCAGGAAAAAGCTTTATAGCAACTGGATTATTTTTTCATCAAGGAAGTCATTTTGTGTATGCTTATGGAAACCAGGTGTGTAAAATGGAAGAGATGTGAAACTGACAGTTTCGACTATTCTTTTAATTCTTTTAATGGTTGCTTTTTGAGGAGGAGCTGTAGGTATACATGAAGAGAACAAAGAGTGACAGAAAACAAAAAGTGATTTCATCCAGATGCTATCTGGAGCCTTGGGCCATTTATAAACCTAGTTATTCTTCTGTAGCTGAGACAAATACAATTTTAAAAGAAGTTTTAAAAGAAGTTACAAAATGTATTTTCAAGATGGTGTAACAGGATATTTTTCAACTGTGTGTAGAACAGGTGTGTCAAACTCGCGCCCTGCAGGCCAAATGTGTGATGTGCTGACCCCGCCCCCACCCGGTTTAAGAAAGGGGGGGAAAGTCCCAATACGTCATGTGATGGCGCCGTGATGATGCGAGTTTGAAACCCCTGGTGTAGAACTATTGGTGTACAATACATGGTTCTTCAAAACCAGTGAAGAAACACTGTGTTGGTATTCTTATGATTCTAAGTGATGCAGATATCTGATTAAATTATTTTTAGTGGGCATGTGATAATGTTAATACTGTGGATTGAACTCATATGTTAAAATGATTGTAATATATTTTATGTATGTTTTTCTTAAATAATTTTCTGAATCCAATAGTAATACACTCTCATCAGATCTACTGTTAGTTTTCATCTAGTGGAATCCATCTGTCCTTTAGTAGGCAACCTTCAAAGCCATTTTATTAATTATGTTTATTCCCAAATGTAAGCATAGCCTGAGCCTGCAAAGATGAAGTGAGGAAATGAGGTACTGAAGAAAGCTAAGGCTCACAATGAACAAAGGCTTGCAAAAAAAGTAAAAAAAAAAAAAAGCTTCTTCCAACATGTTAAAAACAAGAAAAAAGTCAAAGAAACAATTGGTCCATTGCAGGGAGAAAGTGCAAGAAGGTGACAAGCAACAGGGAGAAAGCAGAGCTATTTAACTCGTTTTTTCAATCTGTCTTTACACAAAGGGAAAAAACAGTCCAACCTATCAAAAACAGCACCACAAAAAAGCAGATTAGGAACACAAGTTAAAATAGTGAAGAAAATGGTAAGTGAGCACCTGTCTACCCTAGACGAGTTCAAATCACCAGGACTGGATGGATTACACCCCAAGGTTCTGAAGGAACTGGCAGACAAGATCTCAGAACCACTGAACTAGGGGTGAAATGCTCCCGGTTCAGGCGGGCCAGTCGGTCATCGCAGAGCCAATGGAGCCGGTGGCGGTTGCGGCATGGGGCTTCCCCTGCCCGCTTCCCCCGCCTGCCTGGATGCCACCATTTGAGTTCCTTTGCCCTCTGCGCATGCGCAGAATGCTTTGCATATGCGCAGAGGGCAAAAGAACTTAAATGGCGGCGTCCAGGCGGGCGGGGGAAGCGGGCAGGGGAAGTCCCACACCACAACCGCCACCAGCTCCGGCTCTGGACGACCGATTGGCCCGCCTGAACCGGGAACATTTCACCCATGCACTGAACTATATCTTTCAAAGATCCTGGAGCACCGGGAAACTGCCAGAAGACTGGAAAAGAGCTGATGTAGTTCCCTTCTTCAAAAAAGGGGAAAAAACAGATCCAGGAAACTACAGACCTATCAGTCTGACCTCAATACCAGGGAAGATTCTGGAAAAGATAATCAAGCAACGAATCAGTGAACACCTAGAAGCAAACAAATTAATAACCAAAAGCCAACATGGGTAGCTCAATAGTAGTAACTGTGAGAGGGATCTTGGAGTCCTAGTGGACAACTATTTAAATATGAGCCAGCAGTGTGCAGCAGCTGCCAAAAAAGCCAACACAGTTTTAGGCTGCCTAAGCAGAGGGATAGATCAAGATCACGTGAAGTGTTAATAACACTTTATAATGCCTTGGTAAGGCCACATTTGGAATATTGCATTCAGTTTTGGTCGCCACAATGTAAAAAAGATGTGGAGACTCTAGAAAGAGTGCAGAGAAGAGCAACAAAGATGATTAGGGGACTGGAGGCTAAAACATATGAAGAATGATTGCAGGAACTGGGTATGTCTAGTTTAATGAAAAGGACTAGGGGTGACATGATAGTAGTGTTCCAATATCTCAGGGGCTGCCATAAAGAAGAGGGAGTCAAGCTATTCTCCAAAGCACCTGAGGGCAGGACAAGAAGCAATGGGTGGAAACTAATCAAGGAGAGAAGCAACCTAGAACTAAGGAGAAATTTCCTGACAGTTAGAACAATTACCGTATTTTTCAGAGTATAAGACGCACCGGAGTATAAGATGCACCTTAGTTTTGGGGGAGGAAAATAGGGGGAAAAATCTGCCTACCAGGTATTCATCTGGCTAGCGTCCTTAGTCTGGTCAGCTTCAGCACATTATTTTATCCCCTGGTTAGGATTTTAAAAAAACCTTCTTCTGAGAGAGTAACAATGAAAGAGCCTGCAAGCCAGTAAGAGCTGGGAAGATCGTTAGCACCTGGTTAGGGCTAGAAAAAAACTTATTCGGAGCAAGTAGAGCAATGAAAAAAACCCTGCAAAGACTTGGGGCTGGAAAAACATTCTTCGGAGAGAGTAACAATGAAAGAGCCTGCAAGCCAGTAAGAGCTGGGAAGATAGATAGCACCTGGTTAGGGCTAAAAAAAAACTTATTCGGAGCAAGTAGAGCAATGAAAAAAACCCTGCAAAGACTTGGGGCTGGAAAAACATTCTTCGGAAAGAGTAACAATGAAAGAGCCTGCAAGCCAGTAAGAGCTGGGAAGATAGTTAGCACCTGGTTAGGGCTAGAAAAAAACTTATTCGGAGCAAGTAGAGCAATGAAAAAAACCCTGCAAAGACTTAGGGCTGGAAAAACGTTCTTTGGAGAGAGTAACAATGAAAGAGCCTGCAAGCCAGTAAGAGCTGGGAAGATAGTTAGCACCTGGTTAGGGCTAGAAAAAAACTTATTCGGAGCAAGTAGAGCAATGAAAAAAACCCTGCAAAGACTTAGGGCTGGAAAAACGTTCTTTGGAGAGAGTAACAATGAAAAAGCCTGCAAGGTAAGAGCTGGGAAGATCTGTTAGCACCTAGTTAGGGCTGGGGAAAAAAGCTACATTCGAAGTATAAGACGCACCCAAATTTTCAGCCACTTTTAGGGAGGAAAAAGGTGCGTCTTATACTCCGAAAAATACGGTAATCAGGGGAACAACTTGCCTCCAGAAATTGTGAATGCTCCAATACTGGATGTTTAAAAAAAGATATTGGATAACCATTTGTCTGAAGTGGTGTAGGGTTTCCTGCCTAAGCAGGGGGTTGGACTAGAAGACTTCCAAGATCCCTTCCAACTCTGTTATTCTATGTATTCTATATAAAGTTTCCAGGGGAAAGAATTCAATTAACTTCAAAATAATTAATCTAAATTCACCTGAGTACATTTCAAAACTTCATGTCTAAAGGTTGAATCAAGGCAACTGGACCAAACTTTGTTAATCTGAGAGGTTATTGCTCATCCAAGCAACTTTATCAGTCAGAGCAAATTAGTTAGGCAGAGAGTTGCCAAACTCTTGCCAAACCAACTTTCTCCCCAAAGTGGCTTGCAGTATGTCAATGAAGACTCAATCATCAAGGCCAAAGGTGTCTAAAGGCCTGGCTAATTAAGTCTTCACTGACATATTTCAAAACTTCCTTAAATCAATACTCCACTCATTCTTTTGTTAAATATTTAAAAACCTGAAAAAGTCTTGATTTTTTTCCAAAGCAATAAAATATTTCCAAAGCAATGCAATTAAAAAATAATCCAAATAATAATTATGAAATGAAGAGTTGTCAAGCTTTTGTCCTTAAAAGGCTGTGTTAAGAGTATGAGTTTAGATCAGTGATGGCGAACCTTTTTTTCCTCGGGTGCCAAAATAGTGCGTGTGCCCGCTATTGCACGCGCGTGCGTGCCCACACCCATAATTCAAAGCTCCTCACTTGCCCCACCCTCCTGCACATGCGTGTGCGACCCCCCCCACTCCCCCATTTCCCGACTTCTAGTGGGCCCGGTGGGCCCATTTTTCGCCCTCCCCAGGTTCCAGAGGCTTTTTGGGGGCTTGGGGAGGGCAAAAACGCTCCCCCCGCCATCCTGGAGGCCTTCCGGAGGCCGAAATCTCCTTCCCAGAGCCTCCGCGCAAGCCAAAAATCAGCTGGCGGGCACGCACATGCGCACTGGAGCTGAGCTAGGGCAACGGCTCGCGTGCCGGCAGATATGGCTCCGCGTGCCACCTGTGGCACCCATGCCATAGGTTCGCCATCACTGGTTTAGATTGTATCCCTTGACTCCAAGCCACTCAAATCATAAGCCGACCGCAAAAACCACAATTCCTGCACTCTAAGCATGAGAAGTGGTTTTCCGGAGTGCCCAAGGGTTATCTCAACTACTGTATTTCTCCTTTCTCTAGAGAAATTTTGCCAGTCTGGCTCCAGCATTCAGCCACAATTTTTCTTGAAAATGCTGTCCCTCTGTCAGATGGATGTCATAGCGCTCATCGGGAAAATAGGATAGAAACAACTAAAATAACAAGATAAATAACAACATTACATAGTAAAATATTGCTGTGTCAAGAACCATAAATAAATATAATGACATGCAGGAGAATTTTACCTGAAAGGAAGAGAGTATTTTTCTCCAAATAACTTCCTATAAAATCAGGATGGAAAATATTTTATATTGGCTGGAAGTATGGTAATAAAGGATGACATGCTTGAAAATTGGTAAATGAGCAAAGTGGTGTAAATAAATAAGTGATTCAAACTCTTATTTTTGGCAATTAATTTCAGCAGTAATTATTAATTTTACTAATATTGATTTATATTGATTTTGGATTATATTGATTTATTGATATTATATTTATTATACTGAAAATATTGATTTAATTTTTCTTCTGGTCCAGTCTTTTTTTGGGAATGTGGCCTTACATGAATATATACAGTTTATATACAGTACGTATTCATACAAATGAGTCATGTGAACACATTTGTTGGAGAGATTTGTCTTGAGGGTTAATTTCAGCAAAAAATATTTTTTGCATCCAAGAAGGTCTACAATTTAAATTGATTCTATTCCCAAGACATAGAAAGATTAGTTTATTAAAATTCCATTACAGGCTAAATTTGTGGAACTTTATAAATTACACTGTATCTAATTAAAATGCCTGCACAAGATGCAGAGAAAAAGGTTCCCAAACCTTCTGACTGATATAGCAATATTACAAAAATCTGACTACAGTTCTGGAGACTTCCCAAAACCAGGTCATTTAATTGGTACTGCAGAATCGCCATATGACAGCAATTTGAATAGTCTGTAGAATCATAAAATCATAGAGCTGAAAGGGACCTTGGACAAACGGCTGTTCAATTTTTTCTTGAAAACTTCAAATGTGATGGCACTGTCTATTTCACATTGTTCTGTCTTACCAAGAAGTAGGCTGTGATCTACTTTGTCAAATGCTTTATTGAAACCAAGTATATTATATCCACAGCATTTCAATGATCCACTAATTTAGTCATTTTATCAAAGAAAGCAATAAGCTCTGTCTGGCATGAAACCCCTTCTGACTTCCAGTTCACCTTGTTCCTTTCTAGAGGCTCACAAATCCGCTGCTTGATTATCTTTTCCAGGATTTTCTTAGGTGTTGATTTCAAGCGGAATAGTCTGTAGTTTCCTGGATCCATTCCCCCCTCTCTTTTTTTTTAAGATTGGAACCACATCAGCATTTTTCAGTCTTCTGACTCCAGGATCTCTGAAAGATTTCATTCAGTGGTTCCAAGATCACATCCTGGACTCAAACTGTTTCAACTCCTACCCTCAAAATGACATTATAGAGCACTGCACACCAGAACAACTAGACACAAGAACAGTTTTTTCCCGAACGCCATCACTCTGCTAAACAAATAATTCCCTCAACACTGTCAAACTATTTACTAAGTCTGCACTACTATTAATCTTCTCATCGTTCCCATCACCCTTCTCTTCCAACTAATGACTGTATGACTAACTTTGTTGCTTGTATCCTTACGATTTATATTGACTGGTTCCTAATATGATTTGACTGCTTATTTGTACCCGGACTATCATTAAGCGTTGTACCTTATGATTCTTGACGAACGTATCTTTTCTTTTATGTACACTGAGAGCATATGCACCAAGACAAATTCCTTGTGTGTCCAATCATACTTGGCCAATAAAAATTCTATTCTATTCTATTCTATTCTATTCTATTCTATTCTATTCTATTCTATTCTATTCTATTCTATTCTATTCTATTCTGTATTCCACACAGTGCTGTTTTTGATAGGTTGGGTTATATTTTCCTTTTGTGTAAAGACAGATGCAAAGAAAGAATTAAGGAGTTCTCTTCCTCCCTCCTGACTGTCACTTTCTTGCCATCTACTTCCATTAGTGGCCCAACCATGAGTTTTTTTCCATACTCCTTACATATTTGAAAGAAACTTTTTGTTATTTTTCGCATTTGTTGCAAGCCTTAGTTCAATGACTACTTCAGCTTCAACCACAACAATACACGAGCACATAATAGATACAAACTCAAAGTGAACCGCTCCAAACTTGACTGTAGAAAATACGACTTTAGCAACAGAGTGGTAAATGCCTGGAACTCCCTACCTGACATTGTGGTTTCGTCACCAAACCCCCAAAACTTTACCCTTAGACTGTCCACTGTTGACCTCACCCGATTCCTAAGAGATCAGTAAGGGGCGTGCATAAGTGCACCAGCGTGCCTACCGTCCCTGTCCTAATGTTCCCGCTTATCAGTACCCATCTTATGTATACAAACAATGTTTTATCTATGTATATTACCAACATGTACTTGACAAATAAACAAACAAACAAACAAACAAACAAACAAACATTCTGAGCTTAGTTTTCTGATTCTTTCTTTACAAATTCAGGCTATTTGCTGATTTCCTGCTCTAGATATAGGCCCCTCTTTCCATATATTTTTTTAAAATTTGTCCTTTTTATCCCTCAGCTTACTGGTCTTGTCTGGAGTCTCTTGTTTTTCTTTCTCTGTGGTATTGTTTTTGTTTGTGTCTTTATTATCTTGTAAAATATATTTGCTTGGTTATTGTCCTCAGGCAATAGAGGACCCTTTACAACCATACATTTATCTTTAGATCACATTCTAAATTGCATTCAATAATTCTACTTTGAACAAGTTTGTCTGCATTCATGGTCCTAGAGCTTTATCGTGAAGCAAATCTTCTTGAAGGGTCTTGTAATCTTACATTTATCCTTTTTGATAAAATATGAAAAAAATAAATCTGAAAGTGCTTTGGAGTCAAGCGAACTCCTGCTGACTAAATTGGACAAAACCTTACCATTTTCTTTACGACAGCTTTACACTGCCATCTTCTGGTACATTTTTTCTTTCTTTCTTAGAAAAGGTCCTCCAACCATACCTTACTTTTGAGCCCCAACAAAGTAATTAAAAAGTTTCAGTCATTGTGATTTTAAAGTATATTCAATTTTGTCTTTTTTTTTAGATATGGGGTTCTTTTGATGGAGGCAACTCATTTATACCTTTGATTAGACTGATTAATGAGACTGTTGTAAGCGTAGATTCATGTGTTTACACTCAGGGAATTCTATATGTTACAGACAAGGCAAATCTTTATTACAATAAAGCAGGTAAGAAATTCTTTTAAAATTAAAATTACTCTTGGATTGTGAAGCTTTTAAAATCTGATCTGATGCAAATTGTTGTCTTTCCCCATTAACCTATAGAATAATAAAACATCAAATACTGAAATAGCACGAATAGCAAGTTTAAAAAGCTTAGAATGTATTTATTATAAAAAGAAATAACTCTTAGTCTGTTAAGATAAAGCACATTGGCAGTCTGAAAAGTAAGAAGCTTTTAATGAGCTTAAGCTCTCTAAAGACCAGCTGAACAGATATATCAAATATCATTTGATAGATAGAAAATAACGTAAATAGTGCAGCTTTGATGGTATGAGTGATAGGGCCAAAAAACCATAAATCCCAAGATGTGACATTTCTAAGGAACATTTATGCACTTATATCATCATCTTTAAGAGAGAATCAGATGTAATTAGTCCTGAATACCTCCCAGGAGCCACACAACTGATCTCTGTGTACCAGATGCATAAAATACTGCATTCATATTTTTCTTCCTTTCTCTTTCAAACTTATTTATTGAGCTTGAACGCTGATGATTTCATAGAAACAATCCTGCACTTTTCTTGTCAAAGCCATAGAAATGGTTTGACAATGCTTTCCTCCAGGCTGAGGTGTTTTTAAATTGTAGTCTAGCTTATAACTAGTACAGTATTGCCAGATGAGCTCCTACTGAACCTGCTTAACTTTTGAAGATCAGTATAGGTTGGCTAGATGCTGTCATCCACCTGGACACCTAGCCAATAAAAATCTTCCTACATGAATATATCCCCTCCATGTGGATACCCCTTTGTCATGGGGGAAGGGCTTGTGTTAAGGTTGAGAGCTATGCTGGAGGTATACCACCAGAAAGTATAGCAGAAGGGTAATCCAAGCCAGATAGATCTCGACTGAGGAGCCACACTAAGAATACTGGCAACCCATTAACCATAATGAGACAACAGAAAAAGAATGCCACAGCGGGTTGGTCGTTGCCCAGGCTAGTTGCTGTCCCTGGGCAGGTGTTGAAAATAAGTTATAGGGTTGTAGAAAGACCTGGCAACAGAAACAAACATTCTGTTGGTATCTGATATCCCCCCCCCACTTCTCTAAATATTAGAGCAACTTTCAAGGAAGGGGATCAGAGTTAGAGTCAGAATTATTGATTTTCATTAGGATCAAAGTAGAAAAGGGCATTGTTCTCTTTTGTTCCCTTCCCCATGCTTAGTTCTTGCTTTTAATTAGTTCTTTATTTTATTTTATTGTATTTATTAAGTTTATAAGATTGTTCATTTATCCACTGAAACTCTGAGCAGCAACTGAAATAAGAGATTATGTCAATTACATTACATTACATAATGTTATTATATACCACCCAAAATCTCTGTAATAGATGAGATGGGCAGCATATAATTTAATTCATCAATCAATCATTAAATACAAAAGAACCCAAGTCTGGACTCCTCCAGTTTGGCTACTTGGTAGTATTGTATCATCTGATGTTGTTATTATTGTTATATACAAACAATAATGTGAATGTGGTAAAAACGTAACAGTTCAAGTCCTAACTACTACTACCATTAATAATAATGCTAATAATACTAATAATACTACTAATACTACTAATACTAATACTTCTAATACTAATACTAACACTAATACTAACACTAATACTACTACTACTAATAATAATAATTAGTAGTAGTAGCAGTATTAGTATTAGTAGTAGTAGTAGTAGTAGTAGTAGTAGTAGTAGTAGTAGTAGTATTGAATTTATATTGTTGATATTGTGATTATATAATTTGGATAAAATTTAAGTTATTGTAATATACTATATATATTTGCTATGCTTAGAGTTTTATGACTGATGTGATATAGAAGTATATGCAACAAACAAACAAAGCATTGAGATAATTTATATTAAAAGCTGTGATTTAATAACATTTTCTCTGTCGTCCATAATTTTTTATGCAGTTTCTATCCAAAGACAAAAGATCAGACAAAATTGCAGTTTATAACCACTCCAAAACAAAGCCATCAATACTGCCAATCTCCTTTTCTCCACGTGAAGCACTTTGTACATGTAGATTGGTTCACTGCTGCATTTGTTTTAGAAACTATTGCTTTAATTGACGTGGATCTATGGAATAAAACATTTACATTCACTTCTTTCTAAATCAAATATCTTGTATCCTGATTACATAAAGCAAACTCAGTTTGATTAGAAGAAATGTTCTCTTTGAAAATACCGTACTTCTGTGTGAAGTCATAGAGTTTATGATAGTAAAATAAGGTATGCAAACAATTTTTTTTCTCTGTAGGAGTAACTCATTATACCTTTCTTACAACAATGCCACTTGGTATTTTCAACATGTACTTTGATCATCTGGGAGTTTTAAATCATATAAGTTTTAATATCACAAGTAACGATGGTTTGTCGGTTTCTACGATGGATATGATCTCTTTAATGAAGGTTTGACATTTATCATTTATTTGGTGTGCTACTGAAGATGATTTATAAAATGTTAGGCTAATATAAAGCTTATTCAGTTTGATTGTATGAAATGCATATTTACTTGCTTTGTAAAGATAATATAGCTGTGATTCCTTGAAAACACACAGCCTAAATGCATACTCCATTGAAATTATTTCTAACTAGATACTAAATGTGCTTAAAATGTGATTTAACCAATTTATTGTATGAATAGCTGGTAAGGCAAAGCTATCACAAAACTTATTTTCAGTAAGGCATTTGATAAAGTAGACCATAACCTACTTCTAGATAAATGTGGGTTAGACAGCATCACCACCAGATGGATTCAAAACTGGCTGACCAACCGCACTCAACGTGCAGTCCTCAATGGAACTGTATCTACATGGAGGGAAGTATGCAGTGGAGTATCCCAAGGCTCTGTTTTAGGCCCAGTACTCTTCAACATCTTGATCAATGACTTGGACAAGGGAAAGATGGGGAACTCATCAAATTTGCAGATGACACCAAGCTAGCAGGAATAGCCAACACTTCGGAAGATAGGCTTAAGATACAGAAGGATCTTGACAGTCTTGAACATTGGGCACTATCTAACAAAATGAAATTCAATGGCGAAAAAAGTAAGGTTCTACATTTTGGCAAGAAAAACAAAATGCACAGGTACAGTATATGTGGCACCTTGCTCAACAGTAGTAACTGTGAGAGGGATCTTGGAGTCCTAGTGGACAACTATTTAAATATGAGCCAGCAGTGTGCAGCAGCTGCCAAAAAAGCCAACACAGTTCTAGACTGCATTAATAGTGGGATAGAATCAAGATCATGTGACGTATTAAGGAATACTGCATTCAGTTTTGGTCGCCACGATGTAAAAAAGATGTGGAGACTCAAGAAAGAGTGCAGAGAAGAGCAACCAAGATGATTAGGGGACTGGAGGCTAAAACATATGAAGAACTGTTGCAGGAACTGGGTATTTATTTCTACGCTCTACGCTCTAGTTTGTATGTCTAGTTTAATGAAAAGAAGGACTAGGGGTGACATGATAGCAGTGTTCCAATATCTCAGGGGCTGCCACAAAGAAGAGAGTCAAGCTATTCTCCAAAGCACCTGAGGATAGGACAAGAAGCAATGGGTGGAAACTAATCAAGGAGAGAAGCAACCTAGAACTAAGGAGAAATTTCCTGACAGTTAGAATAATTAATCAGTGGAACAACTTGCTTCCAGAAGTTGTGAATGCTCCAACACTGGAAGTTTTAAAGAAGATGTTGGATAACGATTTGTCTGAAGTGGTGTAGGGTTTCCTGCCTAAGCAGGGGGTTGGACTAGAAGACCTCCAAGATCCCTTCCAACTCTTCTATTCTATTCTATTCTATTCTATTCTATTCTATTCTATTCTATTCTATTCTATTCTATTCTATTCTATTCTATTCTTATTGAAAGAATTAGAGATTTCTTAGAAACTAATGAGAGTTTTAGAAATTGTTGGCTTTTATTGAATCATATCCATTTCTTAAGTATTGTCAGCAACTATTAGATTTGTAGTTGAGTCCTATAACACATAATATTTTTTTAAGATCTAAATTCCCTTAGAATTCTTCTTATGCCTGGATATGAAACATCAAACATGATTTTAGAAGAACGCTGGAATAGTCATAACCTGCAAAAATTCCATCTGTCTGCTCAGATATACAACTGAGCAGCATGGTAGCTAGTACATATAGTTCTTAACTTACAACCAAGTCTAATATGATTTGTTTGTTATAAATGCACACTAGCTCCCATTAATTCTTTAGAATGCCTGTCTAATCACATTGGCAAAAAGAATCAGAATAAAAAATACAAACTTGGAGGAAACAAACTTGTAGATGACCCTCACTCTATCAAAGATCTTGGAGTACTCATATCTAAGTGCTAGAGCCCACTGTAATAACATTGCCAAAAAGGCTCTGAGAGTTGTTAATCTAACCCTGCGTAGCTTCTTCTCTAGCAATATTACACTGCTAACCAGAGCATACAAAACATTTGTTAGACCAATTCTGAAATACAGCTCACCTGTCTGGAACCTGCACTGCATAACAGACATTAATACAATTGAGAGAGTCCAGAAATATTTCACTAGAAGAGTCCTCCACTCCTCTGTTCGCAATAAAATACCTTATTTCACCAGACTTGAAATATTGGGATTAGACAATTTACAACTACACCACCTCCGATCTGATCTAAATGTAGTTCATAAAATCATATATCAAAAAGTCCTTCCTGTCAATGATTACTTCAGCTTCAGCCGCAACAATACACGAGCACATAATAGATTCAAACGTAATGTAAACCGCTCCAAATTCGACTGCAGAAAATACGACTTCAGCAACAGAGTGATCAATGCCTGGAATGCACTACCTGACTCTGTGGTTTCTTCCCCAAACCCCCAAAACTTTAACCTTAGACTGTTTACAGTAAACCTCTCCCCATTCCTAAGAGGTCTGTAAGGGGCATGCTTAAGCGCACCACTGTGCCTACCGTCCCTGTCCTACTGTCCTATTGTCCTCTATTATCAGTACTTTATACTTATGTTATGCTTATACAAACAACTACTATCCTGTACATGTTTGACAAATAAATAAATAAACAAACAAACAAACAAACAAACAAATAAATAAATAAATAAATAAATAAATAAATAAATAAATAAATAAATAAATAAATAAATAAATAAAATGCTCCTACTATCATGCTGTGATATCAATATCCTTTTGGAGGTGCAGGCTCCACAAAAATATACAGTGTCTCAAGAGTCATCACACTCTGTATAAGTATCACTGAACTAGCAGTTTTATTTACATTTTCTTTTCTAATAACTCCAAGTGTGGGATTTGGCTTTGCTGTTGCAGAGTAGCTTGACATTTTCGTTGTTAACCAAAGGTTTAATATCCATTTTCTGATTTTACTATCACCTCTGGATTATTGCATATATGAAATCAGAGGTTTATGTATGAGCATGCATCATTTTACATTTGCTTGCGTTAAATTTCCATCACTGGACTTTTGCAATTCATCTTTTATTTTATTGATCTGAACAATTTGATAGCATCAGAAAACCTGGCCACCTTATTTTTTATTTATTTTATTTTATTTGCTTGTCAAATATGTACAAGATAACAAGTATAGATATGAACATAAACATGAACAAAGGAAGTAAATACAGATAAATGGGGACAGTAAGACAGGGGCGGTAGGCACGCTGGTGCGCTTATGCACGCCCCCTTTACGGACCTCTTAAGAATGAGGTGAGTTCCACGGTAGACAGTTTGAGATTGAAGCTGTGAGGGTTTGAGGCTGTAACAACGAAGTTGGGTAGAGCACTTTGCTCCTCATTTGTAAATCTAAGTCATTTTAATACTCTGGTGGGCAAACCTTCTGCTGCAAGTAAAAATACATATCAGAGCAGGATCTTTTTCCATTAAAGGACCAGGTGAACATTTAGGATTATTCTGGTTTTGAAGCTACTGATGATGACATGTACTGACTTACCAGGAATGCTTTCTATCAACTTTGGCTGGTTCATGAGCCATTACCATGAACCCTATGTAAAACAAGATGATTTTGTCACAGCTGTTCATGTTTATATGAGATTGTCAAACCCCTGATATCAGCTACATAGATTATCCCAATATTAAATTTATTAAACAGATGGGTACAACAAAATAGCTTTTACTGAGTTAGTTCTATTACTGTTATCTCTCCTTTGCAGTCGCAGAATGAATATTTTACCTCTTCCTTAAAAAAAAACACGGCATGGACTTAACAATCTTAACTGCTGTTGCTTTCATTCATGTTCCAGTGTTGGATATTTTTATAATGTGTCAGAAGACACATAAAAGTAAATTGAATGAAATGACAATGAATTACTTAAATGGAATCTGCAGGGCAAAACAAGAAGAGACAGGATCAAGGATCAATTGGTTGTGAATAAATGGAAATTGAATATGGACTGAATATAAGAATGAGTGGTCTATATGCTGCCTGGAGACATGAATGTACATGTATTTTGGTGTGTACACTATGCCATATTGTTGACCAAGAACTCTTTAGATTTTTTTCCTAAAATAGTTAAAAATTTGTACATCTAAATGAAGAAATCAAATAATTACTTCTTCACTTTGTTTCAGGAGACTGACTTAGGTTTTAATGGTTCTTTATCTCCACATTTTGTTACTGAAGAACAAATGATGTTTTTTCACCACGGGCGACCAGGTGCTATGCCAACATTCTCCAACTTACACAGAGGAAAGCGCATAGATTATCAGTAAATACCAATAGTATATAAATTATTCAGCTTTTTTAGAATTACTCTGGGATTATGAATTTTAAAACATTGTCTGTTTCCTAAGAAAAATAAATAACACTCATTCTTAAAATACAGATTTAAGGGATAGAACTTGTAATATACCTGGCGAGTATTAACAGACATGGCACAAATAATTTCAAAATGAAATCACATTTGTCAGCATCTGAAATTAAATTATTCCAGTAATGCAGAATTGAGATTATACAAGATCCCCTTAACATTTCTTTTTGATTAGAGTATAGAGGCCTGATTTGTACACCATGTAAAGTATAATATGATTTATTTGGTTTTGGTTCAGCACACTATATGAACCCAGCCACTGTGGTTTGGGAACCATACATAGTTGGAGGATTAGCACAACAGTAGCAATTTTTTACAGGCTACTAAAGGTCTAGAATGGACAGGGCTGACATTTTCAACTATTCTTGAGGCCAGGAGAGACTTGTCTTCTCTTATTTTAAAATGAAGACAATGTAATACTGTGTCACTTAAAATGCTAAAGTGTCATTAGATTTCAGAGGCGTGATCTGAGGGGCTTTTGAGTCTCAAAATGTAGAACAAAGGCCTTGTGTGTAATACAAAAGTCATAGATTTCACGTCCCTTAATGTTAGTTGCAAATATCTGTGGCTTTAAAAAAATTATTAAAATAAATCTAATTCAGAGCCCAGTTTTGGAGATTTTATTTTAGTATTTTACATTGCCACTACTGTTGGGTCTTGGTAACTGTTTAATAGAAATATGCATGTACTGAAATACTGGGGGGGGGGGTATCTTAATAAAGATGTCAACATACATCTTTTGGGTTTTAGACTTGCTGGATTTGTGATTTTAGGGTTTGTTCCCCTCTTCTTTTGTTAATAGTTCTAGGCACCAACATTATTTTTTTTTAATTTCTGTGACAAAATTTTCTAATGTGGGAGTTGAAAAAAGATTAAAACTAAACTCTGGATAGATGTTGGAAAACTTCAAAACAACTGGGAACTGAGGATTTACTAACAATTACAGAAAGTATTCTAATAAAAGTAGATTAATTATTTCTATGCCTTTGGCACTGATTGAAGCTGCCAAGAAAGATAATAATTTATGTAAATACTGGAAAATGGAAGCCAAAACTAGTCAGAGAAAATGATTGTTTACCTAAGATATTTATGTCAGAGTCCTTTTTGGTGGCTTTTGTGGTAAGTTAATGTCTGTTGAAACTGTCTGTTAAAGTCTGCAAATACAATGTCTATAATCTTCCAGGGATGATCAGATATGGTTGAGAAATTTCAACCATCTTTGGTCCTCCTGTTAGCATAAATAAGTTAGTATGAATAAGGAGGAGACCAGAATATCAGATAAGAAGGTGTATAAGAGCTCATGATTGAAGAAACTGTTATCAATCTAAAGAAAGATACACATATGCTAATATCTATTTGATGGGTCTACAGTTTTTCCCCGAAAATAAGACATGTCCCCATAGATTTTGTATTTCACATGCTGTTAGCCGCCCAGAGTCCTTCGGGAGTTGGGCGGCATACAAATCTATTAAAATAAAATAAAATAAATAAATAATAATAGCAATAGCACTAGCAATAGCACTTAGACTTATATACTGCTTCATAGTGCTTTACAGCCCTCTCTAAGCGGTTTACAGAGTTCAGCATATTGCCCCCAACAATCTGGGTCCTCATTTTACCGACCTCAGAAGGATGGAAGGCTGAGTCAATCTTGAGCCTGGTGAGATTTGAACAGCTGAACTGCTGAACTGCAGTGCTGCACTTTAACCACTGCACCACCTCAGTCCAATCAGGCTTTTCAGAGCATGCGCTGAAATAAGCTCCCCCCCAAAAAATACCCCCCAACTACTTAAAAGCATGCACAGCTGGTCCCCACCATTTCCACTGGTTGTTTTACTCAAAGGGAGGGCATGCCACATGTACCCCACACGCCCTTACCGTACCTACCGGTAGGGCTGATGGCCACACAAAATGAGTGGCAGGCCAGCAATGTGCTTCACGATCCACAGCAAGGAGTGGGTAGCGAGGCGTATTGCTGGCCTGCCACTCATTTCACGCCTCACTCCTTGCAGCGGCAAAATAAGTGGCAGGTCAGCGATGTGCCTCACGATCCATGGCAAGGAGCGGGTTGCGAGGTGTGTCGCTGACCTGCTGCTCATTTTGCCACGGCAACATGTCCCACCCCGACCCAATGGCAACAGCAAGCTGTCTGTTTATCGAGAGGGGTGGCAGGTGGGGTGGCTGAGAAGCAAGATGCGCGTCCTACCATACCTGAGACTTGCAGCGCCATCACGTTCCTCGCTATTGTGTCCAGGGAAGCACATTGTAAAATAAAACTTCTCACAAGTTCAATCAAACTTCTCAAACTTGCAAGAAGTTTTCTTTTACAATGTGCTTCCCTGGACACAACGCCGAGGAACGTGACGGAGCTACAAGTCCCAGGTAGAATGCGCATCTCACGACCAACCCCGCCCCACCCCACCTGCCACCCCAAATTGTGCCCACTGCAAGACACACATCCTACCTGACACTTGTAGCTCCGTCGCATTCCTTGGTGTTGTGTCCAGGAAAGCACATTGTAAAAGAAAATTTGTCGTGAGTTCAATCAAACTTTTTGAACTCGGAAAAAGTTTTCTTTTACAATGTGCTTCCCTGGACACAACTTGTAGTGATGGAGCTACAAGTCCCAGGTAGAATGCACATCTCACGGCCAACCCCATCCCACCCCACCTGCCACCCCCAAATTGCGCCCCACCACAAGACGCGTGCCCTATCTGACACTTGTAGCTCTGTCGCATTCCTCACCATTGTGTCCAGGGAAGCACGTTGTAAAAGAAAACTTCTCGCAAGTTCAAGAAGTTTGATTGAACTCGCGAGAAGTTTTCTTTTACAACGCGCTTCCCTGAACACAACAGTGAGGAACGCGACAGAGCTACAAATGTCAGGTAGTACGCGCGTCTTGCAGCCCAACATGTCCCATCTGCCAGAAATGAGTCTCTATGAGACTCGGCACGCCACCACCGCTGCCTCGTGGAGCAGGACTCTGCAAGGCTTGTTGTGCCATTGCATGCACGAACAGCAGCACTACTGCGAGGTTTGACATACCGGCACAGCTGCAAGAGGCAGGACGCCAGCTGTGCTGGTATGATGAAGCTCATGGCAGTCCTGTGGTTCGTGCGTGCAATGGCACAACAAGCCTTGCAGAGTCCTGCTCCAGAAGGTAGCAGCAGTGGGCCAGCCACTCAGTCAGCGTGAAGAACAGGGAGGGGAGGCAGCGGCGATGGGGCATCCAGTCCCACACTCACTGCCTACTGCACCCCCAAAATAATAATCCCTCCCCCAATAATAAGTCCAAGGCCATATTTTGGGAGTCCAAAGAAAATAAGACTCTGTCTTATTTTCAGGGAAACACGGTATTTCTTGGGCAAGTTTGGCAACCATTCCAAATAATGCTTAATGCTGAAAACCTTTCCATTTCAAAAGATAATGTGTCTCCCATAAAGCAATGATATGTTCTCTGAGTCAGCTTCTCCATATCCAAATGTTGCAGATTAATGGAAGTTATTGATAGGTTTTGGAAGATGTTTCAGTACTTATAGAGTTATAATTAAATATAAAAGTTCAATTTATATTAATGTTACTTAAAGTAAGCAAATTCATGGAGTGTTTTCAAATCTATCCAAAATATGGAGTTTGACCTATATATTAGAACCCCACTGCTTAATAAAAAGTCCTGGAATAATATCAAGCCAATTACCCATAAATTGGAAGAGAACACTGATGGCCACAATGTGCCTGATATAATGACTTTGAAAAGGAAAGGTATTATGACTCCTAGTAAATCCTTAATAAGGTCATCATCTGAACAGCTTATAGAGGAAATTTTAAATCAAAACTCTTTCAGACAATTTCCTGAGGAAGAATAAGTTGATATTCTTTGGAGGCTGGAAGATTAAAACAAACCGTGTTAGAGCTTCATACTGACATAGTTCCTTTCAAAGTTCTACCTACCGTATTTTTCGGAGTATAAGACGCACCTTTTTACCCCCCAAAAGAGGGTGAAAACTTGGGTGCGTCTTATACACTGAATGTAGCCCCACCCACCCACCCACCCACCCCCACCCTTTGGCCTCTGTCTTCCAGCAATTTACCATATTTTTCAGAGTATAAGATGCACCGAAGTATAAGACGCACCTTAGTTTGGGGGGAGGAAAACAAGGGGAAAAGGCCTCTGCCTCCAAGCAATTTGCCAAACAGCAAATAGCACAGATGATATACACTGTTTGCTGTGTATTTCTGTGCATGTGTGCCTGACCCATAGAAATAGTAAAGAATTGGAGAAATGTACTTTATGCCAGAAAGTTTTCTTAAATGTAGTCACACTAACTGCTCCCAATTATTTAAATAGATCTACTCCAAGGTAACTAAACTCTAATACTAAACAGGACACTGTTACATTTCAGACTATACTTGTACAGAACTGTTAAAATTAATTAAAATTTCTGGAAGTATACATTATTCTCTATTATTTAAAAGAAGATACAATAGCACTGGGCCTCTTGAGAGCAAGCATTTATTTTAAAAAGCTTCTTTATTTTGTTAATTTGTCTAGATTTACAGGGATCTCCAACCTTGGCAACTTTAAGACTTGTGGACTTCAACTCCCAGAATTCCACAGCCAGCAAAGCTAACAAAGCTGGCTGTTGAATTCTGGGAGTTGAAGTCCACAAGTCTTAAAGTTGCCAAGGTTGGAGACCCCTGGCTCTAGAACAATAATAAAGCAGTCTTTAAAAAATAAGTCTAATAATTTGAAGTTTCTACAGACATTTATAGTTATTCACTTACCCCCTTCCATCCAGTTCAGCAAAAAATAAAAATCTGCTGTGTCTCTCCCAGCTATTTGCCTCTTTGTAGTTAGTTTCACTTTCATTTTCCCATGTGGCAAATCTAATCAGCTGTAGATCGGGAAACTGCTACTGACTTGCTCTTCCCTCTTTCCTGCAAGCTCTTTACAGAGCTCTTCCCTCTTTCCTGCAAGCAGGTAAATTGCTGGAAGACAGAGGCCAAAGGGTGGGGGTGGGTGGGTGGGTGGGTCTGCATTCGGTGTATAAGACACACCCAAGTTTTCACCCTCTTTTTGGGGGTAAAAAGGTGCGTCTTATACTCCGAAAAATACGGTACCTGTTTGCAGCAAAGAGGGAAGAGCCTGTAAAGCAAAGCAAGTCACTAGCACTTCCCAATCTACAGCTGACTTGCCACATGGGAAAATGAAAGTGAAACTGCAAAGAGGCAAATAGCTGGGAGAGACTCGCAGATTTTTATTTTTTGCTGAACTGGATGGAAGGGGGTAAGTGAATAACTATAAATGTCTGTAGAATGTTCAAATTATTAGACTTATTTTTAAAGACTGCTTTATTATTGTTCTAGAGCCAGGGGCAATTTTAAGACGTGTGGACTTCAACTCCCAGAATTCCACAGCCAGCTTTGTTAGCTTTGCTGGCTGTGGAATTCTGGGAGTTGAAGTCCACAATTCTTAAAGTTGCTAAGGTTGGAGATCCCTGTAAATCTAGACAACTTAACAAAATAAAGAAGCTTTTTAAAATAAATGCTTGCTCTGATGAGGCCCAGTGCTATTGTATCTTCTTTTAAATAATAGAGAATAATGTATACTTCCAGAAATTTTAATTAATTTTAACAGCTCTGTACAAGTATAGTATGAAATGTAACAGTGTCCTGTTACTAAACAGTGTCCTGTTTAATATTAGAGTTTAGTTACCTTGGAGTAGATCTATTTAAATAATTGGGAGCAGTTAGTGTGACTACATTTAAGAAAACTTTCTGGCATAATGTACATTTCTCCAATTCTTTGCTATTTCTATGGGTCAGGCACACATGCAGAGAAATACACACCAAACAGTGTATATCATCTGTGCTGTTTGCTGTTTGGCAAATTGCTTGGAGGCAGAGCCTTTTTTCATTGTTTTCCTCCCCCAAAACTAAGGTGCATCTTATACTTCGGTGCATCTTATACTCCGAAAAATACGGTACCTCTAATAGCCAAGATTCAGAATTCTAAGATACAATCCCCTACCAATTCTTAAAACTTATTGATAAAATGTTACCTTGTGACATGTCAATGACAAATAATTTCAAACTTATCATCTTCTTTCTCAAGCTTTGCCTCTTATCTTATGCACAGTAGAATTCAGGAGGAAAAACAAGCCCACAAATCCTATGATGGTATAGCAGCAGTGAAAAGTATGGAGATGCCCTTAAACTTGATATCCTGCTGAACTCCACTTAAACCCAATGAACAGAGAATGAGTTTATTTATCATGGTGCTTGTTCTAGAGTTTTTTAATCTGAATATTAAAGACCAAGATCACCTCCTCAGTTACTGTATTTCCCCCAATGGGAACCCCTTAGAAGACAGGTGTTAGCAGCAGAAACACATGCTACCCCAAAGCAGAAAACAGGACCAAACCTAGAGGGTTTCTGAGAGAAGAAGCTATAATTGTGGTACATATAAAAGGCAATTGGACAAAACTATCAAGATAATAATATTTACTCTTTTTTTAAGGCCAGGAGGATCAGGCATAATTAACACAGTCTTCACACGTATGAATCCTGAAGGAATTGTATCATCTATCTTGGTAGATGTTCTGGAACATTTTCCTGTTGAATCTGTAACTGACAGCCCTTGTACAGGAAACACTTTAACCATTCTACCTTCTAGTACTACTTCATATGAACTTATACTTACTACTGCAGGTATGTCAATCATTCCATAATGAAGAACTTTTGGTTCTGAATTTGCTTATGTGAGTCATGCTTCTGTACCCTTCAGTATTTCTCTTAAATATCAGCATTTTCTAACTTCTGAATAGCTATACTCAGGGGTGGGTTCTGGTTTTCTTCACTGCCGGTTTGCTCAGTGACACGCTGCACAGGCGCACACGCGCTTCACGAATGTGCAGTTATAAAACAAAGCTTCTGCGCATGCGCAGAAGCAAAAAACAAGATGGCGGCACCTACATCACCGCCGAGAGAACCAGTTCAGGGGCGTGGCAGGCCTCAGTCGCTGCCAGTTCCAGCGACCCAGGCCACCAACTTACTACCGGTTCTATAGAACTGGTCCAAACCGGGAGGAATCCACCTCTGGCTATACTTTTTAATACATTAAGTGTACTACTGTGGTATCTGAAATCCTTTGGAAATCCTATAAGAATAAGAAAAAATTATTATGCTTATAATGTTAAAAGCCATTTTTTGTTATACAAAATGAATGGTATTCCATTTCAGCTGGATACCATTGGTCAAGTTCCAACTTAACAAATCTCTTGAAAACATTGTAAAATTCCAAATTATGGTTTCTCAAACAGACATTTCTTCAACCTGATCAGGGAGCCAAATCCTGCAAATTCTCTCAGGTGTTTATTATGCTGAGACTTTTGAACTATCAAGACTGAAATTTCCCAGGACTCAGGAAAAAATGGCAAAAATGGCAAGAAGTAAATGGCAGGTCTTCCTGATCAATTCCCTATTCTCCATAAAGCCCTGCTTTGGGGTAGAAGCTGTGTTTTGATTTGTTCTTTTTCATGTGACTCCATTGTCTGCAGTCTAGTTGATTTTCTCAGAAAGTGGATAACCTTTGAGGCTTCCCCACTCTATCCCCTTGGTTGTACATTCCCTCTTGTGTATCTAATGGCATGATTGCAGGTTTTGCACTGCACCCTGCACCCCCACAGCTTCTTCCTGAGGACACAAGACCAGAATCAGATCATCATTACCCCTTCAGAAGTAGGATGGGGGTGGCAGATCAAGGGAAGGAGTGAAGGGTATAGTTTTTACAACAATCTTCTGGTCCACTTGTCGCTCAGTCATTTCAGTCCAACAGTTCATTTGGCTGTTCAGCAATCTCAAGTCAAAAAGAGCCCCACTCCAACCATCACTTCTCCTGTGAAAGGTACCTGTATATTTGTCCACATTCCTGTGCACACTATGACTACTGGCTGTCTCCTGATGGATGTATAGGTTACACAACTGGACTACGAACCCCAACTGGCTCCTCAGGTCTGTGCTCTTCCCCTGTACCATTTCTTTACATTGTGTTATCTCCCAAGGGATTATCAACTAGCATTTACCTCCTTCTGGCTCCTCGGTTGTCTGCCTACTTCAAACATGCATCAGCCTTTGTTTTATTCATTTATCTTTGCATTTCTGAGTCTGAAAAATTGATTTTTGTTGAATTACAACTTTATTTCCAGTAGCTATAGTCCTTTTCAGACACATGTTTAGATAAAGAAAACATGGTTTCCCGGACTTCAGAAGGAGGCACAGATGCCATGCTAATAATGCTAATTATCACCTTTATTAAAAGGCTGATAATAAATCCTAAAAAAATCCAGGTAATATTGACACTTGGAGTGCTTTTGTTAGTTTGGGCTACAATGTTTTAGTTGGCTATCCTCTATTGCAGTGGTTCTCAACCTGGGGGTCGCGACCCCTTTGGGAGTAAAATGACCCTTTCACAGGGGTCAGGAGACTTTGCCCGGATGCCGCCATTTGGGTTCTTTTACCCTCTGTGCATGCACAGAACGCTTTGCGCATGTGCAGAGGGTAAAAGAACCCAAATGGCGGCGGCGTGGCAGTGTGGCGGCGGGGGGCAGGCACGATGGCGGGCGCGATGGCGGGCGCGGTGGCGGGCGCGGTGGCGGGCGTGGTGGTGGGGTGGGGCACAGTGGGGACGTGGTGGCGGGGCATGGGGCACGGCATTAGGAAGATTGAGAACCACTGCTCTATTGGCTATCCTCAATAGTTCATTGGTTACTTTGCAGAGAACCATCTATTCAACTGAGCTAATGTTTGTTTGTTTGTTTGTTTGTTTGTTTGTTTGTTTGTGTCCTGCCATTTTTATTTTTAGAAATAACTTGGGGTGGTTAACATACCCAACACACCTTATCATGCACTCTAAAGTTTCTGCAGTATATCTTTGCCTTACCAGTACTGCTGAAACATCATAGTGGTTAAGAACTTCACTTAACATAAAGAATATTGTCAATTTGAAAGGCTTTAGCTTGGTTTTCTTCCCCACATATTTACCATTTTCTGCATCACCCGAGGCAGAACACTTTCATCCTCAGTTCCCAGAAAGCCCATAGTTGTGTTTGCTTTCTCATTCTAAAGAAGAATGGCAAGCTGAATTAATCTGAGTGGGCTACCATACATGGCTAGCAAACTATGGTGAAATTGTGTCTTTTATTGTTAATTAAGATATAAAATCTAAGGTTCCTTATACTAAGTATAGCTGGCATAGGTCAGGCAATTACTTTTGAATAAATTAGCCTTATTCATTATAATGTCAACTCATTTTTAATGACAATTGTATCTCTCTGTGTGTAATTTTTTTTCAGGTGCTAATGTATTTCAGGCAACTGATGTTGGAAAGACAGTGGTGGTTCCAGGCACTAGCAGTTTCTTTATCACTGAGGTTTTGGATGATCTTAAGGCTTTAGGAACTACCACTTTGCCTGAACAAATGCTTCTAAACGTCTCTTTTCCACCTGATGAGTGGTTTCTGTATGACTTTGGCACAACAAATGGTAGAAAATGGAAAATTGTAGTTGACACATGTAGACATGTAGTACAACAGTTCGATGATCTATCACTCCATGCCATTAAATACCTGGATCTTGGGAAAAAATTGCATTTTTCATTCAGAGTAACTCCAGTTAATACTGGTAAGACCACTGGAATCCTGCATGTAGCTTTCTCTCTTTTTTAACTCTCAATGTGTTATAAATATATGTACAATATGTTTTTAAAGCATGAAAGTATTAATTTAAGTTAAATGTATGTTTTTTAGTAACCTCAGTGCAAATATTCACTGCTATTCATGGGTAGGCAGCTCTGCCTTTTTTATCTTAAAATGTTCAAAATAGAAATATCAGGCTCTGAAATGCATAATTCATTTATCTGCTTTTCAATATGTAGAAAAGGCTGAAAAATTTCATCCCTGGCCCCCACTACAACCTTCTGAAGCAAAATTTCTTAGATGGTGATTGACTCTACACTGGAAAAAAATGCTGTCCTTGTCTAATTAATCATAAATTGCCTTTCAAGCTCTTATCATTTTTAATGTAAGACAATAATAATAAAATTATTAGCATAGGTAACTAGATCAATAGGATTTAAATAGGGCAATACTGGCAGTTCTCATTTATTGACCACAATTGGCACAGGCAATTGGGATGTTAAACAAAATAGTTGTTAACTAAAGCTGTGATTATGTTTGTGATCTTACTTCAGATTCCTTTGTTTGACAGGCCTATGAAGGCCTGTAAATGTGAGATTGCTTGTAAAAGGTTCATCATTGTAATTGTGAACAATTGCTACAAAAGGCACTCACTAAATGAAGACTACCTGTAGTACTTAAAAGAAATTAATGAAAAAGATGGGCTGGCATTGTAGTTTCCATAGACAACATTAAACCATCACCTAGCTATGTTAGATCTCTTTCCAATTGTTTCAATCCTTTCAGTTTCATTAAACAGGCACTCCTTTTTTATGGTATGGTATAGACCAAGGGTCGGAAATTGCGGCTCGCGAGCCACATGTGGCTCCTTGGGGCCCCTGCTGTGTCTCCCTGTCCCATCACTGGCTGGCCTCGCCCCCCTCCTTTACCTGGCCTGAGAGGGTACGGGAGACGGCGGGAATGGAGAAGCGGCGGAGCTGTTTCTCTGGCGCTGGTTGAGGAACATAGCTAGCCCCGGCAGAGACTTCCCTTCAGGCGACACTCCTCCCCCTCTCGTGACTCCCTGACTGGCTGTGGCGGGGCCAGTAGGGTGCGCATGCGCGGGGGGACCCTCTTGGAAGCTGCGGAGAAGTCAGAACCTTCCTTCTGGAAGCAAGAAGCTGCAGAGGGTGGGCGGTTTCTCGCTTAAGGAGGGTATTTGGATGCGGCTTCTCTCCTTCCCTAAGGATCCGGCCATTGCCTTGCCGTGTGTCCCCCCCCCCGATCTTCAGCCAAGCGGGGAGGACGTGAGCTCCAGCCTGAAGCGGCAGGAATCGAAGAGCTGCGGGGGGGTGACGGGATGGGACACGGCATTCTTAGGGCAGGACAGAAGCCACATCCAAAGACCCTCCTTAAGCGAGCAACCGCCTGCCCTCCGCGTGCGCTTTTGCGAGGGTCTCCCCATGCGCGACACAGCCAGCCAGGGAGTCGCGACAAGGGGAGGAGGGTCGCCTGAAAAGAAGCCGGGGGTGGCGATTGTACAGAGAGAGAAGGGGGAGAGAGAGGGAGAAAGAGAGATAAGAGAAAGAGAGATGGGAGAAAAAGGAAGGGAAAAGAGAAAGAGATACCGTTTTCTCATAGAAAAGAAAACAGCCACAAAACCTGGGTAGGCGTAGCTGGGGGCGGGGTCAGTGGGAGTGACATCGAGTTGGCCAAGCCCACCCAGGTTTTGTGGCTTCGGGTGTTTTGTTTTCTCTGGGAAATGGGTCTAAATGACTCTTTGAGTTTTTAAGATTGCCGACCCCTGGTATAGACTATAGAGTAACAGAATAACCAAGTTGTAAGGGATCTCAGAGGTCTTCTAGTCCAAACCCCTACTCAAGCAAGAGACCCTATACTATTTTGGACAAATGGCTGTCCAATCACTTAAAAATCTCTAGTGCTGGAACACCCACAACTTTTAAAGGCAAGCTGTTCCACTGTCAGGAAATTTGTCCTTAGTTCTAGGTTGGATCTCCCTTGATTAGCTTCCATCCATTGCTTCTTGTCCTGTCTTCTAGTCCTTTAGAAAAGAAGCTTAGGAAATTTTGAAAAATGAGATTACAAAAGCCCAGTCTAACACAATTCCAATGAAGAAGAAAAATAACAGCTCTCAAAAGAAACCAGCATGCCTGCACAAAGAGCTCTCTGATAAACTGAGTGTCAGGGTTCCAAATAGCATCTAAAACTAAATCAGAGTCCGAGGCAATTGCTTCCTCAAAGTTCCAATTTATTAACAGAGCCATGTTAATAAACATCTGGGTGAATCCCGAATCTGAAGACCTTCGGGGTTCACTATCCAGTTGAAAGTTCCCCACACACCCAAGTCCATCATGTTGACCAATGTCCAACTGCCAGCCTTCCAGATTCACCCATCTCCTTCCGTGCAGGTGCAGGAGTGCGAAGACAAAGTATGACCTTTACTTTCTAGAAAGAATTTGTTATGGCTACATACAGACAGCCCTCATGCGATTCCCCCTCCCAAATTCCCACAATAAAGAATGCACATTAAATACTATAAGGTGTGGCAGGCCAAAGATCCCAACTAAAATGGCTTCGTCCTGACAGGCAGCCTCCCCTCAGGAAAAGACCGTGTCCTACAAGAAAAGGAGAATAACATAGGTCAGTGATGGCGAACCTTTTTTGGTTCGCGTGCCAAAAGGGGGGGGAGCACAGGGGGGTCATGCACGCGTGATCAGTGCCTATCTGCTTGCTTCTTATAGGCTTCCACCGCTTCAACTAGTGCTTTCATGGTGTTTTCCCATCCACTCAGTTAGGGACATTGGAGTGGGGGTCTCTGTAGGTAGCTCAGGCATGGGAACAAATTCCATGCCACTGGTAACCTGAAAAGGAGTTAGTTGAGTGCTGCTATGGACAGTGTTGTTATATGCCACTTCTGCAAAGGGCAGCAGCTCTGACCAATTGTCTTGCTGGTAATCTACATAACAACGGATGTATTCTACTGCCCCATTCATACTCAGATGAAAACCTGAGCTGAGTCCTTGTGTGGATCCAATTGCTCTCAGGAACTCCCTCCAGAACTTGGCAGTGAACTGTATGTCCCGGTCGGAGATGACTCTTTTTGGAACGGCATGTAGGCGGTAGATGTGCTTGAGAAATAGTTTTGCTAGTTTCCTGGCAGACGGTAGACCTGAACAAGCAATGAAATGGGCTTGCTTGGAAAACAAGACTGTTTTGTGGCCCACCAGCGGCCTGCGCAGCTGATAGAGGAACCCGTTCAGGAGGAGACCAACTTGGGGTTGCGCCAGCAGCCCGTGCAGCTGTCACCCGAGTCAGACAGTGAGGAGGCTGGCGAGGACTCGGTGCCAGAGGCAGAGGTTCAGCCAGGGCCTTTGGAACCTCCAGCACCTCTTGGGAGTGATGAGGAAGAAGGGGCTTCTCCTCTTCTTGATGCAAGAGCACGCAGGGCTGCCAAGAGGCAGGAATGGTTACTCCAGAGGAGGTCTCCTTGGGAGTAAGACTTGGGGCTAATTGGCCTCTCCCCATGTCTATTTAAGAACAGTAGAGGCAGCTGGAAAGCTGCAGGAAACAATAGTTCAGAGTCGGGTATCTGTCGTGCGTTGTCTTGTGAATTCCTGCTTTGGATTTCTTATCAAGAAAGACTCCTGGGCATTTTGCCAAGCCTTCGGACATTACGTGAGATAACCAGAACTAACTGAATTGTTTTGAGTTAAGACTGACTGAACTTACGCCAGCTGCTAATGAAGACTAATTAGTTAGTGCTAATGACTTTCTGCAAGAAAGGATTGCTTCTTTTGATTTGTGTGTGTGTCCACTGCTAAGCCAGTTATTAGTAGTGGTTCATTAATTAAACTAAGTTCGTTCAAACGGTGTGGTTTTGATACATTCGTAACTGGGGACAAAACAGACTGTCCAAATCGCTGTACTTCCATTGCTGTCTGGGAGTTCTACAATGAAGTCCATAGCGATCTCCTCCCAGAGTTTGCTGGGATTGGCCACTTGTTGCAGCAGTCCAGGCAGTTTTCCTGGCCATTTTTTCCTGGTTGCGCAGGTGGCACAGCTCTTTACATAGTCCTCCACTTCAGTTTTCATCTTTGACCACCAAAACTGCTGCCGGGCAAGGTGGAGGATTTTTAGGAATCCAAAGTGTTCTCCTAGTCTGGAATCGTGGCTTCGTTAGAGGACTTCCAGCCTTAGGCTGGCCGGTACGTATAGCTTGGAGCCCTTCCAGACCAAGCCCTCTCTCATCGTCAAGATTTCCTTGTTGTCGTTGAGCCACTACTGGGCAGTTCCTCAAATATTGGAATACTGATATCATGCCACCACTAGTCCTTCTTTTCACTAGACTAGACATAACCAATTTCTGCAGCCATTCTTCATATGTTTTAGCCTCTAATCATTTTTGTTGCTCTCCTCTGCACTCTTTCCAGAGTCTCAACATCTTTTTTATATTGTGGCAATCACAACTGGATGCATTTTTCCAAGTGTGGTCTTACTAAGGTGTTATAAAATGGTACTAACACTTCACGTGATCTTGAGTCTATTCCTCTGTTAATGCAGCCTAGGAATGCATTGGCACACTGCCACACTGCTAGCTCATATTTAAGTGGTTGTCTAGTAGGAGTCCTAGATCACTCGCAGTTGCTTCCATTGAGCTTCCACCTATTCTATACCTGTACTGTACATTTTATTTTTCTTGCCTGTGTGTAAAACCTTTTCTTACCATTGAATTTTTAAGTGTTTTTAATTTTTAAGTGTTTTGCTCCCTTATTGCAATCAATTGAAAAATAACTTAACTATCTCTTATCCAAGCACATTCCCAGAGGACTCAGTACTAAATCATTATAAACAGAGTGTTTATGGGTAGGAGTTTCAAGAGTGGCAGGGTAATTCCTCCTACTATAAAGCATCATTTTGATTCTTGAGAGTTATAGGGAATACATTATGGCACTGATGTCACTGGAGAAGGAATGGCTTGTAAACCAAAATTAGGGAAAACAAGTGGATTAGGAAAATCAAACAGGGTGGTAGGAAACATGTTCAGAACTATCCAAATATTGTAGAGTTATGTGTTGGCTTTCTCACATGACAGCCCTTATGCAAATGTGAAAACTCATTCATCCAAGTTTATGTTAAGTTGAATGGCACAAACTAGCATGATTCCAATGTCTCATTTCTTGTGCAGACTGAATACCTGCATAGTGTCAGAAAGTGGTACTAGGATTTATCATATGTGTGTTTCTTTATAATATGAGGCAAAACCTTAAATTGGGCTTTATGTAATTACTAGCTCCAGTTAATAGCTTTATTTAGCTTTATTTGTTTTTCAGAAATTATAAACTGCATAACTGGTCTGTAAAATACTAGGTGTTCCTCCTCTTACATGGAATTATTCTGCAGAAAGCAAATAGTAAAGATAACTATAATTTTCATGGTTGTTTCAATCCACAGCTTTCACAGTATTTCATCAGTATCTGATAAGAATACTAATTGGAAAGCCTTCTCTACTGGATATGACTACAGATGATTACTGGGATGATAATCATAGTTATATATTCAATTTCATTGCTCACAGTAAATTTTTTGCAGAGGTAATACACAACTGTTTTGCTCAACTGTTTGATAAAGTTTACTGTGTAGCTAGATCTCAAATGTTTAGGCCAGCACTTTCTATCACACAGGTCACCAACCCGTGGTCCGCGGACCACTGGTGGTCCGTGAGAAAATTTTAGTGGTCCGCGGCACACCCAGGTGGAGGAGCTGCTCCAGGATGACTAATGGCCAGTCCTGTGACTAGAGCTCTGGAATATGGGACCAGCAAGGCAGCTCATGGTGGGGTTGGAAATCTCCGCCGTAGAGGGAGCTACGTAAAACTTGCAACTTTGCAGCACAGCCCTTGCTGGCCGGAGCAAGGTAATGGTGCAAGGGGGGGGCACAGGTGGGTCGAAGCAACAGGTGTCGGCAAACAGTGGTTCATTCTTCCCCCTGCTGTGGCTTCCTGTTGGCTGAACACACCATTGGCTGGCCCTCCCCTCACCCTCCCCTCCCAGTAACTCCTCGCCTAGCCTGAGAAGGGAAGGCTGGGGGATGGAGATTTGCTCCAAATTCCAGAGCGGGAGCGAAGCTTCATCTCTTGCTGGGTCTCACGGGCATTTCTTCCGGGCCTTGTTGACCAAGCAACTTGGTCTCTCAGGAAGACACTGGAGAATCAGAATGAGAGAGAGGGGGAGAGAGAGAGAGAGAGAGAGAGAGAGAGAGAGAGAGAGAGAGAGAGAGAGAGAGAGAGAGAGAGAGAGAGAGAGAGAGAGAGAGAGATGAAAGAGAAAGAGAAAGAGAAAGAGAAAGAGAAAGAGAAAGAGAAAGAGAAAGAGAAAGAGAAAGAGAAAGAGAAAGAGAAAGAGAAAGAGAAAGAGAGAGGGGAGGGGAGGGGAGGGGAGGGGAGGGAGAAAGAGGGGGGAGAGAAAAAGAGATGTCAGAGAGAGATAGAGAAAGAGATTGTTCTGCCCCCATGAAGCACACAACCACACAAGCAGTTTGTACACACTGATTTAATGAAACAAAAGCTACTAATAAAACGTCTTAGTAGTACTCAAGATGCACACACCAGTTTACAAACAGTTATCAGCAAGCAACCAGCTATCAATTAATCTTCATTAATAGCTGGTATTAATTCAAAGAGTTCGAAGACAATGACGAGCAATTGAGTCTGTTTATCTTACGGAGTTGGCAAAGTTCCTAGAACTTTGATCAGACAGGTCTCTTTTTCAAACATTTTTCTCTGCAGCTTGTTAGCTGCAACTGATGACCTTAAATAGACTAGGGGAGTGACCAATTAGCCCCAAGTCTTACTCCTGAGCAGATGTCCTCCGGAGTAAACCTTTCTGCTTCTTGGCAGCCCTGCATGCTCTTGCATTCAGGAAAGAGTAGCCCCTCCTTTCTCAGCACTGCCAAGAGGTACTTAAAGACCCAGGCTGCACAAGCTGCAGGCGGGCCACAACAGAGATGAGAGAGTGACAGACAGAGAGGGGGAGAGAGGAGAGGGAGGGGGAGAGTGGGGGTGGGAGAGATGAGAAAGAGAGGATGTCATGTAGTGAATATTGTCAGTTGTATATATATGCAGGGTGATGCACCCCTATCCTAATTTTATGGTACATTCTATTACAAGCAGGACACGTGATGTGATCTTGTACGCATGTGTGCATTCCTGATTCTCCATTCTTCTTCTTGTGGTTTGGCTCTGACCGGGAACGGTCGCATTTAATTAGCAAGAATGTAATTCAGAATTTATTGTTTTTGTACCAAAATAAATATTTTCTATTAGACTTTAATCTCGGTTTCGGTTTCATTTCTAAATGTCTGAGCTCCGAGAGAAAGATCAAACATCGCCTCTGTGAGATTTATTCTCCCACTAACAGAGGAAGAGAGAGGGAGGAGAGAGAGAAGAGAGAAAGAGAGGGGGAGAGAGAGATGTCAGAGAGAGAGAGAAAGAGATGAGAGACAGACAAAGAGAGAGGGGGAGAGAAAGATGTGAGAGAGAGAGAGGGAGGGGGGAGAGAGAGAGAGAGTAGGGAGAGACAGAAAGGGGGGAGAGAGAGAGGGGAGAGAGAGAGAGAGAGAAAGAGAGGGGGAGAGAATGCCTGAAGGACCCCATACCGTCACTGGGAGTCCAGGCGCTTCAGCAAGCAGTGCGTTGGATTTGTATTAGTGGTCCGCGGGATTTAAAATTATAAATGTAGTGGTCCCTGAGGTCCAAAAGGTTGGGGATCCCTGTTCTATCACATACATATTGCACAATAAACTTGTTTTGGTTTTGATCTGCTTAAGTATAAATCTCTTCTCGGGATAGGTATAATATAAGGAATGAATATTAAAGGAGTATTAACTATAACAGAAAGATTCCAGTCTGGACTAATATGCAGGACAGAATAAATGCAGAGTAGTTCAAAGAGTTGTAAACAAATGATCTTCTTCAGGTATTCTCAACCGGTGGTTGTCATCCTTTCAATTCCCAAGTTTATTCCTGCCACCACACAGGTAGATAGTGAACTCTAACATGAAGGAAGTTCTGTGCTTCCTGCCACAATAGACTTCCCAATACCAATTGCCATGCGGAAAGAGGGAAGAAGAAGGAAAGAAGGAAGGAAGGAAGGAAGGAAGGAAGGAAGGAAGGAAGGAAGGAAGGAAGGAAGGAAGGAAGGAAGGAAGGAAGGAAGGAAGGAAGGAAGGAAGGAAGGAAGGGCCAGGGGGGGATTTTCCATATCTGTCTGACTCTGCACAATAATCAGATAAAGTAACAATGTAAAAAACAAAGATATAAAATATAAAATTTCATATTAATATTAGAAAAACCAAAGATATAAACCCCAGGCAATAAGAAGGATAAAAATGGCCAGCTCAACAATGGAACCATCTCAGTAATCTCTAGTACCCTGGGAGTCCCTGGCATAATAACTAAGTTTTGAGGACCTTTTGGAAAAAGTAAGTTCCAAACATTAGAACATTAGCACATAAAAGAGACTATTCACTCATGTTTAATTTTAATCCCTTTTAGTCACAGTCTCCATTTGCAAATCCAGACGGGATCCTAAATCATGACCGCGTTCCTGGACAGGAAATGCCTGTCTGTTTAGGGATAACACTGATACTAAAGAAGAACCACGATGTATAAACTGCAACTCATTCTTGGTTTGGTTCAATCTGAACCTTTTCTCTCCTGTCCAGACCTTAACAGTCTCCAAACAGGCACCAAATCAGAACAACAGGCTCTTCCTCATAGGGCAACATAGCATAGCATAGCATAGCATAGCATAGCATAGCATAGCATAGCATAGCATAGCATAGCATAGCATAGCATAGCATAGCATAGCATAGCATAGCATAGCATAGCATAGCATTAGTCCATCAGCACATTGGATGACTCCCCCAGTGGTTTCATATAAATGTTATAAAGCAAGGGGTTGATGTACACCTTAATGAGGGGCTATGGGACAACCTCTCCTTCTCCACTGCAACAGGTAGAAACCATTCAGAAGTAAAGAGCAGAACTACTACAAAATGATGCCCCAAACCTCTCTGCAGGTGGTCCAGAAGATGCTATGATCAATAGTATCAAAACAGACCAGAAATGCTGAAATGAATAAGACAGCACCTTGCAAACAAATCTTTTCCTTTCTTCCATCCCTGCAGATTTTCTCAGGTGGAAACCAGGCAGCTTACATGGGAATTTTGCGCACATGTACTTAAACGTTATAATTTTTCATGAGATTACAGTGCATATATTGATAAAGCAGGATCCACAATTCAATACAGAGTTTTACTCACATTCAAGGGTTCAGCAGAACTCTTCTTGCTCTGCTCAAGCAGGAAGAAGAAGTTAGGGAGATAAAGATGAGTGACCAGCATGTACAGACCCATCACTCTCCATACATAAGCCATTGCCCTCTAGGACAGTGATGGCGAACCTTTTTTGGCTTGGGTGCCAAAAGCGTGCGCGCGCATGCAATAGCGTGCACACATCTGCCCTCACCCATAATGCAATGCCCTCACCCCACACATGTGCACAACCCCCCGCACTGCTCCCCCCCACATGCGCACAGGCCTCACTGAAGCCTCTGGACTTCCGGTAGGCCCATTGGGCCATTTTTTGCCATCCCAAGGGTTCAGGGAAGCCTCCTGAAGCCTGGGGACAGCAAAAAATAGCCAAATGGCCCAACAGGAAGTTCATTTCCGAACTTCCGGTTGCCTCTTTGGGCCTTTTTTTGCCATCCCCAGGCTTCAGGAGGCTTTCGTGAAGCGTGGGGAGTGCAAAAATGGCTGAAAGGAAGGCTGAAAATCAGCTGGCCAGCACGTGCATGAGCACTGGAGCTGACATAGGGCAATGCCTCGTGTGCCCTCCGATATGGCTCTGCGTGCCACCTGTGGCACCCGTGCCATAGGTTCGCCATCACTGCTCTAGGAGAATGCCTGAAGAAGTTTGTATGAAGGCGGGAATTCATCTGTTCCAGTCCAACTACTGTACATTAAATTGTAACATGTACTATTTTGTGCCCAATCAAATTCCTATTATTTTAGGACTGCCCTGCAAGATTCCTTTACTTTTATATACTTTTTTTATGGATAACTTTTGTGTTATTGTTTCTCTTTTTAGCTGACTGGAAAGCTTATCTTAAAATGCATACATTATATTTGCTGTATTTCAATGTACAAATAATGTCACCACTGAAGATATATTTCTCGCACCTAGAATTCTTGAGCTATTGTAATGAAAGACAGCATAGATCAGTGATGGCGAACCTATGGCACGGGTGCCACAGGTGGCACGCGGAGCCATATCTGCCGGCACGCGAGCCGTTGCCCTAGCTCAGCTCCTGCGCGCATGTGCATGCCCACCAGCTAATTTTTGGCTCATGCGGAGGCTCTGGGAGGGCGATTTCGGCCTCTGGAGGACCTCCGGGGTGGCAGGGAGAACGTTTTCGCCCTCCCCAAGCTCCAAGAAAGCCTCTGGAGCCTGGGGAGGGCAAAAAATAGGCCTACCGGGCCCACTGGAAGTCGAAAAATGGGGGAGTGGGGGGGTCGCACATGCATGTGCAGGGGGGTGGGGCGAGTGGGGAACTTTGAATTATGGGTGTGGGCACACACGCACGTACGATAGCGTGCATGCGCACTATTTTGGCACCCGAGGGAAAAAAGGTTCGCCATCACTGGCATAGATATTTAACCATTTTAATGGTTGAGCTTTTGTAGATAAATAATTATTATCCCATGATGGGATAATAATTATTTATTTTATATTGGGGCAAATTAATATTATGCTTTTTAATTATCATCCCTAGGATAAAACTACTGTAGCTGTCGTTCTGCCGTATGCCAGTCTCTCATGTGATGTTACATGTATTGTATTAACCTTGAAGAGTTCCTGCTCCTACCTTAAAGCAACACACTATGTTCTACCTTATAAACTGTCTCAATCCGACTGGCTGTCTCCAGAGGATACCTTCGGGTACAATAATTCAGAGATTAGTAGATATTTGAAGGTTCTGCCGGTAAGGATACTGAAGAATTTTCAAAATGCTCTAGACGGGGAAACAAAGATGTAGCAATATGGTCTCTGGCTACCACTGTTTCAGAGATGGACCTAATCAGACACCTGGGATCAAGTTTGGCACTGAATTTCATTGTAACCATTCCTTTAATTAGGAGATGAATTAATATTTTTTAAAAAGGATAAGGAAACTATAGCAAATTTGTCATGGGTAAGATATAGCTGCGTGTGCTTTACTTATTTGTAAGATAGCATTGCTTAGCAACCTATCAAGTGTAATTATGAGGTAAACAAGGTTGAGAGAATTTGACAATCTTCAGTGTACAATCATTCCAGTAATAGCTAGTCTTCCTGACTCTCCATCTGGAAGCTATAAGTTAGGAGAAACTCTCAATTGATGCAGTGATGTCCCCAAGGTGAGATCAAAAAGGTCAAGATGGCGGCCACAAGGGGTTGCTGAAACTCTGCACATACAGTATTTGTATATGTACTGAGTGTGCAATCCACATAAAAAACAGACAGAGCTTCAATCTCATAACTGTCATCTTGATTTTTTTTTTACCATACTTTGAGGAGAACTTTGTTGATGTTACCAAAGCAAGAAAGGCAGCAAAAAAGTTAGAGTACATGACACATGTAAAAAAAAAGGTACAAGTACAGTGGCCATCTGACAATGATAAAGTATGTTATCTGAGAAACGATCTCATTGTGATGGGACTAGCCTGCCACACTTGTTCCTGGGGAAAGTGCCTACTTCAGATCCCATCAGCCAAAGAATTTTGGCTTGTGGGGTCCAGGAAAAAGATGTTAATGCTCTGGGCCCTGCCCTCTGGAATATTATCCTGTCGGAGGTGAGGTCCACCCAAACACCTTATGCAGAGCCTAAGAACTTGACTCTGTTGCTTGGCCTTGGGGTGTCTGACCGGTAGAGAAGATTCCCACTCCCAGGCCTCCCATCATCCTGGTTTTTAACTTTTCTATTCATTTTTTCTAATTTTAACTGTTTTAGTACTTTTTGTTGAAAGCCACCAACAAATACATCTGTTCAGAAATACCCTTTTAAAATTTTTAAACATCTCCCATCTTGTGTTTTCCTGCAAACCACTTTTTTTTGCATACCCTGATCTTTGCCTCTGTTGCCCCAACCATACAATCATATATAGTGAAAGCAGAAATCCAGCCACTGCAAAGTTCTTGGTCAAAGCTATTTGTCAAAAAACATTAGGACTGTGCAATGTTTGCATTTAGTCCCCAGCATATAGCAGCATAATGTGAAAGCTTAAAGCAGTTGTGCCTATTCCAGTGTTACATTTTTTTTCCTCCTGCACATTTTGAAGCATCTTTTGAAGCCCGAATGGAAAGTGCTGCAAGCCATATTTTTCAACTTCTTTGTAGAAGACAACTCAAATCTAGCCCTGGCTTTTGGATCCATCAGAACCAACTACGCCCTTCTAATTTCCTTTGCATCTCCAGACTCCAGGAGTATAGAAAAGCCCAGGTGATCCCATCAATTTTAGGTCACAGATTCATAGCTAAGCTTCAGAACTCCAGCAGGATTCTTGGAATCCCAGAAGAGCAGTTCCTGGGTACCAAGAGTGAAATGGAGTGAAAGTCCAGGGGTGATGGGAAGCAAATGGGTGCGTTACACTTAAACTTTTTGTACAGTACTGTATCCTTTATTTGACTTGTATATGTACATGTGTACCTATTCCCTCTTTTGTGTGTGGATTGGGTGGATATTTTGTATATGTATTTCCTGAAGGTAATTCATTTGCCTTTGATAAACTAGATTGCCCTCAATACTCTGGTAAGTTAAAAAACATGTGGCTTTAGTAGCAACACCGTGGCCACCTACCCCTTATATGTAGGTAGAGATTATGTTTTGCTATTCTTTATTTGAGATTTGTTGGTTTGTTGATCTCATCACTTTGCTTTTGAAGAAATTACTATATCCGTAAACCAGGAGCGGGTTCCTAATTTTTTTACTACCACTCTGTGGCTTATTTTGTGGGTGTGGCTTGCTGGCCATGTGACCGGGTAGGTGTGGCTTCTCGGACTGCTGAAGGGAGGGGAACTGAGATAGGTCCTGCCGCCCATTCCCCCTCCCCTCAGCAGCTCGAGAAGCCTCGAACGTGCAAAAATGCTGAGGATCATCACTGCGCGTTCGTGGCTTCTCGGACTGCTGAAGGGAGGGGAATGGAGATAGTTCCTGCCGCCTGTTCTTTCAGCATCTCACGCGCTCCCTCAGCCATCCTCCCATGCTTGGACTCACTGTGGGGTAGGAAGCTCGGCTTCTGGGCATGCGCAGAAGAAATTTTTTAAATAAAAAATAAAAAAATTTTTTTTAAAAATGGCGGCGTCCAGACACCAGCAACCGACCGCACCGGTACTGTGACATCACCAGCAGGCCACTACCGGTGCTATAGAGTGGACCGCACCTGTAGGAACCCACCACTGCCGTAAACTCTCTGGAGCTTACAACACTTTGTTCATAATTACAGACATGAGTAACAACTAGCTGGCTAATGTTTTTTTTTTTTGGGTGGGAGAATCTCCTGCACATGCATATTTGATTACGTAAATTATACTGAAGACTGGGATTTCTGGTACAATTTTTAAAGACCACTTTCAGTGGAATCAGGGTAATTTCATAGGAATCAATGATACTAGTAAGTAGAAGTTTGGGATTAGAAAAGGATGCTGAAGTACTCTTCATATTCCCCAACAGTTTTTGTTGTTATTGTTAATATAGGTGAACTACAGACCGCCATCTGTAATGGGAATTGCTGTTCCACTCACAGATAATTTTTATAATGCAGATCCAAGTAAACCTAGAATGAGAAATTATTTTGAAGGATCAAAAGTAAGTTTTGGTTATTAATCATTTTTATCCTTTGAATCCCATGATTTTTAAGACTTAAATAAACTTAAAATACCTTGCTGCTGTGCATTATATTCATGTACAATGTTAATATACAAGTGTATTCATAAATTACAAATCACTTATAATAATGAAAAGCAGTTGCAAATCCCTTTCCATCCCTACTCTACCATTTAGGAGTCTACATGTGAACAAATGATAGTCAAAAAATGTCACTGACTTAAAAACCAGATCACTGTTTAGTCATACTTTGATCAATGGATATCTTTTCCACAGAACTCTGGAAAGTATAAACAGTGTGCTAACAAATCAAGCCGAGCCAAGTGCCAATGTGCTGATAATATGAAGCTGTCATTTTCTGTTGCCTTTTCAGACTGTAAAGAGAAGGTAAGCATTAACTGCCACCTACTTTATTTATTTATTTATTTGTGAGATTTATATACCCCATCACAGTGCAAGCACTTTCTAAGCAGTTTACACCAGTAAGCAATGTATATTTATATTGCCCCCAACAATCTGGGTCCTCATTTTACTTACCTCGGAAGGATGGAAGACTGAGTCAAGCTTGAGCAGGTGAGATTTGAACCGCTGACCTGCGGATCACAGTCAGCTAAAGTGGCCTGCAGTACCTGCCTCTAACTGCTGCGCCATCTCGGCTCTACTTAAATTAATTTGTTTGAAAAGGCTTCATTCTAGAAATAATTTGGGAGATAGGGACTGGGTTTACAAAGACACAGTAACATTCAAATATAATCAATATTATATTATCCCCACTCTACTGGCCTTCCACAAAGCCGTAAAAACATGGCTCTTCCGGCAGGCGGGGTGAAGAAGAAAAAGTTCGGATTCCCCCTGAATGAATGGTTTTTAAAATGATGTTATGTTTTTGATATACTTGAATAATAAATATAGAAGGAAAAAGGGGGAGAAAAGGAAAGAACTAGAGGAGAAGATTAAGAGACAAGAAATAGCTTTAATTTCTAATCCAAGAGATAAAAAAATTAAAGAGACGATTAATTTACTGAAGGGTCAATTTAATATGTTAATGGCTGATCAAGTAGCAACAAATTTACAATATGCTAAATTTAATACTTTCAGCAATGCTAATAAACCAGGAAGATGGTTGGCTTACATTTTAAGAAAGAAGCAAAAATCAAGAACTATTGAAAAAATAAGATATAAGGGTAAAGAAGTTTATGAACATGGTCTTATTAAAAAATCTTTCTTAGAATTTTATTCAGATTTATATATGGAGGACAAAATTAAAGAAGAAGATATAGATAATTATTTACGGAAACAGAATATTTATATAACTACAAAAGAGCAGAGGGATATGTTAAACCAATTAATAACTTTAGAAGAAATAACAATGGCAATTAAACAGTTAAAAGTGGGTAAGGCCCCGGGGACAGATGGGTTAACTGCTGTTTATTATAAAAAATTACAGGAAGAAATGGGGGAGCCCCTTAAAGAATTATTTAATAATATTCAAAAAGGAGGTAATGTTCCCCCAACATGGAAGACATCTTTTATTTCTCTGATCCCAAAAGAGGGCTTAGATGGTACAGATCCAAAAAATTATAGACCGATTTCACTTTTAAATATAGATTATAAAATCTTTACAAAAATTTTAGCGAATAGGTTAATGACAGTCATGCAACAAATGATACATTATGATCAAACAGGGTTTTTAACTGGTAGGCAAATGAAAACTAATGTTAGACAAATTGTTAACTTATTGGAGTATCTGAGAAGCAATAACCAGATCCCCGCAGCATTAGTTTTTTTAGATGCTGAGAAACCTTTTGATAGATTGAATTGGCGGTTCTTATTAAAATTAATAGAGAAATTACAATTGGGAGACTATTTTGTACAATCTATTGGGGCAATATATCGCAAACAAACGGCGCAAATAATAATCAATGGTGGATTAACAGATGTTTTTAACATAGAAAAGGGAACAAGACAAGGATGTCCCCTATCTCCCTTGTTGTTTATTTTGAGCTTAGAAATATTACTTAATAAAATAAGAGAGCATGATATAATAAAAGGAATAAAAATTAGACAGGAAGAATATAAGCTTCGAGCATTTGCGGATGATCTGGTTGTTACTGTAACTCAACCATTACAATCTATTAGGACTCTGATGGATACAATTAATTTATATGGACAAGTGTCGGGTTTTAAAATAAATACAGCGAAAACAAAAATAATAGTTAAAAATATGACAAAAAAACAAAAAGAAGAAGTAGAAAAGGTAACTGGCTTTGAGATAGCTCAAAAGATTAAATATTTAGGGGTTAATATTATGTCCACAAATACAAAATTATATCAACATAATTATGAACTATTGTGGTCAAAAATACAGAGGGATATGGAAAGCTGGGAGAAATTACAATTGTCATTGTTGGGTAGGATAGCTGCTGTTAAAATGAATGTTTTACCAAAGTTTTTATTCCTCTTTCAAATGATACCAATACTTAAAAAAGATGAAGTAATAAAGGAATGGCAGAAGGGTATAAATAAATTTATCTGGGCTGGGAAGAAGCCAAGGGTAAATCAGAAGATTATGCAGGATATACGTGAAAGAGGTGGTTTAAAAGTGCCTAACTTGAAATTGTATTATGAAGCAGCGGCCCTCTCAGCAGTTACAGATTGGATTAACTTAACGGAAGAGAGTGTATTAAACATTGAGGGATATGGTTTGGTATTTGGGTGGCATGCTTATTTAATATATGATAAAAAAGTAGATAAAGCTTTTAAGAGTCATATATTAAGAAATGCTTTATTGCGTGTCTGGAAAAAACACCAATCTAAACTAAATGATAAGTTACCCTTATGGACAGTACCCAGACACGCGATAGAAAATATAAACATGGAACAAAAAGTTGATAAAATTACATATAAAGAACTTCTTTCTGAAGAGGGAAATTTATTTCAATTAAAAACGTTTGAGAAATTAAGAGAAGAAGGTATAATCAGAACATGGTTTCAATACATGCAATTACAAGTTAGATGGAGAGACGATCAAAAAACTGGTATTTTGAAAAAAGAGGACAATTTGATTGTACAAATGAAAGATAAGGGCCCAATGCATATAAAGAGATTATATAATATTTTATTGGAATTAGATTCAGAAACAGAATTAGTTAAGGATTGTATGATAAAATGGGCTCAGAATATTGGTGAACCGATTATGATGGATACATGGGAAAAGATATGGGTCAGAAATGTTAAATTTACGCAGGCACAAAATTTGAGAGAAATTTTTTATAAAATGTTTTATAGATGGCATTTAGACCCAAAAAAGTTAGCTTGTATGAATCCAAATTTAGATTCTAAATGTTGGAGATGTGAATGTGGGGATGCTACATATTTTCATATATGGTGGACTTGTAAAAAGATCAAGGCATTTTGGATAAAAATATGATGGATCATACAAAACATTTTAAAGAAAAAGATCAAATTTACACCACAATTCTTTTTGTTGGGGATAATAACGGATTGTTCGGTTATAGAGACAAAGCTGGTTTTGAATTGTATATCTGCTGCCAGATTGTTGGTAGCACAATACTGGAAGAAAGAAGATATACCTACAATTGAAGAATGGACGTTGAAAATGATACATTTGGCCGAAATGGCCAAGATTTCGTCATATTTAAAGGACCACTCAAATGAAAGATATATATTGGAATGGAGTAGGTGGACTGAATATATTCAAAAAAAGTATCAGATCAAAATAATTTAAATAGTTTACTAATATTAGAAATTTGTGAAATGATATACTATATTTTCAAGCTTTTGGACTGTTAAAGAGTTAAGGATGAATGGGTATTTTTGAACTAATATAACTTTTTTTTTCTTTTATAGTAAGTTTTATGTTAGTTTTTTTTTAGATTTATACCTTGTGCTTCTCCTGGGAAGTCCGGGAGGGGGGAAGGGGGGAAGGGGGAGGGGGGAGGGGGGAGGAGGGGAGAAAAATGGGGGAAAAATGTTTGTACTTTGTACCTTTAAAACTTTTCAATTTAAAAAAAATGATGTTATGTTTTAAATTGTAATGTTTTTTATTGTAGTTCTTATTCCTATTGTACGCCGCCCTGAGTCCTACGGGATTGGGCCGCCTATAAGAACTTTTAATTAAATTAAATTAAATCAACTATGTTATATTTAATTAGCAATATTTTTTTAAAAAATGTGAGAGGCACACCTCTCTAAGAAAAGAATTCCAAAAATGGAGTGTTCAATTGTTATTGTTTTTTACCATCCAATATGGATCAAGAAGTCTCTACACAGGTAGTGTGCATCCTTAGTACTCTCTGAGCTTGGTTGTTTTCTTGCAGATGTTTCATTACTAAACTAGGTAACCTCCTCAGTATACCAAGGATCCCACAGTTCAACCCTGAGCTACAAATATTCTCTTCTTTTGATACACAGAGATATCCCTTGATACACAGAAATCCCTTTCCATCCCCACCTTCCGTATGCAAACATACCTTCCTTGAAATGACAAACCTGACAAATCTAGCAGACAGCTTTGTCTCCCAAAGGTAGAGAAGGGAACTAGAGCATGGGTTTGCCAACTTGGCACCTTTGGGACTTGTGGACTTCAACTCCCCAACCAGGACTTAATTCTCACTAACAGAGATGAAATTATAGAAAATGTTGAAGTTAAAGGAACCTTGGAGGGAGTGACCATGCAATATTGGAATTCAACATTATGCAAGCACGAGGAATAGGAAAAAAAAGCCAAACTAGAGTCTTGGACTTTAAGAAAGCTTATTTGAATAAATTTAGAGAGAGCTTGGGAAGGATTCCATGGATGAGAATCTTCAAGGGGAAAACAACCCAAGAAGCTTGGGAAACTTTAAAAGTGAGATTATAAAAGCCCAGTCTAGCACAATACCAATGAAGAAGAAAAATAAGAGAACTCAAAAGAAACCAGTGTGGATGCACAAAGAACTCTCTGATAAACTGAAAGGCAAAAGGGATACTTATAAAAAGTGGAAAGGGGGCACATAACTAAGGCAGAATATCAGCAAATAACCCAAACCTGCAAAGATGAAGTCAGGAAATCTAAGGCTCAAAAGAAACTAAGACTTGCAACAAATGTCGAAAATAACAAAAAGTTTCTCTCAACATGTACAAAGCATGAAAAAAAGTCAAGGAACTGATCCATTAATGGGAGAAAATAGTAAGAAGGTGACAAGCAGTAGAGAGAAAGCAGAACTGCTTAACATAGATTAGGAATGGAAGTCAAAATAAGAAAGAGAATGGTAAGAGAACACCTATTCAGTCTAGATGAGTTCATATCACTAGGACCAGATGGATTACATCCTAAGGTTCTGAAGGAACTGGCAGGTGTGATTGCAAAACCACTGAACCATATCTTTCAAAGATCCTGGAGCACTAGGGAACCACTAGATGACTGCAAAAGAGCTGTTGTAATTCCCATCTTCAAAAAAGGAGAAAAAAATTGATCCAGGATATTACAGACCTATCAGTCATACATCAATACCTGGGAAGATTCTGGAAAAGATTATCAAGCAACAAATCTGCAAACACCTAGAGGCAAGCAAAATCATAACCAGAAGCCAACATGGGTTTGTTAAAAACAGATCAGGTCAGATTATGCCAGACAAATCGTATTGCATTCTTTGACAAACTGACAAAATTAGTGGGCCAGCAAAATGCTGGTGGATATAGTTTACCTGGACTTCAGTAAGGCATTTGATACAACCTAATAGTAGATAAGGTAGAAAAATGTGGGTTAGACAGCATCACCATCAGATGGATTCATAACTGTCTGACCAAGTGTTTCTCTCAGCTGTAGTGCAGCATCAGCATTTGAAGCACTGCGGGAAACTTTGGCCAGGCTCCTCAAGAGACGAGCATTTGCAGGGAGCCGAGCAAACTCTCATCTCTTGAGGAACCTGGCCGAAGTGCTTCTCTCAGCTGTAGTGCAGCATCAGCATTTGAAGTGCCACGGGAAACTTCGGCCAGGCTCCTTGAGAGATGAGAGTTTGCAGGGAGCCGAGCAAACTCTCGTCTCTCCAGGAGCCCAGCCAAAATACTTCTCTCAGCTGTAGTGCGGCATCAGCATTTGAAGTGCCACGGGGAACTTCAGCCGGGCTCCTCGAGAGATGAGCGTTTGCAGGGAGCCGAGCAAACACTCATCTCTCGAGGAGCCCGACCAAAGTGCTTCTCTCAGCTGTAGTGCGGCATCAGCATTTGAAGTGCCACGGGGAACTTCAGCCGGGCTCCTCAAGAGATGAGCATTTGCAGGGAGCCGAGCAACCACTCATCTCTCGAGGAGCCCGGCCGAAGTGCTTCTCTCAGCTGTAGTGCAGCATCAGCATTTGAAGTGCCACGGGAAACTTCGGCCAGGCTCCTCGAGAGATGAGAGTTTGCAGGGAGCCGAGCAAACTCTCGTCTCTCCAGGAGCCCAGCCAAAATACTTCTCTCAGCTGTAGTGCGGCATCAACATTTGAAGTGCCACGGGGAACTTCAGCCGGGCTCCTCGAGAGATGAGCGTTTGCAGGGAGCCGAGCAAACACTCATCTCTCGAGGAGCCCGACCAAAGTGCTTCTCTCAGCTGTAGTGCGGCATCAGCATTTGAAGTGCCACGGGGAACTTCAGCCGGGCTCCTCGAGAGATGAGCGTTTGCAGGGAGCCGAGCAAACACTCATCTCTCGAGGAGCCCGGCCGAAGTGCTTCTCTCAGCTGTAGTGCAGCATTAGCATTTGAAGTGCCACGGGAAACTTCGGCCAGGCTCCTCGAGAGATGAGAGTTTGCAGGGAGCCGAGCAAACTCTCGTCTCTCCAGGAGCCCAGCCAAAATACTTCTCTCAGCTGTAGTGCGGCATCAGCATTTGAAGTGCCACGGGGAACTTCAGCCGGGCTCCTCGAGAGATGAGCGTTTGCAGGGAGCCGAGCAAACACTCATCTCTCGAGGAGCCCGACCAAAGTGCTTCTCTCAGCTGTAGTGTGGCATCAGAGATCGGAGATTTCCAGTCCCATACGGCCCTATTCCAGAGCTGTAGTAGTCACACTCACAGGACTGGCCCATTGCAGCTCCTCCACTGCACTGTCCATTGCGGATGCTAGCTCAGCCCCCTGCAAACTCGTCTCTCGAGGAGTGCTCGCTGAAGCGGCTTGGGAAACTTCAGCTGGGCTACTTGAGAGACAAGAGTTTGCAGGGGGCCGATCTAGCAGGCGCTTTGTCTCGGGCCTCCCACCTGGAGGCTCAAGAAGGAGAGATGTAGGCCCGAAAGACAGCTGAACCTCCCTCTCCCTAAGGCAGACATTCAGCTGAGCACGTCGAGTTCTTGGTCTTACCTTCCTATTCCAGTTCATGTGGCTCACACTGCTATACTCAAGGTGAGGTTTGCGCTCGGCCTTAAGAGTGGGGGCTGGCGTGTGGACGGGGTGATGTTGGGGCGTGCAGCCTTGTGTTCCCACGCATTAATTGCTCTCGGCCATATCCGGCCCAGGGGCCAAGATTTCTCCATGGACCACCAAAAATTTCTTGTGGACCACCAGTTGGTGATCTGTGAACTAGGACATACAAAACCTTTGCCAGACCAATTCTTGAATACAGCTCATCCGCCTGGAATCCACACTGTATATCAGACATTAACACTATTGAGCGGGTCCAGAGGTATTTCACGAGAAGAGTACTCCACTCCTCTATTCACAATAGAATCCCTTTTGCCACCAGACTTGAAATTCTGGCTTGGACAATCTGGAACTGCGCCACCTGCGGTCCAATCTAAGCATAGTACACAAAATTGTCTGCTACAACGTCTTACCTGTCAATGACTTCTTCAGCTTCAACCACAATAATACACGGACAAACAATCGATACAAACTCAAGGTAAACCGCTCCAAACTCAATTGCAGAAAATACGACTTCAGCTACAGAGTGGTCAACGCCTGGAATGCTCTACCCGAATCCATTGTTACATCCTCAAACCCTCACAGCTTCAACCTCAAACTATCTACCGTGGACCTCACCCCATTCCTAAGAGGTCCGTAAAGGGGGCATGCATAAGCGCACCAGCGTGCCTACCGTCCTTGTCTTACTGTCCCCATTTATCTGTATTTACTTCCTTTGTTTATGTTTATACCTATACCTGCTATCTTGTACATGTTTGACAAATCAATAAATAAAATAGAAAATAAATAAATAAAATTGAGTCAGTTTCTCTAATTTCTTATCTTTCAAATGGAAAAATATTCTCAAAACAGATTGTCCCACTGACCCTTGACTTGAATTAGGCAAGTTTAAATAGGTTTTCGTGGACCCTATGTTGTCTGAATGCTATCTCATTTGAAAACATGCACTTACATTGGTAAAAATATATTAAATGATTTTAATGTCTCTTTCTCTATGGTTCAATTGTCTTTAGGCTCTGCGGATGAAATTTCCAGTAGTAAAGCTTCCTCTCTATTTTGTTGTGGAAGATGAGGGCTATGTTGTTAATCTGTCATCTCCTTATTTTCTCACCATAAAAGAAGTAAACAATAGAACAAACTGGCACATTTCAGGTAAGAAGCTGACTGCTGGGGTTCAGAAGGAATCTTTCTGAGAAATTCTGTTCAAAATATTTGTGTTGCCATGTTCTTTAATGCTCTCTTCCTTACCATACCTACAATAACTTAAAATGAAAAATATGGTTTTCCAGATCTATTTACTTTCATTTTCATTTTCACTATTCTTGAAAAGTTTCCAGCCAAACACTCAAGATAAAGAGTTTTGATGTTATTTTGCTTTACCAAGGTTTAAGTTTGCCCTTTCATCATAAGTTAGCACCATAACAAAAAATCTGCTGCAGATAGGTCTCCATTTCTAATTTCAAATCTAAATTTTTAGTTTTCGTTTTTACAAAAGGATGTCTTTATTCAAAGCATGGCCTAATTCACCCTTTTTATGTAGGATTAATTTATCACTGGAATTTATAATCAGACAATGTGTAGAACTATAACTCAAAAACTATTTTAACACTTTTTTTAGTTCAGCATTCAATACCATCATTCCAGACACTCTTCTAACTAAGCTGAACCAGCTAGCTGTATCTGAACACACTTGTAAGTGGATCATAAGCTTCCTAACAAACAGGAAACAGCAGGTGAAGCTAAGTAGAATCATATCAGATACCTGTACAATTAGCACAGCCCCCCCCCTGAAGGCTGTGTGCTCTCTCCACTTCTCTTCTCTCTATATGCTAATGACTGCATCTCTAATGATCCATCTGTTAAATTACTGAAGTTCGCAGATGACACAACAGTGATCGGCCTCATTCGAGACAATGATGAATCCGCATGCAGACGGGAGGTTGAACAACTAACCTTGTGGTGCAACTGGAACAATCTGGAACTGAACACACTCAAAACCGTAGAAATGGTGGTAGACTTTAGGAGAAACCCACCCATACTTCCACCTCTTACAATACTAGACAACACAGTATCAACAGTAGAGACCTTCACATTTCTAGGTTCTACCATATCACAAGATCTAAAATGGACATCTAACATCAAAAACATTATCAAAAAAGCACAATAAAGAATGTTCTTTCTGCGCCAATTCAGAAAGCTCAAATTGCCCAAGGAGCTGCTGATTCAGTTCCACAGAGGAATTGCTGAGTCTGTCATCTGCATCTCTATAACTGTCTGGTTTGGTTCTGCAACCCAACAAGACAGACACAGACTTCAGAGGATAATTAGAACTGCAGAAAAAACAATTGCTACCAACCTGCCTTCCATTGAGGACCTGTATACTGCACCAGTCAAAAAGAGGGCTGTGAAAATATTTACAGACCCCTCACATCCTGGACACAAACTGTTTCAACTCCTACCCTCAAAACGATGCTATAGAGCAGTGCTCCCCAACCAGTGTGCCGTGGCACACTGGTGTGCCGCGAGGCCATGCCAAGTGTGCCGCGGCAAAAGCTCGCGTCATTCAGGGGTGGCCAACCATGGCACATGTGCCAAATGTGGCGCATTGGATGATTGCAAGTGGCACATTGAAATCATCCAATGGCTGACGCCTCTCCCGCCCGCGTGACTTACTGTCTTTTAAAACTCAAGCTGCCTCGGCTTGAGTTTTAAAAGACAGCAAGACGTGGGTGGGAGAGGCAGGTCTGGTCATTAAGCCTGCTGGCCGCTGCAGCGAGGCTTAATGAGCAGACTTGCTGCCCTGGACACAACAGCGAGGAATGCGAGGAGGAGGTACAGGGGCATGTCCCAGGTAGGACATGCGTCTCACGCTGGGGGTTGGCAGGACGGGTGGGGCAGGGCAGGCGGGACGGGGCGCGCGTCCTACCTGGGACTTTTCCTGGTAGCTCCAGTCGCGTTCCTTGCCAGTTGCGAGACGTTATCTTTTGGAAGGGGCTGCTCTGCTCTGGATGCTATTACAGTAGCAAGGAACGCGACTGGAGCTACCGGGAAAAGTCCCAGGTAGGACACGCATCTCGCGCTGGGGGTTGGCAGGGCAGGCGGGGCAGGACTGGCAGGCAGGACGGGTCGCGCGTCCTACCTGGGACTTTTCCCGGTAGCTCCAGTCGCGGGCTGGCTTGATTTGAGGCTTGGCAGGGGGCGTGGCGTGGCACGAGTCCTCCTCCCTGCCGCTTCTGTTTGTGGAAGCCGAAGAGCCTTACCGGTAGTTTGGGAGAAAGAAAGAAAGTATTTTGCTGCTTTCCTTCAGTGCACTCAAAAGCAGAAGCAGCAAAAAACGTTCTTTCTCCCAAACTACCGGTAAGGCTCTTCAGCTTCCACATACAGCCTGGAAAGCAGTCTCATGCATCTTGTGCTAGGGCTGGCTAGATTTGGGGCTTGGCAGGGCGCGAGTGAGGAAGGCGTTGGCAAGAGGCGGAGCCGAAAGGGAGGGCGACAGGGATGTCTGCTTCTTAAGCCAGCAAACTTCCTTGTCGCCAAGCTCTGCCTCTTGCCGATGCCTCCTCACTTGCTGGATTGACTCGCCTGCTCTGGGCTGCCTTGGGCGGCTTGAGTTATAAAAGACAGCAAAACGCGGGCGGGAGAGGCAGGTCTTGCTCATTAAGCCTCGCTGGCCGCTGCAGTGAGGCTTAATGAGCAAGACCTGCCTCTTCCGCCCACGTTTTGCTTTCTTTTAAAACTCAAGCCGAAGAAGCAGGTGGGGGAAGCGGCCCCCGTCCGCTTCCCCCACCCACCTGGACGCCGCCATTTGTGGTCTTTTGCCCTCTGCGCATGCGCACAGTGTTCTGCGCATGCGCAGAGGGCAAAACTCAAATGGCGGCATCCAGACGGGCCCGCCCATCCGGGACACCTGGGCCAATTGTCGCATGGTATCATTAAGGTTGGCCACCACTACCTAATTATCAAATAAAATAATAAATCAAGTAATTCTGTTATGCCCAGTTTGACATTCCTATACTATTATACTCTTCAAAACAATATTTTGAAGATTATATTTGTTTTTTATCCAATTTTTGTATGTGGTGTGCCATGGAATTTTGGGAGAGGCTATGGTGTGCCGAGGGTGACAAAAGGTTGGGGAGCACTGCTATAGAGCACTGCACACCAGAACAACCAGTCACAAGAACAGTTTTTTCCCGAACGCCATCACTCTGCTAAACAAATAATTCCCTCAACACTGTCAAACTATTTACTAAGTCTGCACTACTATTAATCTCCTCATGATTCCCATCACCCATCTCCTCCCACTAATGACTGTATGACTATAACTTTGTTGTTTGTATCCTTACAATTTATATTGACTGGTTCCAAATATGATTTGATTGCTTATTTGTATCCGGACTATCATTAAGTGTTGTACCTTATGATTCTTGATGAATGTACCTTTTCTTATATGTACACTGAGAGCATATGCACCAAGACAAATTCTTTGTGTGTCCAATCACACTTGGCCAATAAAAATTCTATTCTATTCTATTCAGGCACCAACGAAACATTAAGTTTGAAAAAACTAAGGAAGTACTTGGAGAAGACAGTCAAAACCAAGTTGTATAATCCAGATGGGCTAACTATATCAATAACTGTAAGCTTATGATAAAATAAATATTTTGAATAGAAAAGCCGAAAGTGTTGCAATTGTAGTAAGGGAACTCACCAAAGCAGTGTTGTAGAAAGAAAACCGAGGATGCCACAGGGAAACAGAGAAAGACAACAGACAGCCAGAGGCTCACAATACTAAGAATAGAATTACAAATATCAGAGCCATTAGAAATAAGATGTGACTAAAAGACAGAGACATACAAAGAGGAAATACTAATAAATGCCCGGAGATTTAATCAAGGACACAAAGAAATGGCTCGGGGCAAGGAAGGAAAATTCAATCAGACAAAAAAGAAATGATTAACTCAGGGAAAGACGAAGTTTAGACAAAAGCTGGTTAGCTCAATAGAAACATTAAGAAAACAGAAGAAGACACCAGGACACACCCAATCTCACCTTGATTATATCCGAAAGGGTAAAGGGAAACAAAACACGAGACAGGATCAAAACCATTAACAACTTAGTATACGAAGGGAAACACGCCACCACCCCAATAAGACAAATAATTCTATAAAAGAGAAAAGTATAAAAATTGTACACTTACTGTATATCACTGTCAAGTTCACCCAGGATCGCTGGCTCATGCTTCGGCTGGACCCGCTCTCCTGAAAAATAAAGAAAACCTGCTTTTCATGTAGCTGGCCTCAAATTCGTGTCGAGACGTCCTCCCAGCCGGGAAATTTGAATCTCGGAGGAAGCTTTCTTCCAATTCAACACAACAATCTGGCATACCATATTTTGAATCCTACCCCACTCTGTTTTAGGACTACCATATCTTGGTTCCAAAATTCTGGATGATCATTAGAGGGCAGCGAGGTGGTACATGTCAAGTAGCTGTCATCCAGGTTTTTGCAGCCCAAGTAAAAACTACATTTGTAACCTCCCCTCCCCTCCCATGGAACTAAAAGAACTGCCTGACACAAAGAAAATCCAGCAAGGCAAACAGATTCTTTACTACTATCAGTCTGGGGAAAATGTGAATATCATTGGCATCACAAGGCACAGATAGGTTAAAGCTTCCTTCTTGGTTGTGATTTTGGACAAAATGACCAATCAAAGAATTGGCAATTTTAACTGTAGAGAAAATCTTTGTTTTCACACCAAAGGGAGACTTTTTCCATCCTAAGGTTAATACCCTACCAAATGTATCTTAAATTGAATACCTGTATCTCAAAGGGGAAAAATCTTAAATCATATTTGTTAAAATTGCATGATTTTGCTATCTATGACTTGTTGACCAAACTACGATTAGTTTGTATACACATTGCATTAAATAATTCTGGACAAATATTTTCACATTGTTCTCTAATTTTAGTAACTTCCCAATGCAAAGAAAAAACTTTACCATGATATTCATATTCATGAATATTGTAAGGCAGAATTGGCCTAGATCAGTGATGGCTAACCTTTTTGTCGTTGCGTGCTGAGACCGTGCGCGCGACAATGCTCACACATGCCAGCACCCATAATGCAACGCACGTGACACCACCCTCCCACACGCTCAGCCCCATGCACATGTGTACATGACCCTCCATGCTCCCCCTGCCCCTGCGCATGCACACATGACTCCAGTGCTCCCCCGCCCTCCGTGCATGCACACATGACAACCCCTTTTCCCCATTTTGGGCCTAGTAGGCCTCCCTGCAGCCTCCTGGGACCAAAAATGGGCCACGGGGGGGCATGCCACACATACCCTGTGCCCCGTTTTGGGCCTAGTAGGCCTCCCTGCAGCCTCCTGGGACCAAAAATGAGCCATGGGGAGGCCTCCTGGGAACAAAAATGGGCCAGGAGGCGCACAGCACCTCCCTGTGCTCCCCCGCCCGCCATGCATGCATCCGCAATCCCTGCGCATGCACATGTATCTCCCGCATGCACCCCGTTCCCCGTGCATGCGGAGCAGAGACCCAAATATCAGCTGGCCGGTGGGAGGCATGCGTGTATGTGTGGTGGAGCTGAGCTGGGTGATGGCTCGCATGCCCGCAGAGAGGGCTCTGTATGCAAGCTGTGGCACGCATGCCATAGGTTCGTCATCACGAGCCTAGATAGACAGATGGATAAGTGATAAATGTAGCATGCACTTAAATCCCTATCCATCTGTCAAAATAAATTCAACCGAACACTTCTAAGAACATTCATTAAGTCTTATCTAGTGGCGATAGGGGCGGCAAAACGATCTCATTTTTCCGCTCTTATTGCATCCGCAGATTCTCGCCCAGCTGCCTTGTTTAGGGTGACTTGCGCCCTCCTTGCCAAAGGTGGGAATGAGGAACACTTGCAAGGTAGAGCTGAGGAATTCACGCAGTTTCTGACGGATAGAGTCGCTCAGATCCGGTCGAATCTGGACTCCGGCTGGACAGAGTCCATTGAGTTGACAGGGGCAAGTCTTAGCCCAGTGTTGTGGGAGGAGTTTGAGCCTATCTCTCCTGATGATGTGGACAAGGCCGTGGGTGCCATGAGCTCTTCCACCTGTTTATTCGACCCGTACCCCTCCTGGCTAGTTTCGGCCAGCAGAGAGGTAGCACGTGGCTGGATCCAGGCGGCGGTCAACGCTTCTTTTGGGGAGGGATCCGTACCACAGCCTTTAAAGGTTGTGTTGGTGAGACCCCTCCTTAAGAAGCCTTCCCTGGATCCAGCGGATTTGAAGAACTTTCGTCTGGTCTCCAACTTACCTTTTATAGGTAAAGTTGTGGAGAAGGTGGTAGCTTTTCAGCTTCTTCGGCTATTGGAGGAAACTGATCATCTAGATTCCTATCAGTCGGGTTTCAGGCGCGGCTACAGTACAGAAACTGCCTTGGTCGCCCTGATGGATTATCTCTGGCGAGCCGGGGATGGGGGTAATTCCTCCATCCTGGTGCTACTTGACCTCTCAGCGGCTTTCGATACCATCGACCATGGTATCCTTCTGCATCGTTTCAGCGAGTTGGGAGTGGGAGGCACCGTTTTATGGTGGTTCTCCTTTTATCTCGCCAATAGGATGCAGTCGGTGTTAGCAGGAGGGCAGAGGTCGTCTCCTAGGCCCCTGATTTGTGGGGTGCCTCAGGGTTCGGTCCTCTCACCCATCCTGTTTAACATTTATATGAAACCGCTGGGGGAGATCATCCATAGACACGGGGTGAGTTTTCAACAGTACGCTGATGACACCCAGCTGTACATCACCACCCAGTCTCAATTCAGGGAGGCAGTCGATGTAATGTGCCGATGCCTGGATGATGTTAGGACCTGGATGGGGAGAAACAGACTCAAACTCAACCCCGACAAGACTGAGTGGCTCTGGATATTGCCTCCTAAGGACCATGTCAAATGTCCCTCCTTGGTTCTTGAGGGAGGAAAATTAACTCCCTTGGAACGGGTTTGCAATTTGGGATTCCTCCTAGATCCTCAACTAAAATTAGACCAACATCTTACAGCTGTGGCTAGGGGGGCTTTTGCACAGGTTCGCCTGGTGCACCAATTGCGACCATACTTGGAGAAGGAGGCTCTACTCACGGTCACTCATGCCCTTGTCACCTCCCGATTGGACTACTGTAATGTGCTCTACATGGGGCTACCCTTGAAGAGTATTCGGAGACTACAATTGGTACAAAATGCGGCTGCGTGTGCTGTGGTGGGTGTTTCAAGATACACCCACGTAACACCCATACTCCGCCAGTTGCATTGGCTGCCCATTGGTCTCCGGGTACAATTCAAGGTGCTGATCATCATCTTTAAAGCCCTACATGGCTTAGGACCAGGTTACCTCCAGGACCGCATTCTACCTCATACTTCCCTTTGACCGGTCAGGTCCCACAGAGTGGGTCTCCTCCAGGTCCCGTCAGCCAAACAATGTCAACTGGCGGGGTCTAGGGGGAGGGCCTTCTCTGTAGGGGCCCCTGTTCTCTGGAACCAACTACCCCCAGATATCCGAATTATCCCCACCTTGCTGGCCTTCTGAAAAGCCATTAAGACATGGCTCTTCCTGCAGGCGGGGTTATGAGACAATTCACTTCTTAGGTCTCCCCCACGTATGTATGGTGGTTGTATGTTTTTTAATAAATTCTTTTTAAAGTTGTTATTAAATCTTTTATATTGTTTAGTGGTTCTTGACATGTTGTACGCCGCCCTGAGTCCCCAGGGAGTAGGGCGGTATATAAGAACTCTAAAATAAAATAAATAAATAAATAATAAATAAAGACACCTATCTAAAACCAATCAAGTTATTTAGGGCAGCAAATCCCCCTTTCGTAATAAAGTAAAATACTAATAGAGAAAACATGTCCCAAAGGTGCTTTTCCAAAAGGCAGTTGAACTTTCTTGGTTTATTTTTTCCTTGAAAATATTTTGCTTCTCATCCAAGAAGTTTTTTCGATTCTGTTTCAATGATGGAGAATCGGTTTTCAAAAAAAAAAAAAACCAAGAAAACCTAGTTGCCTTTTGGAAAAGCCTTTGGGATAACCATGACCTGGATGACTGAAAATTCCCATAGACATTTCAATTCATGTCCTTCAAAATAACATTAATTTTAGCAGATTAAGCAATGTTAGAAAATGTATTTGTAGCAAAAGAAATATTACTATGCACTAATAAAAAATAATGTTTCTTTTTAACAGGGATCTGAACTTTTCCATTTTAGAGTATCCATTATTCCCGGAGTCTCCTTTTGCAATTTATTTGATGAATTTCAGGTATTTTGCAATTTATTTAATGAATTTCAGGTATATTTTTCACAGTACTGAAATATAGAAGAATGTGAAACAAATCCCAAATATATGGAATAATTGTCAGGCCGAAGCCATTTTATTTGGGATCTTTGGCCTGCCACACTTTATACTATTCTACTATGCAGTTTTCTACTATGGGAAAATGGGAGGGGGGATGGTATGAGGATTGTTAGTATGTAGCCATAACAAATTATTTCTAGGAAGCCAAGGTCATCCTTGGTCTCTGCACCTCTACACCTGCACGGAAGGAGATGGGTGGACTCTGCCAGCATGGCAATTGAAGATTGGACAACATGATAGAATTGTGGGTGTGGGGGCAAGGGCTTGAACTTTCAACTGGGTGGTGAAACCCAAGGGACTTCAGATTCGGGTTTCACCCAGATGTACCAACATGGCTTTGGTATTGGGACTTTGAGGAATACTTTGCCTTGGACTCTGATTTAATTTTGAATGCTATTTGGGACCCTGACATTAACCCAGATCTCCCTTAAAAATCACCCAGCTACCCCGAATCCTCGGGGCACTGTTTGGGTTCCTGAGCCCCAATGCCGACCCGGCAACGGGCAGTGTAAAGACTCAGGGAAGATGGAGGAACAGAAGCAAGCCACACAGAAGCTAGTAGATGACAGATCGTGTGTTCACATCGAGACCATCTACTCACCTTCCCAAGCTATGGTGGAAGCCAAAGAGGCCGTGGAGAGGGAGCACCAGTTGGGGGTTTGGCGCAAACAGCTGACCCCTGAGTGCCTCTCTCAACCAGAGCGAGCCTTTCAAGGTGCAGCCAGAGGGCTAAGTTCTCCCAAGGGACAGCTGTGGGAGCCACACCTGGGTGCGGGATCAGCCTTGACCCACGAGTGGAGGCTGCCGAAACTTATGCCGATCAGACACTCAGAAGTTGAAGAGTTCCAGCCACTGTCGCATAGCCAGCTGCTAATGGGGCTCCCTGACCAATTCGGACAACTAAGTGTAAGTTGGACCAACCCCTGCTCAGGCTCCGAGGCAACCAAATGGAACTTGGCCCAGCCAACGTTCTCCTTCCTAGAGCGAAACCCCTTAGCCCATTGGAGTGGGGACTCAATCTTCTTCCATATCACAAAGAGCGAGCCCCCTGTGAGTCTCGCTTCTGGGGCAAAGCCTATGTGGGCAACCCTCTGCCCTGAAGCGCAGATGGCCCAATGGCCCATGTTTGGAGGCCCACTGGCCTGGCAGCAAAGCGCGTGGGGGATGCCGACCCCAGGCCAACAACCAAGGCTCGAGATTACACTGCTGAATCAAACCCCAGCAGGGTGGGCTTTCTTCCCAGGCATGGGATGGGTGCAATGCCAGTGGGCACCTGACCCCTCCCAGCAGCAGTTAGGCCCCATGCTGGCATTCGGCACAGTTCAGGCCCCCCCCCGATGGCTGGCCCCACCACGCAAGCCCAACCACAGCCGCAAGGGCAGCCTTAAGCCGATGGGACCCAACCAGGACTAGCCCAACAACCACAGCAGGTGAGGGTGCAACAGGGGGGTCCCCAGCTGCAAGCGATCGGCCAACCAGCTGCACAAGTTCAAGCCACCGGCCAACTGGCTCCTGCGCAGCCTCCTTGGTTTTGAGCGACGTTTGATGGGGACCCCGGGAAGCAAGCAGGTCGCCCAGCCAAAGAATTAGTGTGGGAATTCAGAAGGGTGGCAGGAAAGCTACGAGACTGGCCTAAATGGCTCTTATGCACACGTTTAAAGAAGCCCTAGACCCAGAGCTGAAGAAATCCTGCAGCATTCAAGGGGTTCTGGACAGGATCCAGGAGTGGTACACCACGGCCATCGTCTTGGACCATGAAATCTGCCCCCTGAAAAAGCCTCTGGCTGAGAGGCCAGCCAGGAGACCGCTGATCCCAAATGAAGCAAGCCATGCCTCCTCCCCCTGGAGCGACGAGAGCAGTAAAATGCTATTGATGCGGTCAGGCCAGGCACCGCACTTCGGAGTGCCTGGTGCCAGCCCCAATTCCACAACCGAGGACCCGGCCAGCTGCTGGAGCCCAGAAAGGGCCCCCAAAACCCCCTGAGAGAAATTATCTCACCCAACAAATAGAAGGCACTCCTCCCCATTCTGATGAGGCCGAGGGGTCGCCTGGAGAAGAAACCCCACCACGCTCCGAGGAAGAGGGCAATGGCAAAAACTACCCAATAGTGAGTGCAGCGATCTGCCCCTTTCTCATCAAAGCCAAACTTACAGTGCCAGAGACGGAGGAGGAAGGAGAGGAAGAGGTGATCGTGGACATGGGCTGCTCGCGATGTTTGATTAGCAAGTCCATAGTAGAAAAGTTGGGGATCCGCACTAGGACCTTAACCAACCCCATCTGGTTTCAACAAGTGGATGAGTTGGGGGGTCCCACGCCATGCATATCACTGAATTAGTAGACCTGCAAATTGGGCGCTACCATGAGTTCATCAGGTTTATTGTTGCCCCAAAAATGTCAGAGACAATCATACTGGGGCTTGTGTGCTAGACAAGTGGACTCCCACCATAAAGTGGGAAGACGGCTACCAAAAGCTAAGTATGAGCATCAGGCCGCTATCCCCAAAATTACCTAAGAACCGCCTGAAGGAAGCCAAACCCCTCAGGCCAGATCAGCCCCATCTGGCAGCCCCTACAATCGAGGCTAAACTCCCAGGCACCCAGCAGGTGCCAATAGAATATCGGGACCTCGAAGGGGTCTTCAGTGAGGAAGATTGAAATTATCTCCCCCCTCACCAGTCCACAGACTTTGCAATAGAGTTTCAGCCAGGGGTAACGCTCCCGAAACCAAAGATGTACTCCATTACCCCAAAAGTGATAGAGGAGCTAAGGAGATACATCGATGCCAACCTAGAACGGGGCTTCATCCAACCGGACAAATCGAGAGTTGCAGCCCTTGTGCTCTTCAAAGAGAAGAAATATGGGGGGGGGGGTGAGATTATGTGTGGACTTCCATGGGATCAACACCGTGTGTGTCCAAAACACATACCCCCTCCCTCTCATGAAGGACTTGCTGAACCACCTAGCCAAAGGCAAGGTATTCACTAAGCTGGATTTGAGAGAAGCGTACTACCGCATACGCATTAGAGAGGGAGATGAGTGGAAGACCGCCTTTAACTGCCCTCTGGGGAGCTTCCAATTCAGGGTCATGCCATTTGGATTGCAAGGGCCCCCCACGGTCTTTATGCAATTCATAAATGAAGTACTCCACCCACACCTGTAAAAGGGGGTACTCATTTATTTGGATGACATTCTCATCTTCAGCGAGACCCTAGAGGAACACGTGAAACTAGTGCGGCAAGTCCTAGAAAAACTTCTGGCCACCAAACTGTACGCAAAGCTGTCTAAATGTGAATTCCACAAAACCTCACTGGACTACCTGGGATATTGCATTTCCAGCGAAGGGATAGAGATGGACCCAGGAAAAGTGAAAGCGATGCTAGACTGACAACCCCCATGCACCCACAAGCAACTACAAAGTTGCTGCAGGCGGGCAAGGGAAGCGGGTGGGGGAAAGCTCGCGCTGCAATCGCTATCGGCTCTATCGGCTCTACGACGACCCACTGGCCCGCCCAAACCTGGAGCATTTCACCTCTGGACTGCAGTGGCTTTTTTGGCAGCTACAGCATACTGGTGGCTCATATTTAAGTGGTTATCCACTAGGACTCCTAGATCCCTCTCACAGTTATACTGTTGAGCTGGGTACCATCTATTCCATACCTATCATTTGATTTTTCTTACCCAAGTATAAAATCTTACGGTACTTTCCTCACTATTGAATTGCATTTTGTTGGATGGGCCCAGTGTCAAAGTCTGTCAAGATCCTTCTAGATCTTGAGACCTATCTTGGCTATTCCCCCTAGTTTGGTGTCATCTACAAATTTGATGAGTTCCCTTTCTATTCCCTCATCTAAATTGTTTATGAAGATGTTGAAGAGCATTGGACCTATGATAGAACCTTGGGGTACCCTAATTCATACTTCCCTCCATGTAGACATAGTTCCATTGAGAAATACAATGGATGTCCCACAAGGCTGAGCCCCTACTTGTCTCTTTCTAGAATTTAAGCAAGTTAAGCAAATATACCATTAAGGAATTCAAATATAACATTGCAAGACTTTGGCTTGATATTCATCCATCCATCCATTTATTCAGTTCTTATAATATACATATAACCTCAGGTTACAACTGTAATGGAACCTGTCCATCACTATCGTAACTTATGCTGGGTATAAAATGATTGGTTACATGACCTTTTATAAAATGGTTACAAAATGTGTTCATTGCAAATTGCCATAGAGTGTGGTCAAGTGAGCACAGGGGGTGCAACTACTGGATCTTCTAATTCAGGTCATAAGCACCACTACCCCCCAGGTAGGCCCATCAGAACATCAGACTGTCACTAAGTGGTCATAAGTCAAGGGTTACCTGTACTGTATTTTGAAATTCTGAATACTCCTAAAATGAAAATTTTGCTGAAAGAACTCTTTCTGCTTATTTATTGTAATAAATTTTCAAATCCGTATTTAATCTTGCAATGCTTGCCTTGCCTTCAAAGGTACATTTACTAATGTAAACTTAAGTTATTTATCTCAAGTAACAACTTTTAAAGTAGTATGATTTTTTTCAATTTACCAAGATATATTTTTATTACAGTTTTATGTTGATGATTCACCACTGGCTTTTCCAGGACAGTATCTCATCAGTACAATTGTAGCTGTGTCAATAGGAGGGATTCTCTTTACGGCTTTTCTTCTGCACATGTATGAAATCCAGATAAGAAATTTTTTTAAAAGGAAAAAAATCAGTAACAAAGTAGAATCAAAAACTTCAGTTTCCAGTGATGTATCATCTGAAAGCAACGAATCATAATTGTCAATTATGCCACAATGTTCTCACTGCCATGCCAGTATGTGGCTATTTTGGTTTAATTTGGCCCACAAGAATTGAAGGGTTTTGTTACAGTTTTTTTCTTGTCAGATAACAAAAAGAATGTTCTTTTATTTCTAAATATGACATTATTCTAGTCGCTTTTGCCATGCACTTTCTAGGTTTTGAGTGAAGAAGTTATGTATGCATTTATTTTTGCAAAAATATAGACTGATGTTCAGAAAATGTCATTCAACAGTATACAATAACCTAATTAAAATGTAAAAGAAAAGAGTTATTAAATATATACCCATTCTAACTCTGTATTTATTAAGTACCAGTTATTTCTTGATTAAAAGTTCTGTAAACCAAATCTAGCAGTTATTGAAGCATTGTCATTTATGTTAATACATTGCAAAAAAAGTAACTAAACAAAGTTAAGAACAAACAAGATTAAAAACAAATGAATTAAAAAACAAAATTATGAATGCATTATTCTGTATTTTACTGTAGGGAGAAATTCCCTAATTAAGAGGCTGATAAAATATAGATTAAAATATATATTACACTAAGATATCTCCCCCTCCCTGCAAAAAGTAAATAAATTAAGCAGGAACATTTTTAGATTTTAAGAAGTTATTCAGAGATAATTTCAAAGGAAAACAAAAGTACATATAGCAAAAAAGAAAGAAAAAGAGCTATGGTGGTGCAGTGGTTAGATTCCCAGAGGTCTTCAAACTTGGCAACTTTAAGACTTGTGGACTTCAACTCCCAGAATTCTCCAGCCAGCTGGGAGTTGAAGTCCACAAGTCTTAAAGTGCCAAGTTTGGGGGACACCTGGGTTAGAATGTAATATTGCCGGCTAATTCTGCTGATTGCCAGGAGTTCGATTATCACTAGGCTCAAGGTTGACTCAGCCTTCCATCCTTCTGAGGTCAGTAAAATGAGGACCCAGATTGTTGGGAACAATATGCTGACCCTCAAACCCACTTAGAGAGGGCTGTAAAAAGCACTGTGAAGCAGTATATTCGGTAATTCTAAGTGTTATTGCTATTGCTTAAAAAACCCACCATCTACTGTTACATACTGTATGTGCTTTATACCTACAGGAATTTGAAACAAAGGGCAAAAATTCAAAATATTATTTTTTAAAATTATGTCCCTACAGATTAATATGGTTGGTTCATTGCCTCTAGAGCATGAGAATGCCTAAGAGAAAAATATGCATGATATAAAATGGAACCTGAAATAAAAATTAGTAGTATAACAATATTCCTGTTCAAGGATTCAATGCAATACTTTGTTCTATTCCTCTCTCTTCCTTCTCTCAAAGTGATTCCCAAACTATCCATGTACTGAGGCGCAGTCATTCGGCTAAAAAGGAAGCATTACAGTTTGCTTGACCTATGGATATAATGCAAAACTTAGGATTTCCCCCAAATAACTTTATTTTTCACTGGGCTCCATTTAGCTTGACATGCAGTATATCACGTGAGTTTCTCACTGGAATGATTCCTTTTTATTATTATTACCCAAAACTAATCAGTAAAGACTGATATATGTACAACTACATCATCATTACAGGATTTGTCCCACCTAAATTTTACAAGTATAGCCAGAAAAAAGGCCAGAAAAAAGCAGAACTCTCAAAACATGGAATGTTAGAGATTATCTTCCTTGGCCCTTTGATAAAAGAGGACCAATTTAAGTGCACTCCAAAGTTAGGGGCAGATTTTTCATCCCAGTGTTGCATGACAATTGTTTTAGTCCTCTCCCATGACTGGAAGAAAGCCACTGTTTTGACAGATGGCAGATTTCAAATGTGAGGATATAATAAAAAAGAACCTGTAGGCATCTTTGATATTGACCCAGAAGCTAACAATGCTATGTTAGCTCCAAATGTAATGCCACAGGATAAACTCTAATGTCTTCCGTGTCCAATAATAAGGTGATTATACCCAACACTTAGTGAATGTTCTTTAGGATATAGTAAGCTGTTGTTGTTCATATCTCATTTTAAGACCATGAGCAATGAATTTCACATTGTTTAATATAGGCTGCCATTGGTTTACCAAGAAAGGTAATTCAAACTTGTTATTTACATGAATAATATCAATTTATTCAGGTTCCTCTAAGAAAAGATTGCTGGCTTAGGAACCCCACATAATTCTCTAAAACCTCTAATTTCTGTAAAGTATCAGAAGTTGCAATCAGATCTGAATAAAATAAACAAAATAACATATGTAAGGTGCTATATTGCCAAAAATGGAGTAGATTTCTAATTCTGCATCCTATAGAACCAGGCAGAAGACAAGCCTCAGAAGTGTAGAATAAAATAAAACATTACCATCTAATGGCAATTATACAAACAGCAGTTTGCAGAAATGGTGTGCCTTAGATCCAAATTTGACTTAAAAATCAGCTTTTGGGGGGGGGCTTGAATTTAAATTTGGAGGTACAGCGCACAGTATTACTTTTTAGACAGAAAAAAAGTACATGTCATGATTAGCACCCACCCCTCTCCTAGAAGAATGAAATATTCTAGGAAATGTTAAAAAGGCAGAATATTATATTTCCCTGGATGAGAAATGGAGAAACATGTTTTTAGGCAGGAAGCAGCAGACTCACTCTTAATAGCCCCCACCCTCCTCAATAGCCCCCAGCAGATGTCAGCACTTAAGAGATAAAGAGATAGCTACGTCTATTCATAAGCAAATGCCCTCACCCAAGAGCCAACAAAGGTAGGATTAGCCCTCTACCCATCTAGCAACAGAACTCACCACATGGCACCTGAGGAGATTACATCACCCAGCAAGATTCAACCAAGCTTGGGACTCAAGTCACTACAAAGCTACCCCTGCATGGCCCCATGGGAGTTTGACAACCAATCAGAATACAAGCTCAAATTCAAAGCCCAAGAGAGGGTATGTGCTTTTTTTGCCCAGGACCTCAAAATCATGTGGTCCTGTCCATCAATAAACCATCTTTCCAAGCAGTCTCTATGTTTCCAATGTCTTTCTTCCCACTTGGAACTGAACCCAGATGGACGTTTCTTCCAACAGACCCAAAAACTTTCTGTAATATGGTAAAAGAAAGAAAGTGCTGAGAATTGTTAAAGATATACATTCTTGCTTGTCTTTGAAAGATATTACTGGCTTTGGCTCTTATATCCTAAAGTCTGCTCTGTTAGACAATAGGACAACAACTGGCTGTGTTTCACTTGCCTAGCTGATTGGCTCACTCCCATACAGGATTAACAATCTGTCTTGTATTTTGCCCTGTTAGCATCCATATACTTTACCAATACAATACCAATACAGTTTGCAATAACAATACAGAATATTGGCTGGTAGCTTGAGAGTTACAGTATTTAAATCTCTTGACTGGAATCCAGACTTCTGTGGTTTATGCCTTCCTGCACAGGAATCTGAATGCTTTGACAAAGTCTTGTCTTTTCATTTCCCAACTGCTGTCCTGTAGTCTCAGACTTCCTTGTTTGAAGTCTGCTGTACATTTTGAGTTTCCATTGGGGCACTGATCTCATTTGCTCCAGCCAGCCCCAGATATTGACGAAGATCCTATCTTCTGTTTCTGGCCAAAGAGGTAACTTTAGGGGTGGGTTCCTCCCAGTTTGGACCGATAAGGAATTGGACAAGCTAATTGGCCAGGGGATCCTAGAGCTCGTCGACCATGCCCGCTGGGAAACCCCAATAGTGACCCCGGTCAAGCCGGATGGGTCAATCCGCCTCTGAGCAGACTATAAGTGCACACTGAACAAGGCACTTCAGCAGAACACCTATCCAGTTCCTGTGGTCCAGAATCTGCTACACTCCCTGGGCCCAGGAAAGGTTTTCCCGAAGCTAGATCTCATGCTGGCCTACCAGCATCTGCCTGTAGATGGCACCACTGTGGAGGCCCAGACCATTGTCACACACAGGGGTGCATTTAAATGTAAGCGGCTCCAGTTTGGAGTTAGCGTAGCCCCCAGACTGTTCCAAAGTCTCATGGAATGATTATTAGAGGGAATTCCGGGGGTTGTGCCATATTTTGACGACATTCTCATCTCGGCTAAAGATAAAAAACAACTTTTCCAAAGGTTTAGAACAGTGCTGACCTGAATTAGAGAGAAGGGACTGCAACTTAAGAAAGAGAAATGCCAAATTGGGATGGACAGGGTTGAGTTCCTAGGGTACATGATTGACGGCTCTGGGATCCACCCCACAAATTCAAAAATTAAAGCAATTCAGGATGCCCCTACACCCTGGAACCAGACTGAGCTACAGGCGTTCCTCGGGCTCCTTAACTTCTATAGGATTTTTCTCAAGCAGAAGGCAATGGTGGCCAAGCCGCTCCACAAGCCGATCGGGAAAAAGGCGAAATGGACCTGGAGAAGGACTGAAGCAGCCGTGTTCGCTGCTTTCAAACGCCTCCTCTCAGTGGACAGCCTCCTGATTCAATATTATCAGACCCTGCCACTCGTGCTGACCTGTGACGCATCGCCTTTTGGCGTCGGGGCTGTCCTCAGCCATCACCTGCCAAACGGCACCGAAGCGCCCATTGCCTTCTATTCCAGGACTCTGTCCATCGCGGAGCGTAACTACAGCCAGCTGGGCAGAGAAGCGCTGGCTGCGGTGGCCAGGGTCAAGCGATTTCACGATTACTTATATGGGTGGCAATTTGACAATCACTGACCACAAACCACTTTAGGGGCTCCTCCCTTTCGCCTAGAATGACTCGATGGGCCATTTTCCTGGCCATTTATAGCTACCAGCTGATTCACTGGCCCGGACAGACTCTGGGACCTGCGGATGCTCACAGCCGCTGTCCCTTTCTGGATCTGTTGGAGGACCCCACACCTGAGATTCTAATTGACTGTCTGGACTCAGGGCCTGTAACTTCACTTGAGGTTGCGCGCCATTCGGCCAAGTACAAAACAATCGCCCAAGTTGTGCACTGGGTGTTGAGGGGGTGGCCGAAGGGATCTGTGGGGCCAGAATTCAAAATGTTTGTAACAAAGCAAAATGAACTATCGGTATTGCGGAGTTGCCTTCTCTGGGGGGACCCGGTGATTGTTCCACAGAAACTGCGGTTTGCAGTATTGGAAGCATTGCATGTGGGTCATCCAGGGATTGTCCGGATGAAACCCTTGGCCAGAAGCTATGTTTAGTGGCCTAACATGGACCAGGACATTACTGAATGGGTGGCCACCTGCACTCCATGCCAGGAATCCAGACCAGCTCCCCCAGAGGCACCATCACATGAGTGGTAACAGCCGAAGGCACCCTGGTCCAGGGTGCACATTGACTTCACTGGCCCTACTCACGGGCAAACTTTCCTCGTAGTCATGGACGCATACTCGGAGTGTTTAGAAATAGCCCTCATGACCACCACCACTGCAGAGGCCGTCATCAAGGTGCTTCAGAGACTTTTCTCCACATAAGGCCTGCCCGATGTCCTGGTTTCTGACAACGGAGTTGGGCGGCATACAAATCTATTAAATTAAAATTAAATTAAATTAAACGGGCCCCAATTCACGGCCTTACAATTTGAAACCTATTTAGCAGAACAGGGGATTCGACACGCCCTGTGCTCACCATTCCACCTGGCTAGCAATAGTCAAGCTGAGAGAATGATGAGATCAGAAAAAGAAGCCCTTTCATGCATGGGCCCAGGAGATTTTGCAAACATGCATCAATAAATTTTTATTAGTTCAGCATATCATGCCTAGCGCCACCACTGGTAGAAGTCCTTCCGAACTTCTAATGGATCGCTGACAAGGTCTCACCTAGATCAGCTACACCCAAACTATTCTGCCGAGACCCCAGTAGACTCCCATAGTCAGCTCCACCACTTTTGCATAGGGGATCAAGTATATGCCCACAACTATGCTGGAGGTCCTCTCTGGGTTCTTGCCACAGTCGCAGAAATCACTGGCCCTCGCTCTTACCGAGTAGAGCTCGAGGATGGTAGAAGCTGGAGGTGGCACATTGACCAACTCCGAGGCCAACTCAGCCACTCCACTCTTAGGCTATCAGAAATAACTTCTGTGCCAACGCCTAACCAAAAGAGCAAGCGCTCCTACATAGAAAACTCAAGCCAACCAAGTCTGGTTAACTTACCTGGTGACGCCCATGCCAGGGGGCAAGATCTGAATGAACCAGTTCTCAAAGCTCCAGCCACGCCCCGGGTCGAGATCCAGAAGCTTCCATTGGTTGAGGCCGGGAGCAACAGAAGCTCGACTGACCTGACTGCTCCCACAGCTCCGAATGAGCTGCGCAGGTCTGAACGACCAACTAAACGCCCCGCCTACCTGCGTGACTACGTCACATGTTGGGTTAGCCCAACTAAGAGGGGAGGGGTGTTAGATATTAGGACTGAAGCACATAGGCTTCAATCAGGTCCTCCATTCTGGCGGGAAAATACTGCTTGCTGATTGGCTGAACTGTCTGACAGCTCCCTATAAAAGGGCTAGCTATCAGGCAGGACCTTTGCTGGATTGTAAATAGTTTGCTAAATAAAGAGCTGCTTGTTGTCACTATCTTTGCTGTCTGCCTCCTCCATTCAGCCTATCTAACACTGTGATTTGACACTATAGATATAAGTCATTCCTTTTCATTTCAGCAGCCCAGGGGTTCTAGAGTTATGCTGGAACACACACACATAGACACACACACCCCGAGGGATGTTAGGGGTGTCTTACCCCCACAGTATTTTTTTCCAGATAGTAAGTCATCTGTGTACCAAGTTTGGTTGAAATTGCTCGAGGCGTTCCAGTTATGCTGGCACACACACACACACACACACACCCCTAGGGGTGCTAGGGGTGTCTTACCCCACAGTATGTGTTTCCAGAGAGTAAGTCATCTGTGTATAAGGTGACCAGATGTCCCGCTTTTGGTAGGACAGTCCCGCTTTTCAAGCATGTGTCCCGCGTCCCGCGGCGGTTTTAAAAAGTCCCGCTTTTTGGAAAGAATGCCCGACAAGCTAGGGCATTCCTTCCAAAAATCGGCCTCCGATCGTTTCCGAGGCAAAAAACAATCCTTTGGAGCTGGCGCTGATTGGTCAGAGCAGAGGCAGTCATAGAGTACAGTCTACTCTATGACTGCCTCTGCTCTGACCAATCAGTGCCGACTTCGAAGGACTGTTTTTCGCCTCGGAAACGATCGGAGGTTAGGCGGGGAGTGTTTAAAACTGCTTGCCGCCGACACCCGCCGCCGCCATTAGCTGAGTTTTTGCGCAGAGGAGCGAAGGGAGTCCCTGGTTGGAGCCGGCGAGGCCCGAAGCCCTCGCGAGGGGAAGGTAGGTGCGGGGCTTCCCTTCCCTTCCTTCCCAGGCCTGGCCTTCCCCTCACGAGGGCTTCGGGCCTCGCCGGCTCCAACCAGGGACTCCCTTCGCTCCTCTGTGCAAAAACTCAGCTAAATCAGTTTTAAACACTCCCCGCCTAACCTCTGATCGTTTCCGAGGCGAAAAACTGTGTGTGCCCACAAGGCTGGAAGGGCCGCCCGGCCGGTCTCTCCGTCTGCTCTGTGCGGGGCTCCGATAGTGCCCCTGCCCTGCCCTGCCCTCCTTTGGTTAGGGCCCCTTTCCGCGCCGCCACCTCCAGGCCCCCTGCAGGGATTGGAGGCGTCCCTGTGCCCCCACCACCACCCCGATTTTCCGTTTCCATTGAGGGGTCGCTGAGTGGGGAAGGAGGCCTGTTTGGGGGCGGGAAGGCGGAAGGGCCCACCAATGAATCCTTGGGGGTGCCGGGAGGATGGCTGTCCCTGAAAGCCGCAAACCTCCCCCCCGTCTACTCCTGGCAAGGAGGCTGCTCTTTGCTGCTGCTGCTGCTTTGGTCGCCTCCCCCACCCTCCCGAAAGGCCACGGTTGCGGCCCAGTCGCCCTCACGTTGCCTGGGAGACGAGATGCTCCTGGAAGCCCGGATGGTCCCTTTAAAACAGAGGTCTTCAAACTTGGCAACTTTAAGACTTGTGGACTTCAACTCCCAGAATTCTCCAGCCAGCATAGCATAGCTGGCTGGAGAATTCTGAGAGTTGGAGTCCACAAGTCTTAAAGTTGCCAAGTTTGGGGACCCCTGCTTTAAAAGGACCATCCTTTAAATTTTGGTGTCCTTCCTCCGAGAGAGAGACAGAGAGAAGTGGGGAGAAGCAGGTCAAGAGCCTGAGCACCACCGCCACTCGCCTTGTTGTCACTGCAGTCTTTCCTGGAAATGTTCATGTTCATGATCCCCCTTGTCCCCATTAGTGGAAAGCTGTCACTGTGCTTTTTATAAGATCCCTTGGTGGAAACCATCCGGAGCTCTGAGCTGGTGCAGAAAGGGGAGGGGGTCAGCTGTGAAGAAGCAACTGCCTTCCTTCTCTTAAATTCACCTCTGGAGTTGATGTCCACAGGTCTTAAAAGTTGCCAAGGTTGGACACCCCTGACTCTAGTTATCAAAAGTCTTGTCAGGCTCAAAACCAAGAATGTCACAGGGTGATTCTTTCCTTGTGTCCAATCACACTGACTTTGCCAATAAATAATTCTATTCTATTCTATTCTATTCTATTCTATTCTATTCTATTCTATTCTATTCTATTCTATTCTATTTATTTATTTATTTATTAAATAAATTTTCTTGAATTTTAAATTTTAAATGACAGCAATCTACTAAAAAAAATTCACTCAAATGAGAAATATGCCAAAGAATAAAATAATACTATACATATTTTTAATGTATTATATTTGTAAATTGTACTTATGTTGAAATTAAATATATATATATATATTACAATACTATTTTTGCGTTCTATGAAAATTTTTGTTGCTCCATATAGACCAATTTTTTAATCAGGAACCCACCCACCCACCCCCGGTTGCTACAAATAGACCAAATTTTTAATCAGGAACCCCTCCCCCCGGTCAATGGTGTCCCTCTTTACCAATGTTAAAATCTGGTCACCTTATCTGTGTACCAAGTTTGGTTAAAATTGCTCGAGATGTTCCAGAGTTATGCTGACACACACACACACACACACAGCCATTTATATATACAGTATATATATAAAGCTGTGATGCTTTCTCCCATATTTGGGTACACCAGGATAATACGACAGAAAAACATATATAACCCTTTCCTGGTGAAGAGCTGATAGGGAATAGAGCCTGTGGCCTAATGGCTAAGCTGCTGCCTTACAAGGCAGGCGGCCCAAGTTCAAATCCCAGTAAGGGTATGGCTATCTGATGAGAGCTAAATAGCTCAAAATAGATCTATAATAGTCTCCCTTTATTTTCATTTATCAGCAAAAAATGCTACATATATTCCCCAGATCCCTCGAACCTGTTTGGCTGTTGCATGTAGATGGCTTTGTTCATTTCTTCTTGCAGGAATACAATCTTTTCATAAAGGCAATGCATAGAGCTAAGCATAGAATTTGGGATATAGCTTGCCTCATCTGGGAATAGGCCCCAACCAATGTTGCTCCATTCTCCTGAAAGTCTACCTGAGAAGTTCAGAATGGGTCAAGGTGAATTCCTGACTTTTACAACATAGTGTAAATTGTTCATCATGGGCATGCCAGTGGATTTCCTACAGACTGAACCAGAGTTGCCTTTGTTCTTAGCCTGCTGAAAGAGGGATCAGCCATATGGGCAGTTAGTTGCCTTTTTCCCTGTTGCCTGCTCAGACTGCAAAGATGTGGAGCTCGTGCAAACAGGAGAAATGACGAGGTCACTCACTACAAAAGAGAAACAATGAAAGTGAAACCTTGGGTTGTATTTGTACAGTGGTACACTAGGTCCAATATCTGGCATTATGAAATTGCACTTTATAACCCCTGATAGCCTTTGCAAATTCATGGGTTAGAAGTACAGCTCAGGGCTCTTTTGGACTCTGGAAAAACTGCCATTTTCATAGATAAGGCTATTGTGCCACAGTCCATTTTACCACTGGAAAAGCCTATAGCCTGACTTCAAACAGGTAATCCTGATATTTACTGAGAGCAAGGGACTACTTCTTTCCCTTCACAATGTAAGCATCACCAAATACAGGATTCTTTTTCATCCTCCCCCCCCCCCCACACTTCTGTCTTCACCTATTTCATTGCCAAAAAATGGACTACACTCTGAAAAAAAAGGATTTATCTACCTGTCTTCCTTACATCCATACCTTGGTTTAAAAAGAAAAAAGAAAGATCTGATTACAAACTTATAAATTATGTGGCCATTACAAATCACTACCCACTGCTTCCAATAAACTTGATAAATCAGAGGAGAGCTTACAATTTGATTTGGATGAAAGAGGGGCATGAGCACATTGACACTTGATATGACAAATATGAATCTCCAATAATGTCCTGTAGTCTAATTAACTGTCCAACTGTATTTTTCAGATTCATGAATTAGACATTTTCAGATATTTTGTGCAAATATGCTGTAGTTTATCTGAATTGCATGTTGATTTCCCCGTCCCCGCCCCCAGAAAAAGCCATATACTCATGCCACAGAAATGTATTTCAGCTTCTATGCTGATATCTGATATTTGGAATAACAGATCTCTAAAGAAGGCATGCAGATGTATTCTGCAAAAACTCAGTTCTTTTATGGGAAGCACCTAGAAGTGCAAAGGAGTTCCAAGCCTTTCTAGGCTTTGCCAACTTTTATTGAAGATTTTTCACTGATTTGGTGCAGTACCCAAGGAAGCCTTCAGAACATGTGGCTATCCCAAAAATTGAACAACCCTCTCGCAACAGAGAGGGAGGGATAGGACATCATCTATCTCAGATAAACCCAGTGGCTTTCCATTTGCAATGGTCCATCTCAATGAAAATATATCTATCATTTCACCATTCTTTTCTTGTGTAGGATGGACTTTCCTATCCCCTCAATCCAGCATCATCTTCCCACCAGTTTTCTTAGACAAGGGAAAGGAGTATAAAGTGGAGTTTATTTTGCATTCCAGATGCTGAATGGGTAGGCTTAAACATTTGTTTCACTGAAAGGGCTACCTAGACACAATTTTGCAAAATGGCAGGGGATGATCATGCACTACAACTTCACCAGTTCTCTCTGAAATATCCACACAAGCCCTTTCCTCTCAAACTGCTTCTTGTGGCCTTGACACAATACATATTTGTTTACAGAGGTGGGTTCCTGCCTCTGATTGCCGGTGCGGTTAATCGCTGAGTTCGGCGCAGAGCCGAAGACGCTGCTCCCGTTCGCGGAGTGGGAGCTTTCCCCGGGCGCTTTCCCCGCCCGCATGGATGCCGCCAATTGCGTTATTTTGCCCTCTGCGCATGCAGAACGCTTTGGGAATGCGCAGAGGGCAAAAGAACGCAATTGGCGGCATCCATGCGGGCGGGGAAAGCCCCCGGGGAAAGCTCCCGCTCCGCGAACGGGAGCAGCGTCTTCGGCTCTGCGCCGAACTCAGCGATTAACCGCACCGGCAATCAGAGGCAGGAACCCACCTCTGTTTGTTTATGGAGAACAAGAATGGTCATTTCAAGTTTATTTCCTTTTTTGTACATGGAGATTCTCAACCATCCAGGTCATGGTTGTTCCAAAGACGCTTTTCCAAAAATCGATGGGACTTTTTGGGGTTTCTTTTCTTTAAAATGTTTCATTTCTCATCCAAGAAACTTTTTCAGTTCTTTTCTTTTTCCTTCTCATTAAAATAAACAATGATATGTGTTTTATCAGTTCTGGGGGAGAGATTTAGGGTTCTGCATCTTTTGCATTCCTTCCTCAGATCTACAATTCTGATTGGTTCTCTTTTCCTTTAGTACACGGATGTCAAACTCGTGGTATCACATTGCTGTCACGTGACGTATCGCGACTTTTTCCCCTTCACGGAGCTGGGATAGGTGTGGCCTGCACAGAATAATCCAAAGGGGAAATGACTAAAGCATGTATGACTATGAGCCGGGCTTCCTGGTTCAGGAGTGAGTGCAACTGATGCACAACACAAAGCTTTGCAAAGATCCTCCTGGCCACAGCTACCACTTGCTATTTGAGCAGGAACCACAAGTACAGAAAGACTCCCAAATTGCACACAAGATCTGTTTAGAATAGTGCAACCACACTTGGAACAACAGATGGAAAGTCCATAGAACCAAAGAGTCTCAAAGCCACTTGGGCTTAAAGTTGAAACCTCATGTCCCCCAACCAGACCCTCACTGCTTCCAGACAGTGAGACAGGATCTCCATGGCATCATATGGAGAACCCAGGACATACTGATGATACCTGAGTCCTACGGGATTGGGCGGCTTATAAAAACGTTTATTAAATTAAATTATTAAATACCTCATCCTGAACCAACAGATGACTTCATCCAGCACTTTCATGTAGATGTTAAACAAGAGAGGAAAGAGTGCCAAGTCTTATGGCACCTCACATAAGAGGGGGCCTGGGCTGGATCACTTTCCCCGTCAACACTTCTTGAAACCAGCCATGGAAGAAGGAGGAGAACCAGAATAACAACATGTCACTCAACCCCAATCCCTGAGACATACCAGAAAGGTACCATGCTTGATGATATCAAGGCCAGAGTCCAATGTAATGAGAGTTTGATCAATTTTATCCATGAGGTTTAATTTTTAAAATATACATACATACATACATACATACATACAAACATACATACATACATACATACATACATACATACATACACTACATACATACATACAACAGGCACCTCTATGTGTGGAAATGCGCCTTCATTCAGAGATAAAGATGGAAAGTCACTGGATCTGGAGGGCCTTAAAACATACAATTGCTCAGTCCTACAAAGGTTGAGTTTCTTCTCTATCCAGACCTTCACAGCCTTGAATCAATGGATGATCTATATCAGGGGTGTCAAACTCAAGACCCTGGGGTCGGATCCGGCGCACAGGGTGCTTAGATCTGGCCCACGGGTCCACCCTGGAAACAGCGAAGGACCGGCCCACAGTGTCTCTGCCAGTGAAAATGGAGCTTGAGAGGGCTGCGTGCAGAGAGTTGCAGGAGGCAGTCGCAGTCAAAACGGAGTTTGTGAGCCCGTTTTCACTGGCAGAGCGCTCGGGCCACCACAGGCGCCCCTGACACGAATGACGTCAAGCTGGCCACGCCCACCCAGCCCAAAGTCAAACACAACCCTGATGCAGCCCTCAATGAAATCGAGTTTGACACCCCTGATCTATATGAAGCAGCTTCATATAGATGTTAAGGGGAAGCAGAGAGAGAGTCTTGAGAAACCTTTCAAGCTTTTTGTCTCTTCACCAACAATACCATCTGGAGTTGAGCCAGAAAGATACCACAATCGGTGGTATCAAAGCCATGAGAAGTCAAGATGGACCCAGATAGATGCAGTATCCCCCATTCCAAGCCTGCCAATGTGATTGACAAATGTGATCAATGCTGCTTCAGAACCATTTCAGAACCAGGTTTGAAACCTGATTGAAAATATTCCACATAATCCACTTCCTTCGGGATCCTCTACAACTGTAAACTGATTATCTTCACAACAACCTTCCCTTTAAATGATAGTTCAAAACCTGGACAAAAATTGTCCTGTTCCACTGGGTCCAGTAATGATTTCTTGAGAAGTGAACAGATAAATGCTTCTTTCAAGACAGGTGCCACCATCCTGAAGAGAACCATTAACTGCTTCATGGACTCAGGCATATGACACTTTGCAGGAGCCTCCACCATCTATGAGGGCATCAATTTAAAGTACAGGTCATCAAACTACAGCTTCAAGGAATCTGTCCACCTCATTTTTTAAATTTATTAGATTTTTATGCTGCCTGAGAAAGTGAACATACATAATGAGAGGGGGAGAGGGAGGGAGGGTAAGGGGGAGGGGGGAGAGAGAGAAAGGGGGAGAAGGAGAGGGAGGGGCAGGCTCACCCAGCTGGCTTTCATGCCTAAAGTGAGGCTAGAACTCACAGACTTTCATCGCTTATGTAGGAAGAAATGTCCTTCTGGGTTCAGTTCCAAATAGGAAAAAGACACTGGATTCATGGAAGTTGCTTGGAAAGAAGGTTTAATGGTGGACAGCAGAACCACATGGTCTGAGGTCCCAGGGAAAGGGGGATCACATGTCTCGAGGATGTTGAAGGAGAGAAGGGCGTTGCTAAGAGTCCCCGAGTTTTTTATATCCTCTGTTGGGCCCCACCTCAGAGTTTCCTGTTCCTCTATAAGAAATGCACTCTGATTGGTTCATCAGACTCCCATGGGGCCATGCAGGGGCAATTCTGTAGGCTGTGTTTTTGAGTTCAAGATTGGCTGAGCCTTGCTGAGTGGTGGTAAGGGCTTTAGGCAATTCCTAATATGGCTCTGTCTGAAGGAGGTAGATCTTTGTTATGTAGAATAGACTGGCCCAGGCTATTAACAAAGGTGGGGGGGGGCTGAGTTTCTGCTTCTGTGAGTTTTTACTTCTCTTTTAGGGGAAATATTCTGCCTTTTTAGTATATCCTAAAATATTGCATTCCTCTAGGACAGTGATGGCGAACCTATGGCACGCGTGCCACAGGTGGCACGCGGAGCCATATATGCCGGCACGCGAGCCGTTGCCGTAGCTTAGCTCCAATTCACATGTGCACGCTGGCCAGCTGATTTACGGCTCACGCTGAGGCTCTGGGAGGGCGTTTTTGGCTTCCGGAGGGCCTCCGGAGGCATTTTTGCCCTCCCCAGGTTCCAGGGAAGCCTATTGGGCCCACCGGAAGTCGGAAAATGGGCCATTTCCGGCCTCCAGAGGCATTAAATTATGGGTGTGGGCACTCGCGCGTGTGCAATAGCGCACGCACACACGCTTTCGGCACCCGAGGGAAAAAAAGGTTCACCATCACTGCTCTAGGAGGGGTGGGTGGGTGCTAACTTCCTTCACTTACTTCTTCATGAGTAACAGGTTTAAACTCTTCTCAGATAATCAAGGACCATGCCTCCGGCACCTCCATAGGATCTGTACAACTAAAGTTTAATTCTGAGCAAACCCTGGTAATTTATTCCAACAGATGCCTACAATGATCTTCATAAGGGCCCTGTAGGAGGGATTAGTCATACAAAAGGCACCGAAAACACAATGTCATCTCTCCATTGGCACATCTCTGATTAACTTAGCTAAGAGCTACCACTCCAACCATTGTATCTATGATTGTATCAACATATTTTCTGCAATATTCCATCACAATAAAAGCTGAAGAATATTTTAAGCGTCTTAAATAATATGACCTCTGAAGAATTTTTTTTAAAAGAGGGAGAAAACAAAAGTAACCAAGTGCGATGAATAAAAAGCCAGCTTTCCCCCAGGCATTGGGTAGGGTGAGGCTGGAGCCCAGTGACTGTCTTTTTAAATATAGTGGGGTGTGAGAAATCCTTGGTGTTCTCTGAGCATGCTTATTTTCTTGCAAACGTTTCATTGCCCTACCTAGGTAACATCATCAGTGGTAGTAAGGAGTGCTGTTTGCTATCAGTTTATATTCTGGTGTCTTGCCTGTCTGTGTGGGTGGGGACTATCTTAAGGATTCTTTGGGTGGACTGTTTATTGTTGGCTCTTTGGCCGTTTCTTGATTGGGGTATTGTTTACTTGATTGTTGATCTGAAGTTATCTATGCTGATCTGGGTGCTGATTACTGGTGGAGAGGTGCTCTTTGGGGCTGGTTGCTTATCTCTTTTGCATAATCTATAGATGTTGTTAATATCTATGTGTCTATTGATGGCTGATTTGTCGAAAGTGCAGGCTTCTAGAAATTCCCTGGCATTTTTGGACTTGGCCTGGTCTAGGATTGTCACATTTTCCAAAATGAAACTATGGTTATGCCTATATTTTGTGAAATTAAGGAATTTTCATCATGTCTTCTGACTGCCAGTTGGTGTTCATGCATGCATCCTGCCAGTCTTCTGCCTGTTTGTCCTACATAGTGGTTGTTGCAGTTCTTACACTGTATGTTGTAGATGACTCCTGGTTTTTTCTTCTGGGGTTGCTGGGTCTTTTGGTTCGCTTAAGATGTTTTGAAGGGTTTTGGTTGGCTTTTGGGCCATATTGGGGAATGTTAATTTAGGGTACTGGGCGTTGGGAGTGTGCATCCAATATTGGCTTTTATTGTTTTTTTAAAATGTTATCACTGTTGCTTGAGCCACCCAGTTATGGCTCATAAAATGGGTGGCTATAAAATAGTTAATTAGTTGCTGGTTGTAAGCATTCAAAGCTACAAAACTGCTGTTCATTTATTTGTTGTGAGCTCTGCCACCTTTACCTCAGCCTGCTTTGATAGTCCACCCGAAGGAGGGTTTTCCAAGAATAAGCTTTAGGATGTACGAAAAGCCGGTTTCCAAACCTGGGCAAGTAAGGTAGATACATTTGCTTCCCCCCCCCCCCCCGCTCCATTGTGCGAAAAATGTCTTTTAGAAAATGGTCTTGGCTGCAGCAAAATAAAATAAAATAGGGGCGAACATCATAATCTTTCGCCGGATGGCATTTCTGCTTTCTCACAGTAAAGTGCTCCGTGATTTCCACTCGGCCAAGGAGACAGGTGCGAAGCGAACACCTTTCAACCAGAGCATCGTCTTAAAGCTTTCCTGAATGCTGCGGGCCCTTTAAATGTTCGCACTCGGCCCGTGCTGCCTTCGGCTGGGAGACCCCGTATCTCCAGTGAGAGGTGAAACCAAGATGGCGGCCGCATAGTGACTGAGGCTGAGACAGAAGGACACGGGACAGCCACAGCTTCAGCCATCCTCCCCACTCGCAGAGGGAATTCGCTTTTTTGCCGGGTGCACGGAAGGGCTCTGGCGGCGTGAAAGGGACGAGAGAGCTTGGCGGGAGTGCCGGCAGCATCCGGAAGAGCGAGCGCAGGAATAACATGGCGGCGGCGGCGGCGGCATCGCGTTGAGAGTGCAGTCATCGCTGCTCGTGAGGGGGAAGATCACGCCACAGGAGACGGGCGCCCACGCCGCGTGCTATTCCGCCCCACGCGGGCATCTTCCTCTCCCCGCCCCCGTCCCGGCAAGCAAGGCGTCCCCCGCGGCCCCCTTTTAGGTCGTGGCCTTCCCTGGGAAGAAGGGGCGGTTCCGTCTCGGTCCCTTCGCCTGGCTAACGGAGCGCGAGGAAAGGGGCTTCGGGCCTAGCAGCACAATAGGCCTGGTGGAAGGGGGGATTTGACCCCCTGCTTCCCCGTTCCCCTCCGCTGGCCTCTTCGCCCCCTTCTCCTAAGAATGCCCCGGCAACATCCACGGATTTTCCTCCCCGTCCCCGTGGCGTTTTTACCTCTCCTTTTGAAGGCTTTTTGCAGGGCCAGCTAAGCCTTCCCACTTTTCCTGTCACGGGCCTGTTTTCCACTTGCTGCTTTTCGGTTCACCTCATCTGCCCCCTAACCAGCGTTAGTCGTCTGCACTGGTGAATTATTTGTTTTTGTTTTTTTGCTTTGAATCGCCTAGATTCCTCTTTAACTGTTTCCATTTTCATCGCCCTCTTTTCATTTTCTCCTGGTGTTCCTTCTGTTCCTTCTCTTTGAAATCTTGGCGTTTTTATTTCCTGTTTTTCCCCTGTTCTACAAAGCTACCATTTTGACAGAAAGAAAAAGTTCTGTGCTCCCCTGGTAGCGTTGCCTCCTGTTTTAAATTGCACCCCTTTTGGGGTGATGCAGTTATTTTAATAGTACCGATAAAAAGATCTGTTTGGGGTATTGTGTGGGACTCTTGCTCCCTTTTCTGCTCCCCTTCATTGAGGGGGGCAAAGCCCCCCCCCCCATCACAGCTTTTCTTGATAGACTATCACAGACCCTTGTGGTTTGGAAAAGGCAGAATGACCGATACTCGGAGGAGAGTGAAGGTTTATACATTAAATGAAGACAGACAATGGGATGATCGGGGCACTGGACATGTGTCCTCTGGCTATGTGGAAAGGCTGAAGGGCATGTCCCTGCTTGTCAGGGCAGAAAGTGATGGTAAGTATAGCTGAACAGTCTACATCAAATATATTAATCCTTGTATTAATAAACTCTGGCACATGCTAATAATTATATGTGGGGCAATGCATTTTTGTACTGCTTAAATTGAGAGGGTGAGAATCAGGTAAGGACTATTTTCTATATGATAGCTTTCACAAAAGACAATTTCCATCTGTGTTCATGTAAGTTGCCTAACAAGTCATCAAAGTATGTGACTTTAAATTCTTCTAGATGGCAGACTATGGATAGTGTTAATTAAAATATTCATTAAACTTTTCCCTAGACATTGAGAACTTTTCCTATGATACCTAAATAACCTAATTGTTTAAGCTTATAGTATTCTTGTTTAACTCGTGTGTAGACTATTAAAATACTGTATGGCCAAATATTTAACAAGATGTCTCCAGATCTTTATACAGTATTAGCTTAGAAACTATAGACTATTTAAAATACTTTGTCATGTTTTCCATATCCTGGGAAATTTTTTAATTTGTTTTTTAATAAAAACAAATCCTATCCATTAACCTCCCTTCTTCGAATAAGTGTAATCCATAATTTGAGCATGTTAAATGATTGTTAAACCCAGTTTCCAAAGTTGTGAGTTTTGGAGCATGTCTCTTATTTTCATATAAAATCTTTTTGTGAAGCAGAAGTGAATTTTAAAGGTTTCAATATATCCTATCTGTTTTAATTATTACCAATGAAATTTAAAATCCCATTTTGTCTCAATGTACTAGTACTCCTGACTATTTGGCCATGTCATTCTTGTGTTTTTAATCATATAGGTGAAACTGTAGTTTTCAGATAACAAGATTGAAGGTTTTTCTTCTAAAAGCAAGCATGAATGGAAGCTAATAGATAGGAGGGAAATAAAGCTGGAATCAATTTGCCATCAGTTTCCGTTTGTCATTACTTGAAAGAAAGTCACATTCACTTCAATGAGACTTGTTTTTAATATGCGCATAAAAATATTCCAGTCTGATCCTAATTAAAGGATGTATTTGCTTTGATTTAAGTTAAAACACTGTGATATGGTCATAATTTTAACCAAATACTCAAATAGACTCAGAATATAAAATAATTTTAGATGGTTGCAACAGATTATTAGAAATGTACCTTGTTTATTATACTAAAAATGTGAAATCCCTCATTTGGGTGTATTAGTATAATGTATTTCTGTGACATACCTCACATTGTCAATACTGATTGTAAATAGATCAGTATTGCCCACCAAACAGAATATAGACCATGTGACATTTGGATGGCATTTTATCTTCCCCTAGCCAACCTTCATATGGTCCCTTATATGATCCTTCCATCATAGCAAGATTATACTTTGAATAGTCCTTTGTCCTTGGGAGGTGGGATTGGTGGTTGAGGAACAAATTGAACTCCAGACCAGAGGTGGGTTCCTACCAGTTCGCCCGAACTGGTAGTGATCCGCTAGTGACGGATCGGTCGGTGCCAGTCTGTGGGCGCGGCCATCTCTTTTTTTTTTTTTTTTTTTTGTGGGGGGGTTGAATTTTTTTTCTTCTGAGCATGTGCAGAAGCCAAGCCAGAGCATGCATCGCCATCTTGTTTTTGGCTTTTAATTTTTTTTTTGGATTTTTTGCCATTGCGCATGTGTGTGCCCACGCAGTGCGCCCATACGGCGCGGGAGGAAGTGAACCGGCAGCGAGGTAAGTTAGAACCCACCCTGCTCCAGACATTACGTGTCTATGGAGATTCTCAGTCATCCAGGTCATGGTTGTCCCAAAGGTGCTTTTTCAAGAGGCAACTGAACTTTAGTTGCCTCTTGAAAAGCACCTTTGGTCCAGACTTTACAGTTTTATGACAGGTCTATAGGAAATTACTGTGGATTAACTAAAGAAAGCTTAGTTTTACTTAAGCTTTGTTCTCTGGCAGGGAGTTGGACTAGACGACTCCAAGGTCCCTTCTAGCCCTTTGATTCATACATTGAGTTTAGGCAGTCATTTTAATCATTACCATTAAGGAGCACACTTTATTATTATTGTAAAAAAAGAGAGTATCAGATATTTGAGACAGTCCTATAATGTTTAAAGAATGGGATTTTTGTTTTTGTTTTTTTGCATGGATGTAAACATGCACCACTGTTGTCATTCCTCATTACTGAGCAATCTGTTGCATACAAAGGAACTATATGTGTCCTCTTCACCTAATCAGCATCTTTGTGGCAAGTTACAAAGGCCTACACAAATAGCCTCACTCATATGATTAGAAAAATCCAGCATGTTTCAGTGGCATAGAATTTAGCAACATCAGATATAGGATTGATATAATGATAAAATAAAATAAAATAATGAGGTGTGGGATCTTTGGTGCTCTCTAAGGTTAGTAGTTTTCATTACTTAAGTAGGTAATGTGCTAGAATGGAGTGGAATTTGCTTTTTTTTATATTCTAGTGCCTTGCCCTGTCAGGGTTGGTGGGAGTGTTCTTGGTGGTTCCTTAATTAAGATGTTGTTTACTGTTAGGTTGTTTGTCTGAGTTTATTTATTTATTTATTATTAGGTTCTTCTATGCCGCGCTATTCCCTAAGGACTCAGGGCGGCGTACAACATTTTAAGAGAACACTAAACAATAAACATATTTAAAAACAGTTTTAAAAAGTTAAAAAAGACGTCCAACAACATACATACAGGGGGAGATCTCGGATATAAAATTGTCTCAGACCCCTGCCTGCAGGAAGAGCCATGTCTTAATGGCTTTCCAGAAGGCCAAGAGTTGGTAACTTCTCGATTGGAGTATTGTTTGCTTCTTAATTGTTGGTCTAAAGTTAATCTTGGTGTTACCTCTATCGTGTTTCCCCGAAAATAAAGCCCTGTCTTATTTTTTTTGAACCCTGAAATAAGTGCTTGGCCTTACTGCCATGCACTCAAAAGCCCAATTGGGCTTATTATCAGGGGATGTCTTATTTTGGGGGAAAACGGTACTCATCTGGGTGTTGATTGCTGTCAAGGCAGTGTTTTGTTTCCTTTTTGGTTTTTTGATTCTTTTTTGAATGGTATGTAGATATTGCTCTACATACCATTCAAAATAACAATTTGTGATACTTTACCTATTGTTAATTGTTTATCTCGCAAACCAGTGCAGTGCAAAATGACGTCTACTATTTTAGTGGATCTTGCACCTAGGAAAGTAGATAGAGGTTTGTTGTCAAAGTGCATTTTGTTATAGCTCACCTCTTCTGGTGACAAGTTGTAAAGCAGTAAAATCAATATAGCACTTTAACCCATCATAATAAGAAATTTCACTCTAGTTTTATTCCAGGCTTATTTGGAGCAGATTTTTTAGGAAAAAATATACTACCGGTACTTTAATAATTTTGAAATACTTGCTCCATTTCTATATTAAAATATATAAAAAATATAAATGTTTTTAGTATTTTGTGAAAATGTTTGTTTCCCATGTCAATTTCAGTGAACTTTATCTTTGTGCTCTAAGGTAACCATTATAACTAAACACACCATTATTGGTGAGGGTGTTAATATTTTAACCATTAACTTTATGACATTTTAGCAATACAAAACTTCCTTCTAGTTGAGCTTTGAGGAAATAACTTTAAAAGCAATTTTCTTCTGTGATTAAAGTCAGTGTTGTTTCTATTTTTTAAGAATTTTCAGTTATTTTCAAAATGTTTCATGCAATTGTATTATAAAAGAGATATTAACATAGCCCTGACAATGTCAGTTACACTGGGAATCGGTTTCAGGAATAACATTGTTGTCTCTGTTTGACATAAATACTTCTTCACTTGGCCACCATCCTAATTTTTCAACTGTTATTTAACCTTACCAATATGTTTTATCTGATTTTATATATTTTTCAGGCTTTGTAGACCACCCAGAGTCCATTGAAATTGTGTAGTTTATAAATTAAAGCAAATATAATCTTGGAGATGCTGTAGATTACAGTTCCCAGATTTCATGATTGTACATCCAGCATATCTGGGTGATATCAGATTGGGGGGAAACTTCTGAGCCACTGTTTTGATAAATTATAAAATTATGGCTAATGGTAGGAGAAAATATTCTGTATTGCATACAGAATGTTGCTTCTTTCTGACTCAGACAGTGAGCTCAAAGCAGTAGTTTCAGTCGTCTGGGAAATAATCTTTAGGAATTATTTCCAAACCTGGAAAGTTCATATTGCCATCTAATATTTTTAAATGATTATGATTCGTGTTCAGTAGTGTGACTGGGCTAGTAAATGTGACTTAAAAAGCAGAATTTTATATGTGGGACTGTTTTTAGAAAATTTGTACTTGCTTTAAATCTCTGTATCGTTGATTGCTTATATTTCTGATTATACAGAATAATGACACTTTCTGTTTATGCCTTCCAAAGACTTAGAAAAGGTGTGGATTGTTGATTCTTCCATTTGGATTTTTTCACATCGTTTTTATCATATTGAATATTTATTAGAAAACACGTCCAGAATGATAACTTGAAAAATTCTGCTTATCCAGTGTAACTCTTGCTTTAATTTAAATATTGCATGATTTAATCATTGTCAGTTCCTAGAAGAACTCTCTATAGGATAAAAACTAAATAAATTATTCTTTAAATAGGCATGTGTTATCTACTAATAGATAGGTCTTTTAATTTTAAAGCATTCCTTGTAGAATGGTATGCACATTTAAAATATATTTTATGAGCACAAAATATGCTGCACAAATGGAAATGGAACCAATCAAATGGTTGGTTTGAATGTGTTGCCTCTGCCTTGGGGGTGGGATGAGGTTTTCATGGGTTTTTATGTGGTGGATTTTTAAACGTTGTAAGCCTCCTGGAGTCACCTATGTGCGAATTGGGCAGCCATAATAAATGTGTTTAATAAATAATAAATTTTCTTTAATAAATATTACATTTCTCCCCCCCCCCACACTCTTTAGGTTCTCTACTTTTGGAGTCCAAAATCAACTCTAATACTGCCTATCAGAAGCAACAGGTAATAGTTTAGTCAATTTTATTTCCTTATAATTAATTTAAAAAATTGAAGATATTTGATATTACCTCTTTATGAACTGTAATGATAATAAAGATGGGGAATTTATATACTTATCTTGATAAAACAAAATTACAACAATTTATTAAAGTTAAAATAGAACACCAAACAAAAGTCATTATGAGTCAAATTAATTTCAAATTCATAGATTTCAAGTTGATTGACAAAAACTTATCTGTGCTGTGAATCTATTTTCAATGATATTGAAAATACGTTTTCTTATGTTTGATTAGCAACAGTAAATGCAGTTGCTCATTAATGGTTTGATAATTACAGAAACGTTTGTGCTATGAAAAATTTTAAAACTCTTCTCAGTCACTGGAATATAGCCCTCTAAATTAGATGCAATGTGATTTGTTAGTGTTATCAGATACTTATAGGGAGAATTCAGTCCATTCCCCCCTCCCACGTTACATCAGAGGAATGTAAGGGTTATTATATTTAGTGATAATTTTTGTTCTGTGTCCTTTGTGCCCTAAAAAAATCTCCTTAATGATGTATTATGATAAGGCAAGAGTTCTGGCTCCATGTATTTACCTTCCGTTTCTCTTTTTTTCATTCTGTGCAAGCAGACATAGTTTATAATTTTCCATTGTAGTTTAAACAGACTGTAGTGTTTTTCTGCATTTAAGATTAATTTGATCGTAGTTTGATAAAAATATTTCTTGTATTGACACATAAAAGTATAGTTGCAAATGTGATTGAAAACTTGTAACTTTTTTCTTTGCACATGAGAAGATACATCCCTATTACACACATTATGGTGTGCTCAATAGCTTTTATGATAACTTTGCTACTGAAATATATCTTAAAAAGGCTTTGGAGTAATGAAATTGTCTATGTAATTAACTTGGAGGAAAATATGCCATTATATATTTCTGTGAGACTAGCACAGAAAATTTTAAACTACACTTACATAGGGATTTGGGAAGAAACTTGTCAATTTTCCGTCCATATTTCAATAAAACTCAGGACAAAAAGCATGTTATAGCTGTGGTTTGAAATTCGTTTTTGTCATCTTTAAACTAGCTTGTTCAGTATTTGTATGAGGCTGGAATCCTATAAATTTTATTTGAACAGCTTTATACCACCTTAAATAGCAACAAATTATCTACATTTTAATTTAGTTCACCAGGTTTTTGGTGATTGTACTTCATCAATCTGTTAAAATTATAATTGCATACCTAAAGAAAAAAGTTGAGTAAGCTTTATCAAAAAATGTGTAGCAAGCATTACAGTCATTTGATATTCTACTAAAATATAGAATGTGTCAAAATTGATAAATTAATTGTGAATGAGAAGAATGAAACAAAACTAAAAGTCAAAGGAATTTTTTACTATTATGGCCATTTGGGTGGCAATTGATAAAATAGGAAGAATTATTATCCTGCAATTTGAATGCAATACATACACAAATCAAGGAGTATAAAGTAGTACAAAAATCAAAATAATTAAGGGATGTCTTGTTACATTAAGAATGTATAAATTAGGATGATGATAGTTAAGAATGTGTCCATGATATGAAAAAAATACTATGAGAACATGGTGTTTTTTCAGAATGGATGTTCAGAGTCAGATAAAGCATATTTTAACATAAAATTAATCAGCTGCCATCAAAACATCATGATATTGCTATAAAATCAGTTTTAAATAAATGAACCAAGCAATTGTAGTTCACATGCTACAGGTGCATTATATGGATATTGTCATTGTGCTACACATAAGCATTTCTTTGCACATTGTTGCTAGGAAAGTAATTATTATAGTAACTGATAACAGATTAACAGAGTTGGAAGGGACCTTATAGGTCATCTAGTCCAACCCCCCGCTCAAGCAGGAGACCCTACACCATTTATGACAAATGGCAGTCCAATCTCTTCTTGAAAGCAATGAAGCTCCCATAATTTCTGAAGGCAAGCTGTTCCATTGGTTGATTGATCTCACTGTCAGAAAGTTTCTCCTTATTTCTAGGTTGAATCTCTCCTTGATCAGTTTCCATCCATTATTCCTTAAGGTGCTTTGGAAAATAGCTTGACCTCCTCTCTGTGGCAGCCCCTCAAACATTGGAACACTGCTATCATGTCTCCCCTGGTCCTTCTCTTCCCTAGACTCTTAGATAATCTTTTATGTCCTTAAATATATTTGAAGTGCAATCCTGATAAATACACATTGAGGTAAGAAGAGGCTTGTTCTGAATTTGTGTCTCTTCTGAAGCAGCTTGTTGACCTTCCTACCTCAAATGCATATGTTGATTAGGATTATCATGTGACCCCACAAAAAGAGACCACTTCTTTGAGGAGGTGTTAGCAGATGTGTAGTATTTTTACCCAGAGCAGTTCTATAAAACTTCTGCTTTGCATGTCCTGACTGACTATAGCTCTAGTAAATACCTATGTACATATGTATATATTTATTAATTTTGAAGGACACGCTGATTGTGTGGTCTGAAGCGGAGAACTATGACCTGGCTCTTAGCTTTCAAGAAAAGGCTGGTTGTGATGAAATATGGGAAAAAATATGTCAGGTAAGATGTGTACCTTGAATGTTTATCTGCCATAATTAATGCAATTAACAATACTAAATAATTATCTCAATTTTTCCCAAAAGTTTCACCTCTTGAAATTCATACACTGTGTTTTCAGAATTGTAGTTGTAAATAATCTAAAGGAGTTGTAAGTAGACTAAAGTTGTCTACTTTAAGTAGATTAAATAATACAGCTATGTAACACTTTTGATTTGAATGCAAAAAGGTGCTTTAGGGAATACCAGGGGAAGAAAACCACATACATCTACAGCTCCTTAAGCCAAATATATCTTTTCCTGAGATTATTTGCAGCTCTTTTAACAAATTTCAGATGAGTGCTATATTTATGTTCCTTTTTGCTCTGAAACAGATTTCTCCTTACAAATTCAAAGCATTGCCTAGCCTTACTAAACAAAGCATCTAGACTTCTTGATTATGGACAAGTACAATAAAAAAAGTCACCCACTGTTTTATATTGTTGGGGTGTAAGCAGATTCTTAAGTCACAAAATAAGTAATACTAAGTAAGATATTAGGAGCAAATGTTTATATTCTAATCTGAGCTTATTTTTAGCTTTGCATATACAGGTAGTCCTCTAGAAAAAACTGTAATGGAGCCTGCCTATTATGGTCACATGTTACAGCTGTCACTAAGTGAAGCATTTCACCTAATGATCCCCATCCCTGCTTTCCTCAATGAATCATTAAATGAAAATGCAGGTCATTAAATGTAATTCAAGTTGGGAAGGCCCTTGGAAGCCTAGCACAGTCCAGGCCCGCCTGCCCTGGTCCTCCCAAGACCTCCCTCATTCTCCCAAGACCCCTTTGCTCCATTTTCCGCCCCTGGGGTCTCCAAAGGCCTTTTTCCACTCCCACCAGGTTTGCCCAGACCTTAGGACTAATTCCTACCCCACCAGGCTAAACACCCTCCTCCTCGCCTTTTGAAGAACTCCAAGGCTTCTAGAGCACTGGAATGGATTGCTTCTTTGCACAGCTGCTGGTTGTAATTTTGGAAGTGGCCGCTATTTTGTCCTGGCCACAAAATGGCCGGGTTCGTGTTGCTGCCATGTGGCCTGGGGACGAGTTGCTTTGTTTTGCTATTTTAACAAGGTCTGCATAGCACTGAAGAAGCTTTCTGCACCATGCAGAAGCTTCCTCAGTGGTGTGCAAACCTTGTTAAGACTGCAGAATGAAGCAGTTTGTCTGCTGGCTGCCATTTTGACCTTGTCCACAAGCAGCCAGAACAAAATGGTGGCTGCTTTCAAGTCACTGCGCTGTGGCCCTGGGACATTCCTTCCCCAACACGAGGTGCAGAGAGCTACAAAAGGTAAGTACAATGAGTGATGGGCATATCAAGAGCAGGCCCAAGTGCTGTGGAGTCCTGGTGAGGTGGGATGGGGGTAAGAGAGGTGGAGGATGCTGCAGCATCCCTGGGATCAATCATAAGTGTATATATGTGAGCCGCCCAGAGTCCCCTGGGAGTTGGGCGGCATATAAATCCATTTAAATAAATAAATAAATAAATAAATAAATAAATAAATAAATAAATAAATAAATAAATAAATAAATAAATAAATAAATAAATAAATAAATAAAATAGTGGAGTGTTTGTCATAACTTTGAATATTCCTTAACTCAGGGTCCCGAACCGCAGTCCACTAGTGGGCTGCAGCCTCTTTGGAACTGGGCCACACAGTATTGGGTGAGCTCTCCTGTGCACAGCTCCATTTGCATGAGTAGCAGGTGCACACATTCACATGCGCAGCTCAATTTGTGCAAGTGGCAAGTAGCTCATAGCAAGTGGAGTTGTGCACCCTTGCACACGTGCCTACCACTTGCAAGGGACAGTCCCCTCTCCCCCCACCCTGTCGGGCCAGGAAAGGTTGGGGACCACGGCCTTAAGTGACCTTTCATATCTTGTGGAATACCTGTATAGATCAGGAAACTGGACAACATCAATTTATAATAAAAGGCTCTGTCACCATCTGGAAAACTATAAATTATTGAGATGCAGTTTTGATTTAGGACAATTTAGGGCAATTTACAACAAATGAATATGTTGAACTAGAAATATTGTAAGTCAAAATATAAAAGTACATGCCTACATAATATTGTGAGGCTGTTAAGAAAGAGTGATGACCGTACAGAAAGCTGTTAGTGTTACATACTATTAGTGGTTACGTATTCTGCAACCCACTGAGAAAAGGCGTTCAGGTAAGACCAACTCCCCTTTTAAGCATTTTGTTATCTTTAATTTTTAATGTATATATTCATTGGAAATACTAGCTACAACATCATAGCCTTTTATGTAATTGAACTCCTTGATTCATGACTTTGTTCTATGGTGCTTGGTAGTGTATTTAATTTTTAATGTGCTTTATTTTGCATTTATTGATGCAGATCTATAATTCTCAATTCTATTTTAAAAATAACATTTTATTGTAATATATGCTTGTAGACATTTAGCAACTGAAATGGTATACTTTATAGTTTTCTTTCTCTTTAACAGGTTCAGGGAAAAGACCCTTCAGTGGACATTACTCAGGATCTTGTGGATGAATCTGAAGAGGAACGTTTTGATGATATGTCATCTCCAGGTCTAGAGTTACCATCCTGTGAATTAAATCGATTAGAAGAGATTGCGGAACTTGTGGCATCTTCACTGCCTTCCCCATTGCGGCGTGAAAAACTTGCTTTAGCACTTGAAAATGAGGGCTACATAAAAAAACTCTTAGAAATTTTTCATGTGTGTGAGGACTTGGAAAATACTGAAGGACTACATCATTTGTATGAAATTATTAAGGGAATCTTCCTCTTGAATAGAACTGCACTTTTTGAAGTCATGTTTTCTGAAGAATGTATAATGGATGTAATTGGATGTCTAGAATATGATCCTTCTTTATCACAGTCACGGAAACACAGGGAATTTCTGACAAAAACTGCAAAATTTAAAGAAGTTATTCCAATATCTGATCCGGAGCTGAAACAAAAAATACATCAGACATACAGAGTACAGTATATTCAAGATATGGTTCTACCTACTCCTTCAGTATTTGAGGAAAACATGTTGTCTACTCTTCATTCATTCATATTTTTTAATAAAGTAGAAATAGTTGGTATGTTACAGGTAAGTCTGGATATTTTTTTTTAATTGAGGTTTTTTTTTCATTTACAGGTGGTCTTTGCACCAGCCTTACTGTTAAAACTAATATTGCATTTAATGCTGACAACACATCCTTCACAACAAAGTGCCATAAGTATTATGAATAGGATGAAGAAAATAGTTTTTAATTTGAACCTGTTCTATATATTTTGTTTTGAATGTAAAATCATTTTTTAACAGGCCAGTTTTACATTTTGATAATCTCGGAAGAGTTTTGTCCTTGAAACTCTTAGCTTTTAATTTGAAACACCTCCCAAATACACCAGCACCAGGTATTGGAATTCAGAACAGTTTGAATTTGAAATGCTTTTGCCTTTCTATAAAACATCAGAGGTTGTTGAAATTGCAAGGCTTAAAATGCTAAATAGAAATATTTTGTTTCCTTATACAAATAGAGAATTTTTAATATATAATGTAATATATATAATATATTTTGGGCCTTTCTAAGTAAAAAATGCAGAAGCTGTCTATAAAGCAAAGAAAGATATTTTTACACTTGCCATAGCAAAAGGTGAAAGCATCTTCTATGCATGAGCACTGTTGTTCAATTGCACTCACTTTTCTCAAGGATATGGTTTTTTATCAAGGATTTATCAATGATATGGTTCTTTGAGCAGCTGGTTTAGAGATATGCTTTGACAACATGCCTTCCATTTGTATTGGTCATTAGTAGAATCTTCAAAATTATTATACTTTTTGAAAAATTGCATGGATTTTGCTCTCTTTAAAGAAAGATTTTTGTGCAAATACTACTGATTCCAACATGCTCTTTCTGAATTATTTTTGGGGAGGGGAGGGGTATATTTAAGCTTTAGGGATGGTCTAGGTCTAGGACAACTCGCTATGGCCAACTTGCCGTGGGATAACTCACCATGGGAAACTCACTGGGACAATTCAATGCTGAATTAATCATTTCATTTAATTTTATTATTGGTGATCACATTATCTTCAAACTTATTGTAACTCTTCTATTTCTAGATTGATTTAATTTTATTATTATTGACCATATTTCTTTGAAATAAATTTAACTTTTGTGTTTGTTGGATTGTCTTATGGCGAGTTGTCCCTGGCAAGTTGGCCGTGGTGAATTCCGTTCAGGGTTTTTTGAAAGTTGCTAACCAGGAATGGAAATGATAAACAATCAATAGATTCATATAGCTGAAGGACACCATGTATGTTTTATAGTCTAATACTCTGCTTAGTGCAGGATCCATTAAATTACCACTGGACATAGCCAACTAGCCTCTGTTTGAACAACAATTGACAACTTTGTGTGACAGTCTCTTCTACTGTCAGACAGTGCATAAAGGAAATTCCATCTGATGTTTAGACTGAAATGTTTCCTTGTAGTTTTAATCCATTGGTTCTGATCCTTTCCTCTGAGTTGGACAATAGAGAATAAGCCCATTCCAGCGTCTGGTGGCGCAGTGGTTAGAATGCAATACTGCAGGCTTTTTCTGCTGACTGCCGAGTGCCTGCAATTTGGCAGTTCAAGTCACTGGCTCAAGATTAACTCAGCCTTCCATCCTTTTGAGGTCGGTAAAATGAGGACCCAGATTGTTGGGGGCAATATGCTGACACTGTAAACTGCTTAGAGAGGGCTGTAAAGCACTGTGAAACGATATAGAAGTCTTAAGTGCTATTGCTATTCTGTGTGGCAGCCCTGATTTAGATATCTTAAGTTCTGGATGGAAAGTGGTAGCAGATTTTCATGGTAATATCTTGATTCTACTTGATCTGTAGATAGCATGTGATCAGTCTGACCATAGGATCCCCTTAGAGCACTTTTGACCTAGACTTTAGATATCACATTGCTAGTGTTTGTCCCTGGATGTTCTGTTACAGAAGCTAAATTGGGAGACTTCTGATTCCTTCTTATTCATCCAATGATAGTTTGACATTATAAATCTGTTGACATTATAGCTCTGCTCTTCTTTTACACCCAAGAATACCATTATGGGCCTTTTGGATTTATTTGTTGGTGTCTAAGAGGCGGTATTGGTAACCAGGAGTGCTTTTTATTGCCTCCTTGTTATATTCCAATCAGGGACTATCTTGAGTGATTGGATCTGAGCTATTTCAGAGTGCAATGTGTTTTATCAAAGCAGAGTGCAAGTGCAATGTGCTTTATCGAGAGCAGCCTCTACAGCTTTCAGTTGATAGAAAGTGGCACTTCCCAAATGCTGATGTGGCCCAGAAAATGTGAATCACTTCTAATTAAAATTGCCAAGTTTGTTTTCATAACAATATGTCTGGAACCATGTTCCATCATAACCTAGCATTCAAAGGAAGTATTGACTAAACCGCATTAGAACAGATAAGGGTAACAGTCACTGCCAGTAAGCAACAATATATGTACTTCAGAACAGTATATTTCTTCCTTCAAAAATATCATTTCTACTATGCATTACCACTACTCGTTAAAATACTGTAGAGCGGACCATAGTTAGCAGAACACTGTCAGGCTTTGATCATCTACTTGGCTTGCAGATACTTTCAGGACCATCCTTTTCAAATGGAATTGACCTGAAATACAACTTTCAGAGCTTCTGAGAATTTCTTGTTTTGGGGAGGTGAGAGAAGCAAAGACCTAGAAACAGTCTCCTAAAACCAGATATCAACCGTAATGATTTTATGAATGCTTGTTAAGATAAGTTGTATCAAAGAACTAATAGAAGAGAATATATGGAGCTCAGGGTTGAACTGTGTAGTTCTTGGTACACTCTGAGTATGATTGTTTGCTTGCAGACATTTCATTACTTGACTAGGTAACATCATCAATTCTAGGGATGTTATCCGAGAACCTGATAACAGGTTTAAAGGACATGGGCTCTCCTGGTTTGGTTTAGGTTATTTATTACTAGGGATATCATGTTATTTTATTCAATTTTCGTATTTATATTTACATTGTTAATCACTAGAAAATCTTTGTGATTACAGCATTGTAAAAGTTTGATAAATCAGAATTAACTACTCTGAGGCTTTATGTGGAGATAATATGAATTTGACTGTTGTACCATATGGTGAAAAATTGTGATTCCTTTTCATAGCATTTTGTTATTTTGAGATATGACTATAAAGGCTTTATTAAAATACAGTAGATTTTATTTCAAGGTATTTACTGTTTTTTAAAGTAGTTTTATAAAAGGTCAATGTTCTTAAATCATTTAAACAAGTCATATAATTTATTTTCAAAAAAAATTATTTGAAAAGAATATTGGCAAAGGAAGGCTAAGTATCTTCACATACAATACTAAATCTTTGATTCTTAAAAACTGGTTTATTTACCTTCTTTGTTACTATCTTGGATAAGATTAGAGGTTATTAGTAGATTAGAAGTAGAAAACGTTAACATGCTACAAATATTCCTAGACAGTCAGAATAAAGACTTGAACAAGTAATAGGGCTGTAATGTATAGGAATAAATGTGGAATAATAATGTAATACGATAGTAATAGACAACACAATGAACATTTTAAAAAGTAAGGTAATATGGTGAATAGATATGTTGGTACCTGCCAGATAGGAATTATTCTGATTAAAGCTCAGTTTTAATTAAACTGCTACTGAGATGATCAATTAAGTACATTCTTATTATTTGACACCCTCTTAGTATATATTGATTTCTACTCAAAGATAAGGTATGTGTTTATTTTCTAAGTATGACTGTTATGAAGCATTTTTATTTTGTTTTTTTCTGATTAATGTTAATACTGTAAAATAATTGGATGATGATATTTAATACTAAAGCAGAAGCAAAGCTGAGAAATCGTTAGGTGGTAAACCAGTTTCATTTCCAGTTTAAGTATGACTGGAGGATATTTTTTTCATAAGTTTAGAGAAGAATCATCATTACTAAGCAGCTTTTACATTGTATTAAAAAGCTTGTTTATATTGTTTATGGAATAAAAAGTAATCAAAATAATGGTTTAATAAAATTAATTTCAATTAATGAAATGTATTTCTGAATTGTTTTTCGTAGATTTTTTTTAAAGGGGAGGAATTTCACCTAAGTCATCTATCTTTTTCTTTATGTTTGCATTGTTTATAATTTAAAAAAGTAACATTGTTTCTCAGTTTTATCAATGCCGATTGTACAGGTAGCCCTCGACTTACAACAGTTCATTTATTGACTGTGCAAAAGTTACAATGCACTGAAAAAAGTGACTTGACTGTTTTTCACACAAGCAATGCAGCATTCCCACAGTCAAGTGATCAAAATTCAGAGAGCTTGGCAACTAACTCATATTTATGACAGTTGCTGTGTCCCAGAGTCATGTGGTCACCTTTTGCAAACTTCTGACAAGAAAAATCAATGGGGAAGCTAGATTCACTCAACAACCGTGTAACTAACTTAACCAGAGTGATTTGGTTAACAGCTATCGCAAAAATAGTCGTAAAGTGGGGTAAAACTCAATAACTCTTTCCCTTAGCAACTGAAATTTTGGGCTCAATTGTCGTACGTTGAGGACTACCTATATTTTTCAGGATTACTATGGTAGGCATTCTTTTTTATGATCAATAGTGGACATTCAGAATATTTTTTCTTGAGCCTGTATGTTGTCTCTGTTTCGTTATCTAATCTGTGCTCCACATCCTATATTCCTTATACTTTTTGTACTGTCATTGTGTTTTTGAGAGAAGGGCTTGATTGGGGATGTGTACATTGACATCAACTGTAGAAGGACATCTGTTCTGTATCTACCATCTCTAGATACTGGTCATCTGTAGAATATATTTTGGTTTACTCCTTGTGATATCTGAGATAGACCCCTTCTTAATAATATACAAAAAGAAAGTAGTATAATATTTTGAAAAAATGTATTTACATTTTAAACATCAATTTTAGTTATTTAAAATCCTCATTTTTATTTACCTGGCTTATGATACTATGGTATCAAAAAACTAAAGGTACTTTCTACAGTATTAATAGAAATTTCATGCCTTTAGATGCAATAAGAATGTATTTGGAATAATATAAATAAGGAATGATATGTGTAATTATTAAAAATAAACCACCTGCAAAGAATAAAAGGATCACATTCTGAAATACGATGAAACAGAAGCAAAGACCATTGTCTTCCTTCCTTCTAGCAATAAACCTTATTCATATATAAAGTTCTAATTTTGTTTATTTGTTTATTTATTAGGGATTGGCTTTTGATGGTCCATGTTACATTATGAAATAGTAATAAGTTTTAATTTAATATTCAAAAAATGTTATTCCTACTCTTTAAAACTGGTCCATTTTTAGTTTTAGGAATGGGAGATCGTGGTTAAAATAGGTCTAACTATTCAAATACCATTATCTTTGGATATTTTTAAATAGGTATTTTGGTTAAAGTGAAAATTAAATATGTTTGCTAAAAAATAATATTTAAGACATCCTTTGAGCACGGGAAAATAACATAAACTGAAGAGCAATTGGTTAGCATGACATAATTTCTGTTCATGCCTCTGCAAAAACCTTGGTGATATTATATAATGACTTATGTCTTGAAATACAATTGATCCTGGTCACTTCTTAAACATTCTCAATGATTGAATGGTAAATCTTAGTACTTCAATTCCTTAGATTCTGATGCTCAGTGATCTCTTGTTTAGAAAATGCGTATGTACCATGAATATTGTAGTCAGTATGTTTGACTTCTAAAATTAGTGGGAATTTATTCTTAGAGCAAAATGAAATTTATTTTTTACAGTAATTTTAAATTGAGCACATGTCCTTTCAAATTACCAGATTTGTCCCTGGTGCTTTGTTTCCTCGAGGGGAATAATGGAAGATACATTATAGATATTTAGTTTTAATTCATATTTGTGAACATAATTTGTGTGATTTCTGTTTTATTTTCGTAGGAAGATGAAAAATTCTTAACAGACCTATTTGCACAACTTACAGATGAAGCTACAGATGAAGAGAAAAGACAGGAATTGGTAGGAATGTTTTTCTAAATGATTAAAAAGATAGTTGCTGTATTCTCTTTATTGATAAACATGGTTCTTTTTTCTGTGTTTCAGGTAAATTTCCTTAAAGAGTTTTGTGCATTTTCTCAAACATTACAACCTCAAAACCGTGATGCTTTTTTCAAAACGTTGTCAAATATGGGCATACTTCCAGCACTAGAAGTCATACTAGTAAGTTTCCAAACTAGGTATCTTAATTTGTGTAAACTTTTTCAGCCTTCTATAATACTAAACCATTTAATTTTGGGGTGGAACTACAGTGTATATGTGATTTATATTCTGTCCTATCATGATCCAACCAAGAAATAAAAGAGAACACAACAAAAACACAGGCAAACAGAAAAAAAGAGGAAAAGCCTTAAAAACTCAAGTTTTTATACAAGGAACACATTTTGTTTCAGTCTTATACAAAACCATAGAAACAAACTCGAACTGCAATATTGTCAGAATGGAGAATATTTTAAGATTGAGGCAGTACATAGAAAATGAAATTATAAATAAGTGAATTAAAACAATGAAAAATAAATTTTAGGTCATGCCTTTCCATTACAGTCTGTTTTTGTTTGTTTTCAGGGCATGGATGATGCCCAAGTACGTAGTGCGGCTACTGATATATTCTCATATTTAGTTGAATATAACCCATCAATGGTACGAGAATTTGTCATGCAAGAAGCTCAGCAGAATGATGATGTAAGTAAATGATCTTTGGTGATGCATTCATTAATAAGGAATATGAATAAAATTTGTTTCAGAACTGTTAATTGAGTTACTTTTATATAACTTTACAAGTGGCTAACAGTTATATAAATTTGTGGCTCTCAGTTTTGCATAACACACAATAAAACTCTTCAAACTTCTTGAGATGTGTTGGATTACAAATTCAGTAATATTTATTTAATTTGATGAAACTGTGATTGATCCTGGAATTACAGTTGTAAGTTGTGCCAGTCATTAAGTGAGTCATCTTGTGACTGACCCAATTTTATAACAGTTTTGCAGTGGTCATTAAACTAATCAGCTTAATTTGTTAAGTGACTCACGATCATTAAGCAAACCCACTGTCCATAATTGGCTGGTTTTTGCTGGAAGCCAGAAGTAAATACTTGTTTCCTGCAAAAAATGTCGTAAATCACGGTCATGTGACTACGGGGCAGTGCACATGACATAAACGTGGGCCAATTGTCAAGCTCCCAAAATGTTATCACAGAACCTTGTGGGAGGGACAACTGTCAGAACTTTGAATCCAGGTCATAAATACCTTATTTAGCATCTGTTGGAATTTAACAGATTAATTTATTTATTTTGCTGTTCTTATATGCTGCCCTACTCCCTGGGGACTCAGGCTGGCGCAGAGTTGGAAGGGACTTGTAGGTAATCTAGTCCAAGACCCCCGCCCAAGCAGGAGACCCTACACCAGCGGTTCTCAACCTGGGGATCGCGACCCCTTTGGGGATCGAATGACCCTTTCACAGGGGTCGGGAGACTTCGCCTGGATGCTGCCATTTGGGTTCTTTTATCCTCTGCGCATGCGCAGAATGTTTTGCGCATGCACAGAGGGTAAAAGAACCCAAGGGGCGGGGGGTTGAGAAGGAAGGTTGAGAACCACTGCCCTACACTATTTCTGACAGATGGCAGTCCAGTTTCTTCTTGAAAGCTTCTAGTGATGAAGCTCCCACAACTTCTGAAGGCAAGCTGTTCCATTGGTTGATTGTTCTCACTGTCAGAAAAATTCTCCTTATTTCCAGGTTGAATCTCTCCTTGTTCAGTTTCCATCCATTATTCCTTGTCTGGCCTTCAGGTGCTTTGGAAAATAGCTTGACCTCCTCCTCTCTGTGGCAGCCCCTCAAATATTGGAGCACTGCTATCATGTCTCCCCTGGTCCTTCTCTTCACTTGACTAGCCATGCCCAGCTCCTGCAACCATTCATCGTATGTTTTAGCCTCCAGTCCCCTAATCATCTTGGTTGCTCTTTTCTGCACTCTTTTTAGAGTCTCAATATCTTTTTTATAGTGTGGTGACCAAAACTAGATTCAGTACTCTAGGTGTGTTATTACTAAGGCTTTATAGAGTGGTATTAGTACCTCACTGAACTTCCAGCGGTCACTAAGCAACTGGTCATAGGACTACCTATAGGGGGCTACAGATGAGCTATTCCTTCTCTCTCCAGCAGCCCCCCTTAATTTCATTGCTGGTTGTGTGGAGGACAGATGTCTCACATTATAGGCTAAAAAATAGAAATAACTGTCACTGGAAGAGCTGAGCAGTCCATCCTTTCTCTATGAACCTTCTGTACACTTACATGTGTATGAATCCACATTATCTGTGGTAACCGTGCACAGATATGCAATTGTACTGAAATGGCCTTTCACTTGAAAACAGTTGGCTAATAACATACTATATTATTTTGATAAAACTGTTTCTTCAGATGGCACAGTTTTGCTATTTATCTTGAATTCTGTTACATAGAAAATATTTTTAACTGTTATAAATCCAATTTATATGCTATAATATGGTATTGCTTCAATTGAGAGGTTATGATACATAATTTGTTAGATCCTGAAATACATTTCAATTTACAGTGGCATTTAATGAGTTGTTTAGTAAATAAAATGCAGTCTTTCCAGAACATGTAATTTAGATTATTTCAATTAGTATTAGCTTTTTGGGGAGCAGGGAATAGTTATCCCATGGAAATGTTGCGATACTGCATACTGTATAATGAGATCAGCAATGTGCATTCACCAAAATACTCATTTTTGTGTAAACTTGCCTTAGCAAGTTTTGGTTTGATACTGATCTGGTTTATGTCTTGCAGTTGTAATTTGGCTTCTTGATTTTAGCTTAATGCACTATGAGAACCCAGCCAGTCTGTGCAAAGGCCCTTTTAGCCATGGTTCTGTCTATTTGAGCAGTAGCTGAGGTCTAAGAAGACCCGCATGCTATGAGTCAGCTCAGTCTGGGGGAGTACAATCTGTCCAGAATTAAGGGCTGACTATATTCCAATTCAGTTGGCTTGAAATCCACAGCCATTGTGTCTTGCTAGTTTCAGTCTGAATGTGCTTTTTGCAATCCCACTCTTAATACTCTTTAAGGACTGGCTCAGAGTATCACTATATCTCCTGTCAGACCAGGAGTGGATAACAGTATCATTAGTATATTGATGATAACTGCTGACAGATGATCTCCCCCAGCAGCTTTCATCCCCCACGTCATTGATAGGAAGCAGCCACTCAGGAAGAATAACTGCAACTCAGTGCTCCCAGTCCCAATCCTTACATCATATCCAGGAAAATACCATGACTCTGATATTGAAAGCCACCAAGAGATTCCATAGGACCAGAGGGCTAAACTCCCCCATCTCAATTCCCAATAAGATATTCTGACAGAACAGCCATTATGGCTTTTGTTCCATGACTAGGCTCAACACTTGTTGATATAGATCCAAATAAACAGTTTTATTCAGGATTCTCTGTTGATCATATTAACAATATTCATTGAAAAGAAAAAATTGCAGACAAGACTATATAGTTGTCTAAAATAACCAACTTACTGATGGCTTCTTGAGGGGATGGAAGATAAATGCTTCTTTTTCAAAAATGTGTTACTTTTGTCTACACCAAGTATTTCAGTCCCTTGCTGCATATTTCCTATTATAAATATATTATTTGTCAAATTGTGCAGTTAATGTAAGTGTCTGTAGATCATTGGCCAATGACATTACATAAATATTTTTGCTGCCTTCATAGATCAAGCAATAAAAAATGATTATAACTCTTATTGGGATCCTTATCTTCTCTCTTTGTGGATGCTGTCTTAAAAAAAAATTTATAATATAAAATATCGACCTTGGGACACATTTACTTTTTTGAAAAAGTGCAATATTAGTGGGTGCTGATATAGAAACACAGTTCCGTTTGATTCACAAGTTCAGACCTCTTAACTGGATTTGGTTTTTGGTATATTTCACCTTTTAGTTATGCTTAATGTTTTTGGTGTTTTGTATTTTTAATTAGGATATCTTGCTCATTAACCTCATCATAGAACACATGATTTGTGATACAGATCCAGAACTTGGAGGAGCAGTCCAGTTGATGGGCCTATTACGTACTTTGGTGGATCCAGAAAACATGCTAGCTACTGCAAATGTAAGCACAAAAATAAATTCTTACATTATTATTTTTTCTGTTAAAACATTAAAGGATTAGTATGCATTAAGTAGAAATTGCTTTCTTTTTATTCTATAGAAAACAGAAAAGACAGAATTCTTGGGATTCTTTTATAAACATTGTATGCATGTTCTCACTGCACCATTACTGGCCAATACTACAGAGGAAAAGCCTAGCAAAGGTGAGCCTTCAGGAGGTTTTTCCACTGTTTTCTGAACCATAAAATTAACAAGTGATGATTGCATATAAGGAAGAACTCTACTGTAAAGATTATTGTGGTATCATACTCTGTTACATTCCTATTAGGCCTTGGGTCATAGAATTGTCCATCCTAATGTGTTTCCATTTTAAAGTTATTTGATGTTACAACATTTGATGTTGTATTTCACTCAAGCCCAAATTTCTTGCTTAAAGACGTGAAGTTTATTTAGCTCTTTATTTATATCTTAACTCTATTCTAAAGACACTTCTGTCAGTAAAAGAACTTAAGAAATGGTGGTGAGGGGGAAAAGTCTATGCTTTCCTCCCTTTTTTAATGATACTAAATTCCATAAAGTATTTGCTTTACATGCCTAGCAATTGAGAGAAAAATTAAGTGGTACAATATAGCGTGTGTTTATGTTTAGCTTTTGCAGGTAATAAATTGTGAGCTATAAAAGGACATCTGTTGAAAATAATGGAAATGTATATCAGCAAATACATTATTTGTTTTGCTTTTAGATGACTTTCAGACTGCCCAGTTATTGGCCTTGATATTAGAGTTATTAACTTTCTGTGTAGAACATCATACATACCATATAAAGAACTACATAATTAACAAGGATATTCTTCGAAGAGTACTAGTTCTAATGGCCTCAAAGCATGCATTCTTGGCACTATGTAAGTACGATGTAGTGTAGGCCTCTGCCTTTATGTATTCACAGTCTTTTTAGATGTTTCATTTGCCTGTTATTTTGAAATGAATGAAAACAGAAAACATGAAATAAAACATAATTTGTGTTGTTTTTTTAATAGCACTGTGTGGTACTTTGAAATTCATCTCTAAAAGATACTCCTGAGCACAAATGTGTCGTATCTGTCTGTAGAACCTTGAAGCAGGCATACTTTTTCCCAGAGTTGTGTGGTTGCCCTGTACAGCTGCTTTTCCATCCTGGGAACAGGTGTTGTAGCCAACTGTTTTCATATAGTCTTAAACACTTTTTGGAGACGGAATCCAAAGTGCTGCACAGCCTTCATTTTTCTCCCTAATTTCTAGCTATAAGTATTTTTTTTAAAAAATTAACATAATAGCTTAATACCTATTATGAGTGATATAAAGGATAGGGAACCTGATATTGAGATGCTTTGGGATATAATTTGCAGATTTCTACTATTGACCATAATGATCAGACTGATGGGAAGCTGCTGGAAATGCCCAAGACTGCTTGTCCTTTTCTGTGTCCTTTTGCTCTTGTTAGTATATTTCCAGTGTCAACTGAGTTTGCTTCTTTCCTTTTTACTATAATGTTGCTACGTTAAGAAAAGACCCTATATCTACAGATAGAATAGCTTATTTTTAAAAAAATTAATTTGCTCTTCCCTTCATGTAGCCTATTAAATCCACTTTGCAGAGTTGGATGATGTTTCAGTGTAGAATTTGGCACAGCATAGGAGCTACAGATAGAAAGAGATAGAGAACTTCTCATTGCACAACTAGAAATCAATTTACAGAATATTACATGTCTGTTATATATAGTACTACTTTTTGACAATACACTCTATAAAACAAGAATCATTACAAACGTCTTGACCAAAGAGTGGGCAGTTTTTATTCATCAGTATTGTAGTTTTACCTGGAAGTGTTGCATGGCCAGTTGTAAAACATACATTTACTAGGCACAATAAATGAGGTTATGCACAAGCATTTTTAGAAAATAAAGCGTGATTTTTTTTTTTTTTGCAGTTCAGTCTTTTTGGAATTTTTGTCTCATATCTAAACTTTTAAAAAAGTAAAGAAAGCATACTGTTGAATCTCCAGTATGCTTTATTTTCTTCTTTTTTTAAAATTCAGAATAGGGGGTAGAATTCCAAGAAGCACTGAACTGCAGAAAAACATGCTTTATTTTCTAAAAATATTAACACAGACATTTATTTAAATAAAAATGCTGACAAATTCTTTAATTAAAAGAATCAAGTCAAATGAAGTATATCTGTGAATATGTAGGAAGTTGTCTGCAGGTACAGTGTTACCTGTCTATGATCTAATCCTAGGACTGTTTGTGTACAAGATGAGTGAAAATAGCTGTTTTCACTATTGAAAATATGTATTTTCTCCACTAGGTGCCCTACGTTTTAAAAGAAAGATAATTGGATTGAAGGATGAATTTTACAATCGCTATATAATGAAAAGTTTTTTGTTTGAACCAGTGGTCAAAGCATTTCTCAACAATGGATCCCGCTATAATCTAATGAATTCTGCTATTATAGAAATGTTTGAATTTATTAGAGTGGTGAGTATTTCTTTTTAGAGAGGAATGAATGTTGATACTTGCGAATTAAGTGAAGTTGACTTGCATGTATTCACATGGAGGGAGAAGTTCACAAAGTCAGAAATACTGGATATTAGGAATAATGAATATTCCCATAATATTGATTGTAATAGAATTATGAGACTTTATATGGATTCTTTGAGGAAAACATTTGCAGTCACTTTTACCTAGAAGTAAGACTTATGGAAAAATGTCCATTAATCATTGTTAAAAAGGCAGTGGCTCAGAAGTACACAAATATATAAAAATGGAAATCCACAATTTATGTGAATCAAGATTGTGATTAATCTTTTGCCACAAAATAGGTCAGGAATATAGAAGATAAAACTTCGTTTGATTGTATACAAGGAAATCACCATTCCTGATCTTTAGAAAAAAAATAATGTGTTGGGCTAGGGATGAATGAATTTGGATCATTTGCCTTCAAGAGACCTGTGTTGGATGCTGCTCCCAACAAATTCTAGCTAGTATTCTGCTCTTACACACACACACACACAAGCATAAAAAAAGTGCATTTATTTTACATGATGGCCCTAATATTTTTTGAATTATTTTCTAAATTAAATCTCACATTGTTTTAAAAGTACTGAAGTCTTTGAAAAGTATATTTTCTTTTATTTCCTTATGGAATGACCACAAGACCATGTAATTCTATGAATTTTAATTTTGCCAAATTGGAAGTTACCCTGTAAGTGGAATGTAAATGGAATGAAGATAATTCTGATCTAGTACCTCCTCTTCTGATCATCACTGACATACTAGGAAATAATGGTATTTAAGATAGAGGCTTATACATTTTTTAAAAAGTACTTTGTATTACCAGTTCTGGAGGGCAAGTTTGATGTAGTAGTTAAAGATTCTGAGTTAGAAGTTAGAAGTGTTAGATCTCTGTTCTAGCCCTCACTTAAACACACACTTCAGTTGAGTGGTTTTGGACCAGTCATTATCTCTCAGCCCTAGCAGGGAAAGTTGAAAACCATCCCAGAAGATATTGGCAAACCACTTACAAAAATGTTGCTAAGAAAACTCTATAGGTCTGTCTTTGTAGCCGCCAGGAGTCAGAATTGATTCAGAAGGCTGTAATAACACCATTTATAACTTGTGTTAAAAATTATACTTTGAAGCCTAGATGTTTAGAGCAAAAATAAAATGAACAAGAAGCAATTTTATAAAATTTTGATGGACATTCTTTAGTCTATCATGTTATTACTATGAATTGGGACCATAGGCTCCTTTCTGCCTCCACAAATAGCACTGGTTTATTTGACTTTATGTTGCCATGACATCCAAATGTAGCATGACAGATTCTTTCAAATAATTCGTTTTAAATTTCTTTTTTCAATTTGTTCTGCTTGAAAGAATGACAAAATGCTAAGATTAAATGACAAAGTAAAAACATACTAAGGTAGATGGACAGTTTACAACTATTCCACTCCAGTGTAGTAGACCAGCTGTTTTTTGCAGTGATAATTGTGTTTATGTGGCTCATCAGTTATATGCATGAAAGACTACCTGGCTTATTAGCAGATCAGATATGCTCTACTATACGTTTTTGACCAAAATTGTATAGTTTTTTAATGTTTTAAATGGATTAAAATAACTTCGTTTTCCAGGAAGACATAAAATCCTTAACAGCTCATGTAATTGAGAATTATTGGAAGGCACTAGAAGATGTAGATTATGTACAGACTTTCAAAGGTTTGAAATTACGTTATGAGCAACAAAGGGAAAGACAAGATAATCCCAAACTTGACAGGTTAGTGTACTATTATTAGATCTTTGCCTATTGAAAATTTACTGAAAAATAGAACAAGATTCATAGTCCGGTTATTGACATGTTTTTTCTATGAATAGTTGAGTGATCGTTTATTTTGAAACAGCAAGAATGAGAGTGATGTAATAGATGCATTATTTTGGAGATATGTTTTAAGTTTTTTTTAAAAAAATATTGTACAGAAAATAAACATATCCATACATTTGAACAAAATAAATTTTCTATATGAATGTTGCAACATAAATTCATATTATTCATTGCCAAAAACAGAAGGTCCTGACAACTATTATATAATTTACTACCAGTATGGTGGTATAAGTACTAGATGCATATTACAAGCATAATTTGTATATATACCACTCACTTGGCAGATCCTCTTCAGTCGTCCAGATAATGTAGTAGAAATCTGTCAGAAAGTGAAAAATAGATGAAATTTAAGCACAATCTCTTCGCTGACTTAAGTTGTATGACAAAAATGTCTTTTTAAGAATGCCTCTGAATTTCCAGATCTGACTTTGAGTAGTAGATACTTCCTTAAGGCTATTAGGAATTGGTTTATGTCATGGGTGTCAAACTCATGGCCTCACGTTGCCATGATGTGATGTTTCATGACATTTTTCCCTTTCGTGGAGCTAGGGCAAGCTTGGCCTGCACGTGACTCATCCGGGCCGCCAGTTTGATACCCCTGGTTTATGTAATGCCTGAAACTGTAATTATGTTAATCTAATCACAATTAGGCTTACTGACTTAGGAGACTGTTCTTTGTTTCTTATTGTATAAGAAAATAATTCAGGGTTGATTTACAAAATTTTAAGTACATATTACAAATTAACACGTGCAAAATATAGCTGAAGTGCTTTATTTTGGAATAACCATATGTTTGCGCAGTGGCTAAGTAACTAGGTCAGAAATGATAATGTGTCACATTAACACATGAGCATCTTCTCTTTTTCATTACTGACTGCAATCTGGAGTTAGTTTATTGGGAAAATGTATTAAAGTAGGTGATTAAATAAGTATGTTCTAGAAATATTAGAGAATTAGGATTCAGTATGATATTCATTCTTAGCAGTATACATATATTATAACCTCATTACAAAATCATCCTTTTATAGCATGCGATCCATCTTAAGA